>JARQOC010000006.1:341144737-341468553 GCA_033576535.1 Allobates femoralis
ACCCTGCAGAGAGCAGCTGCATTAGTCCTCTCCATTATAAGAGACGATTAGGCCTGGCTGTGTTAAACTGTCATGTAATTATGCACTCTTTCTCAGCAGCTCTCTCCTCCCTCCTCCCTCTGCTCCCTGGGCACTGTGGTTTCACTTTTAGGAGGTATATTCTGTTGGGGACAAAGGGAGAGAGGGATTTCGGGTTTGCCTTACCATATCAAGACTTCATTTGTTTCTTTGTTATATTTGACCTCTTTCCTGCCTTCACACAGAGAGAGCAGAGAGGAGAATACAGCGCCTCCACTGATGTCCTGTGCTCTGATGTGCCATGCATATTCATGCTATGGGGAGGGAAAGCAGAGAACTAAGTGGATCATTCACTGTGAGTGACAGATGAAATGAATTTCTTTATTTGAAGTTTACAGAAGATAGGAGGTAATATAAACAATAGAAATACAAGAATAGAGAGAGCTTAGAGAAAGGAATTAGAAAATGATAGCAGTTACATTTGGATGTTTGACCTGACAGTTTTCCTTTAACTTCTATTAAAACTTCAATTAATTTTTATCAGTTATAGTTTAGTTTTTTTTTAAACTCAGTGGGTCAGATACATTAACATTGGCTTTTTATATACAGGAAATGATGAGGAGATGTGCTGGAGTAATACGCTACTAATTCAGGAAGAGGATTACGTCTCTGTGTGTGCCTAGCCACAAATCTCTGTCTGCAAGAGTAAAATTTGTGGCATAGCAAATGCCACAGCTCGTCATTTTATATTTTTTTTTAAAGTTGAAGGTAGACTTCAATTCATTGAATTCAATCTACAGCCTAGCATGTTGATCCAGAGACAGGCAAGAAAAAACCATATGGAAAACACTAAGATCCATATTAGTTCAAAAATTCCTTCCCGAATTCATGCGTCAATCAGACTAGTTCTGTGGATCAACAGCCCATCACAGAATCTATTACACACAAGTGGTAATGTTATATTTTTCAGGCCCTTCTTAAATTTTAGTATTGAAATAATAATATCAATATCATATGGCAGAGAGTTCTATAGTCTCACTGCTCATAGAGTAAAGAATCCGTATCTGTCATTATGATTCAAACTTCTTTCCTCAAGATGTAGAGGATGCCCCCTTGTCACCTTGCCCCACTTTTCACTAGCTCTGCCTATTATATTAGGGCTGGGAAAAATGGTCTAAGAATATCAAAGTTGTTTCATTTTAGTGCAGCCTAAAGTTGTGCCAAAATTGTGAATTTTCAAAGTTTTTTTTACAACAAAATACTGCTGTAAAATCTTTGTGGAATTGATCCCAATGAGCTTGTATCATTAAGACTTCCATTTTGTACACGAGTCTTAATGAAAGCAGCACTGGCCTTAGATGTGTCTAATTCATTACCAGACACGTGACTCTGTCTGAATTAGGTGCCTCGTGGCTAAGTACTCATCTAGCACGGTAGATAGATTGCAGAATTCGTAAAGTATCTCAAACCGCAATGATATCGGTCTCCAGTTTACATCTGAGAGCGATCCTTCGGGACGCCCCTTTCTTGATGTGTATATTCATAAAGAGGGAGATGTGTCTATATCTACCAAGACCTATCGAAAACCAACATCGACTAATAGCCTGTTAAGGTGGGAGAGCCACCATCCGGCACCCCTGAAGAAAGGCATTCCAAAGGGGCAATATCTAAGACTGAGAAGGAACTGTTCAGGGATGTTAGACTTTCGGGCTCAGGCTGACGATCTGACAAGACGCTTTGTGCAGCGAGGTTACCCACATTCTGTGTTACAGGCAGCACGCACGCATGCTGAGCAACAGAGCCGTGAGGCTCTGCTACTGAAGTGTGCTAAACGCCCAAAAGAGGACTCGGGTGTGACCAGGCTCATTGGGACTTTTGACTGCCAGAATAGGAAAATCATGACGGTGTTGCGCAGATACTGGGATATTCTAACTTCGGACCCCGATTTGAGGGGGAGTGTTTTTTCATCACCCAGCGTCACATATAGGAGAGGGAGGTCGCTAAAAGACAGACTTGTGCATAGCCATTATAAGGCACCAACCAATGGATCCACCCTGGTTGGGGAGTAGACCTATAGGGTTCTACAGATGCGGTGACTGCTCTTTTTGCGGATACATGGCACCATGCAAGTCTGTTAGAAGTGCTGCCAATGGTAGAACTTTCTTCTTGCGTGATTTTGCTAATTGCAAGACATCTGGTGTGATCTACGTAGCCACGTGTGCATGTGGACTGGACTACGTGGGGAAGACTATCAGAGAGTTCAGACGCCGTGTGGGTGACAATCTAGGGGACATTCGGAAGTGTAGAGATACCCCTTTGGCGCGACACTTGAACATGGTACATGGTGGTGATCTAAAACAACTGTCCTACAGGATAATGGAGGTGGTTAAAACCGGCCCGAGGGGAGGTAACCATGACCGAAGTATACTACAGAGAGAAACGGAATGGATCTTTAGGTTCGGATCCCTGGCCCCAGATGGACTAAATGAGCAGATGTCTTTTGCATGTTTTCTATACGAGTTATGAGGTCTGTGATCCTTTTAAAACTGGGGTTTTTTGTTCATTATGAACTAAAGTATCTATGTTTTATATTCTGGTCGCTTGATGATGTTAGTCCTTTCCCCCTAATGTCAGATCCTTCCTTCCCCCCTGGTATGGACTTGGAGTTATTATGGACTGTAAGAGGTCCCTTCGGTCCTAAGGGATGTGGGTACCATCAGAATCTTTCTCTAATTGATTTTTACTAATGCTACAACCATCTCCGGTTTGGTATTCCCCTCTTTAACTCATGCCCTTCTGGCTGCTGTAATATAGATCTGGCCGTTTCTGCTTTATACCTATGCAATCTGTCGCCTGGCAACGGCAGGCAAGTGTACTATCTGATTTGCCCATGCGCGGGTAGCGCTGCGTCACTGTGTGTGACGAGCAGTATCAACATCGCTACCGCGCATGCGCGCCGGCATGCAACTTCGCACCCGGATGACGCGGTGTCGCTTCCGGGTGACATGTGCGTTCCAGCGGCCATCATGGCGGCGGTAGCTTGCGTTCCAAGGGGCTAGAACGGCCGGTCAGCAGCGGTGCCCCAGGTAAAAGTTGTATATATGGGGGACCGGTGACTGTACTGGTTGCTCTGATCCCCCGGTGGGGCGGCTATATGTCTGTATTAGTGTTTATCATTGGGGACGACTGGTACAGGAAGTGTTTGGTGAGGGGAGGTGGCCTCACACCCAGATCAGATATAAAGGAGCGACAGCTAACACAGTGGCTCCTCCCTCTATCAGATCAACACTGTGGGCACTTGCTGAATCCACAGTAATGGAACCAACTTATCAGGCCTCCTGATGATGAGAAACACGTCGAGGCGCGCGGGGAGTGACCTGTGACCCTGTGACACAGCTAAGTACTATACCAGGATCCCTCTCATAGAGTATATGTGACCGTACTATCTATATTATCAACTGAGGCGGGCAGATAGCCAGTTACTAAGAGATAGTGGGATAGTCTAGTTTCTAGGCATCTTTCTATCTATCGTGCTAGATGAGTACTTAGCCACGAGGCACAGTTCCTTTTAATACTGGGACATTGGTATAAACTATCCAACCCATAGATATCACCCTAGGGTGGGGAGCACCACCTTCCTCCTTATAAGGTGAGCTTAAGGTGAGTGGAGGATAAGCCGACGAGGAGTGGGGGCGCCATATCGAATTAAGGGCGCCGATCCCCGCTGGCAGGTAGGGTAAGGAGGAAGGTATTTGTTTTATAGGGGCAGCCCCTTCCTTCCTTACTATCACCTGTGCACCCAGTTTTTAACGGGTTTTGATGGGGATTTAGCATACGTGCTTAATAAACTATATCTTTTTAACAGGAATAATGTTTATGATTGACCCTCTGTAATAATAAAGGTTTACCCTGTAAAAATATTTAAAAAAAAAAAAAAAAAAATTGAGCTCTTTTAACCCCTTCATGACCGGGGAATTTTTAATTTTTCATCTTCGTATTTTGCTCCCCTGCTTCCAAGAGCCATAACTTTTTTGTTTTCCCGTCAATATAGACATATGATGGCTTGTGTTTTGCGGGACGAGTTTTACTTTCATATGCCATCATTTATTTTACCACCATATAGTGTACAGTGAAATTGCAAAAAAATTCTAAATGCAGTCAAACTGCAAAAAAAGTGCAAGAACACGTTTGTTTTTTGGGTATTTTAGTCGCCATGTTCACTATATGGTAAAACCGACATGACGGGATGATGCATCGGCTCAGTACAAGTTCGTTGACACCCAACATGTATACCTTTACTGGTATCTAGGTGGTGAAAAAAAATTCAGAAATTTGCAAAAAAACAAAAAACTGACTTTTTGCGCCATGTTTTGCGACCTGTAGCGTCCTCATTTTTCAGGATCTGGGGCTGTGTGATGGCTTATTTTTTGCGTCTTGAGCTATCGTTTCTAATAATACCATTTTGTCGGATCCGCAGTTTTGATCGCCCGTTATTGCTTTTTATAGCAATGTTGTGGCGACCACAAAAACGGAATTTTGGCGTTTGGACCTTTTTTTCTGTTACAGAGTTTACGGCTCTCATTAACGGATTTAATATGATGATAGATCGGGCGATTCTGAACGCGGCGATACCAAACGTGTATATTTTTTATTTTTTTAATACTTTTATTGTGATTGGGGGAAAAGGGAGGTGATTTGAACTTTTATATATTTTTTTTTTACAGGTTTTTAAAAACTTGATTTTTTTTTATTAATTCTTATTTTTACACTGCCTCTTTAAGAGGCACCTTGCTGCACAGTCCAATTGCTTCTGGGAGATACAGATGAGCTGCAGCTCATCTGTATCTCTCAGAATTGTGGACCTGTTGTGGTTGGCAGCGCCTGCAAACCACAACATGGAACTATTTTCTGACAGCATCCGGCGTCTAGCCAGGACCCCGGGCTGTCACATGAGCACCGGAGATCCCGCAATACTGGATCAGGCGGGGAACATCCAAGGGGTTAACAGCGCTGATCGAATCCCGTATCTGATCGGCGCTGTTACCTCGACATCTCAGCTGATGAGATCACTAGTGCACTTTACACCGTCTCCCTTGTCTATCCATTTAAGCGTGCAATTAAAACACCAATTATTTGCATAATGTGAAGCTTTTACTCATTTTTCCCTCAGTTTTTGATTCTTAAATATGGGCACATTCTGTGCCAACCATTTTCTACCGATCAATAGTTTAGCAACATAATCAAGAGTGATATCATTTATAGCTACACTATTAGTGCAGAATCTGTCAACATGTCGCAAGAAAGATGGCATGATACTTCTTCTACAATATCTTTTGTCCTATTCAGAAACTTGTGTTAGCTCCCAGGAGGAGAAAACACCCAGATCCTTAACATTGAACTTGCTATTAGTACATGTCAGAGGATTTCCCTCATTCCTTTGATCTGTTTCAGAGAACAATGCTAAAAAACATCTACTACTGGAACCTGCCTGATCTTTACAAAGCTGGGACAGTTCCCAGCAGAAAACCAAACATGTGGGTTGAGAATAACTATTTTAATGCAAGGTATTAGTGGTATACTAATTTCTTACTTCTTTTAACAAATATGCAAAAAATATCTACTGCAAGGTAATTGCAGTGAAAGGTATTGGCACAGGGAGAGCTGAATACACATCACCATGGATCATTTTACTTGCTACTGTGGGTTGGTATATCACATAAAATGCCAATAATATAACATTTATGCTTGCGGGTGTAACATGAAAAAAAGTGGAAAAGGTCACTGGATCAATAGACATGTTAATTATGTGCAAATGAGAGAAAAGAAAACAACATTTTTTTAAACATCTCAATTAATTTAATATGAAATAGTAGTGCCACGCATAGAAAAACAGACTAATATCTTGAGATGCTGTCAATAGATCATGGTAGCACATTTAGGCCATGCAGGCTGCTTGTAGTAGTATGATAAACATGCAGCTTACTGTTTTTCACATTGAACAACAGCTCCTGTGACACTTCTAATGTTCCCCTGGGAAGGCCAATTCAGGGCATTGTCAATGTGGTCTCTAGTAGAGGTGAACGAACCTTTTGGAGTTCAGGTTTAGTTTGGTTTGCCAAATCTCATTATTTTCACCTACTAATTCAACAAACAGTTCTCTGAACTTCCAAACCCCACAGGATTCAATGGGAGGCAAACCAAAAGACATAATAAGGCTGGTGTCACACATAGAAGTCCGTTTTTGGAAGTGATTTTCATCACCAATCCGTTTTTTATAGGGTGCTTTTTGAGCCTCCTGCACCCCTGAACGTTTTTGGACTTAGGCTAGGGTCACATTTCCGTTTTGTTTTCAAAATCCTGATCCGGTTTTGAGCTTTTAAAAAGCTCAAAACCGGACCAGGAAACGCTCCTCATAGGAGCCTATGCAAAACACCGGATGGCTTCACAAGCCATCCGGTGGCCGGATCCGGCACTGCTGCCTGCGTTTAAAATCATGCAGGCAGCAGTTTTCGCAGCGTTTGCCGGGACCGCACTGCGGTCACCGGATGGCTCAGGATGTGTAATCCTGAGCCATCCGGTAACTGCATAGGTTGCGGATCCCGGCTATTGCCGGGATCAGCAAACCTAGTAAAGAGTTAAATTGATTACTAAAATACTGTTTGAGGTCTGTAGGGGGGCTTAGACCCCCTACAGACCGGCCGCCCACTTCGGTGGCCTCCTAATACAATATCCCCGCTGTCACGGGCTCCTCCGAGCCCGTGCAAGTCCCCACACCCTCAGCCCCCCGAATTACTATACAGGGGTGCCTGCACCCCTCTTGTATACTTATTCCTGTATGTGGGGGAAAATGATGTATTAAAGTATTGGTAGCAGGTCATATTTACGTGTCTTCGGCATTGTTGAGAATAATCAATGGGCGGGGCTGTTCGCGGCAGCCTCCGCCCCATCATTTCTTATGGCCGCCCCCTCTGTGCCTCAGCCATTGATGTGAGGCCGGCCGCGTCATGAAAGGGGCGGGGCGCATGGTGTGACGTGTTCGCCCCGCCCCTTTCATGACGCGGCCGGCCTCACATCAATGGCTGAGGCACAGAGGGGGCGGCCATAAGAAATGATGGGGCGGAGGCTGCCGCGAACAGCCCCGCCCATGGATTATTCTCAACAATGCCGAAGACACGTAAATATGACCTGCTACCAATACTTTAATACATCATTTTCCCCCACATACAGGAATAAGTATACAAGAGGGGTGCAGGCACCCCTGTATAGTAATTCGGGGGGCTGGGGGTGTGGGGACTTGCACGGGCTCGGAGGAGCCCGTGACAGCGGGGATATTGTATTAGGAGCCCACCGAAGTGGGCGGCCGGTCTGTAGGGGGGTCTAAGCCCCCCTACAGACCTCAAACAGTACTTTAGTAATCAATTTAACTCTTTACTAGGTTTGCTGAGCCGGGATCCGCAACCTATGCAGTTACCGGATGGCTCAGGATTACACATCCTGAGCCATCCGGTGACCGCAGTGCGGTATTCAGCACACATTTTTGTAAAAAAATGTTTGTGCCCGGCATTGCGTTCACCGCATCCGGATCCGGATGCGGTGAATGCAATTTAGGTTTGCAATGTGACCCTACCCTTAGTCATTTTTTCATTAACAACGCATGTGCGTTAGCGCATGCGTTAACGCAAGTGCCTATATGTGCCATGCGTTAACGCATGCGTTTCCCATAGGGCCCCATGTTAAAAAAACGCATGCATTTTTTAACTGATGCCAAAAACGTTGCTAGCAACGTTTTTGGCTCAAAAACGGACGGAGCAATGTTTTGAGGTCCAGAAAAAAACGGACAGGGTGTTTATTACATCCAATCCGTTTTTCTGTCAGTTTTTGGACTTAGAAAAAAAAATGACAAAAATGAAGCCAAAAACGGACCAAGGGCTTATGTGTGACCCCAGCCTAAGCATGTTCATGGAGGTCCAAAAACTGCAAAACAGCTCAAATTTGAGCATACAGCAGGAAAAGTGGCATCAATTCCCCAGAGTTAACATTTTTAACATGGTGCACTATGGATGTCTGGGACAAGTTGTAGTCCAGCATTTCAAGCTTCAACATTGATCAGGAACAGGGAGATGATTGACATGTTTAGGCATGGTGCTCAGAGAGGCCTGCCAAAATAAGGCTAGGGTCACACTTAAAACTAATGCAAGTGCTAAAAACTTTGAAATTTAGCAGCAACGCATAGCGAACTAACGTTATGCGCTTACCAGTGCAACACTGCCTCATAGAAACCCGCTGTTTACCTTAGCAGCGGCCACACATATAGCTGCAGGATGTGCACTTTATCACAGCGCACAGGAAGCGCAGTCTGCAGCATTTTCCTTTGCGCTGTGATAAAGCGCACATTCTGCAGCTTTGTGTGTGACTGCTGCTGAGGTAAACAGCGGGTTTCTATGGGGCAGCGTTGTACTGGCAGTGCATAGTGTTAACGTTATGTTCTGCTGCTGAATTTCAAAGTTTTTAGCGCTTGCCTCAGCCTTAATTGTGACCCTAGCCTAAGGAGACCCCAAGAAGAGTCTCCACATTTTAAACAACAAGATTCAGGTACCATGAAAGTGGCATCAATTGAACCAGAATAAAAATTATAGAATTGCGCACCCTGCATACATGACACAGGGTCTACAATAAAGCCTGGCCTAGCATATGAAAGTTAAATATTGTTTAGTAACAGGGGGCTGACTGACATGTGTGGTGACCGTGTCCAGAAAGCCCAGCTAAATTCAGGAAATAGACACGAAGGAGACGCCAAAAAGAGTCTCCACATTTCAAAAAATTAGGGCCAGATATCAAGAAATTGGCATCAATTGACCCAAAGTAAAAATTGTACAATGGTGAGAATAATGCAGCAAACTGAAACATACAACATCGCCTAGTTGTCCCAGTCTGTGACTGGGGTGGAAAAGTCCTTGGAGATCCATGACTTGTTCATCTTGATAAAAGCTAGGCAGTCTACACTTTCAGGTGATAGCTGGATGCTCTTATTCATCTGGACACCACGAGCATCACTAAAGATACATTCTGAGAGAATGCAGGCCGCCAGGCATGACAAAGCCTCCAAGGCGTGACTGGTGAGCTCAGGCTACGTCTCAAATTATTTAAAGGCCAAAATGCAAAAGGAACCATACTACCCCTAGTGGCATTGAGCTCTAGATACTCCTGCACAATTATCTTCTCCAGTAGTTCACTATATTTCAGAATTGTACTCAGTTCTGCTGGTGGAAAGGCTGGTTTTAAAAATTGCTCAAAAATCTCCCAGAAATTGATTCTGACAGTTAAACTGCTGCTATTAATGTTTCCTCGCTGATGACTCAATGTTACCTGGGTTAGAAGTGCAAATCTGTGATGCGTACTGTGTCCATTATTGCTGTGTTAGGGTAAATCAGTCCTAATATTGACTACAAGCGTTTATTGATACTCCAGCATGTGCATGCCCCTGCCAAGGGCGGGAGAATCTGGCTAAATTTACTCTTGTATTACGGATCCAACAGTGTGGCAACCCAGTAGTCATAGTTTATTTGAATCCTAATAATATGGTCATTATATTGCAGATAGTGTATCCAGAAGGTGTTCATGTGTCTGACTTATCTATGAGGATCAAGTCCTCTTCTGCCTACCTTGGACAACAGAACAGGGAATAATTTCTTCCTCATCTCCTGACTGTTTTGTGCCCATGTGCCCATCACCTCTTCATCCTCATCCTCCTCCATTTATTCCTCAGCTCCTGCACCTTCAATAACAGTTCGTCTGGTATCATGTGCCTCCCTCTCTAGCTCTACTTTACCCTGCAATGCCACCCGACTGTATGAGAGTCCGGACCATTAAGATATTGGTATCCCTTTTGCATCCTCATCTTCTTCCTCTTCCTTTTCCTCTGAGACCATCACCTCATTTCACAGACTTTTCAATGTTCACTTCAGCATATAGATGAGCAGAATAGTGATGCTGTTGAAGGCATCATTAGCGCTAACCATCTTAGTAGCCATTTCAAAACTGTTCAAAAGGGTTTAGAGGTCTTTGAACTATACCCACTCTGTAAACATCATTTGCCTCACATTCAGATCACTTTGACTCACTCTACACATCATCACAAGTGGTATACAAGCACCATCAAGCATGTGATCCGGCCAGTCTGAGGAGAACCAGAGTCTGCTCTGCTGGGTGATTATTATGATCTTCATGCTGACTTCCCTATGTGCTTAGGTTTTCCTGATGCACTTAGGCTTTCAGTACCCTTTGATCTCTGTGGACTACCTACAGCCAGAATGGTAGTGCAGATCATGTTGGTATCTGTACTCCTTTTACTACGGCTGCCCCAGAAGGTTTCACTTGAGCAGCTAGTAGGTATAAAACCCAGCAGCCTCCAGTTGTGCCATCAGTCCCTGTAAGCCTAGATGACATAATGACTGGTACCCTGCATGCAGCTTGTCCCTTCAGAGCAGCTCCTACTACGTCTTCCTCACTGAACCTTCACCTCTTACCTATTCAGCCCTACTACACTATCAAACCCCTCCCTCTGACCAGAGACTGAGTTGCAGCCCAACCAGGCTTTCAGTGTTCAGCCTCCTGGGTAGAGGTCAGTGTGTGTAGTGTGTATGCTTTAGACTTCCAGCAGAGGGAGCTCCAATTCTCCCCATACATGGAATTACATCGATATTATGGTAATACCATTTGTGGCAACCAGACTGCAGGGGCGCCACATTTTAGTTCCTGTGAAGCAGTCCTCACTGTTCACAGTGTCCTCCCACCCCCTGCCTCTCTGTGCCACCTCTTCCCTGTGTGGATCTGGTCCCAGCTGCTGGAATGGCGCATGTGCATGAACGTGAGTGCCAGAGCCTGCACTGCTAAAGATTATTTTGTATGCACGGGTGACAGGTCCTCTTTAAATGTGATGTGGTACCTAAAAAAATGGTTTTGTAAATTTGGTTGGAAATATGAGAAATTGTTTCTAAAATTTGAACCCTTCTAACTTCCTAACAAAAGAAAATTTAATTTAAAAAGTGTGCTGATGTAAAGTAGTTATGTAAAGGGTTATTTATTACCTACTAGATGTCGGCCCGATTCTAAAGAATCGGGTATTCTAGACTATGTATGTAGTTTATTTATGAAGATTTAAGAATAATGCAAAGCGAAGCTGGGTTAAAATCCTGTGACAATATGTTTGATTGCTTGCAGGAGGGCACAGCGGGTGTGTGCGGGCAGGAGCAAGCTGTAGAAGAGCAGGCGGGTGCGGGCAGGAGTGGGCCGGGGAACTGCAGGCAGGTTCGGGCAGGAGGGAGACAGGGAACCGCAGTGGGGGGTGGCAAGAGTCTCGGGTACTATACACACAGGTGACAGTGCTGGTGGTACTATACACACAGGTGACAGTGCTGCTGGTACAATATACACAGGTGACGGTGCTGGTGGTAGTATACACACAGGTGACAGTGCTGATGCTGGTGGTAGTATACACACAGGTGACAGTGCGGTTAGTAGAATACACACAGAGGTGACAGTGCTGCTGCTACTATGTACACACAGAGGTGAGAATGGTGCTGCAGGTAGTATGCGCACAGAGGTGACAATGGTGCTGAAGGTAGTATGCACACAGAGGTGACAATGGTGCTGCAGGTAGTATGCGCAGAGAGGTGACAATGGTGCTGCAGGTAGTATGCGCATAGAGGTGAGAATGGTGCTGTAGGTAGTATGCAGACAGAGGTGACAATGGTGCTGCAGGTAGTATGCGCAGGGAAGTGACAATAGTGCTGCAGGTAGCATGCGCACAGAGGTGACAATGGTGATGCAGGTAGCATGCGCACAGAGGTGACAATGGTGCTGCAGGTAGCATGCGCACAGAGGTGACAATGGTGCTGCAGGTAGCATGCGCACAGAGGTGACAATGGTGCTGCAGGTAGCATGCGCACAGAGATGACAATGCTGCTGGTACTATGTACACACAGAGGTGACAATGGTGCTGCAGGTAGTATGCGCACAGAGGTAACAATGGTGCTGCAGGTAGTATGCACACAGAGGTGACAATGGTGCTGCAGGTAGTATGCGCAGAGAGGTGACAATGGTGCTGCAGGTAGTATGCGCAGAGAGGTGACAATGGTGCTGCAGGTAGTATGCAGACAGAGGTGACAATGGTGCTGCAGGTAGTATGCGCAGAGAGATGACAATGATGCTGCAGGTAGCATGCGCACAGAGGTGACAATGGTGCTGCAGGTAGCATGCGCACAGAGGTGACAATGCTGCTGGTACTATGTACACACAGGTGAAAATGGTGCTGCAGGTAGTATGCGCACAGAGGTGACAATGGTGCTGCAGGTAGCATGCGCACCGAGGTGACAATGGTGCTGCAGGTAGCATGCGCACAGAGGTGACAATGGTGCTGCAGGTAGCATGCGCACAGAGGTGACAATGCTGCTGGTACTATGTACACACAGAGGTGACAATGTTGCTGCAGGTAGTATGCGCACCAAGGTGACAATGGTGCTGTAGGTAGCATGCGCAGAGAGGTGACAATGGTGCTGCAGGTAGCATGCGCACAGAGGTGACAATGGTGCTGCAGATAGCAAGCGCACAGAGGTGACAATGGTGCTGCAGGTAGCATGCGCACAGAGGTGACAATGGTGTGCAGGTAGCATGCGCACAGAGGTGACAATGGTGCTGCAGGTAGCATGCGCACAGAGGTGACAATGCTGCTGGTACTATGTACACACAGAGGGGACAATGGTGCTGCAGATAGCATGCGCACAGAGGTGACAATGGTGCTGCAAGGTAGCATGCGCACAGAGGTGACAATGGTGCTGCAGGTACCATGCCACAGAGGTGACAATGGTGCTGTAGGTAGCATGCGCACAGAGCTGACAATGCTGCTGGTATTATGTAAACACAGAGGTGACAATGGTGCTGCAGGTAGTATGCGCACAGAGGTGACAATGGTGCTGCAGGTAGCATGCGCAGAGAGGTGACAATGGTGCTGCAGGTAGCATGCGCACAGAGGTGACAATAGTGCTGCAGGTAGCATGCGCACAGAGGTGACAATGGTGCTGCAGGTGGTATACAGACAGAGGTGACAATGGTGCTGCAGGTACTATGCGCACAGAGGTGACAATGGTGCTGCAGGTAGCATGCGCACAGAGGTGACAATGCTGCTGGTACTATGTACACACAGAGGTGACAATGGTGCTGCAGGTAGCATGCGAACAGAGGTGACAATGGTGCTGCAGGTAGCATGCGCACAGAGGTGACAATGGTGCTGTAGGTAGCATTTGCACAGAGGTGACAATGCTGCTGGTACTATGTACACACAGAGTTTTAATGGTGCTGCAGGTAGTATGCGCACAGAGGTGACAATGGTGCTGCAGGTAGCATGCGCACAGAGGTGACAATGGTGCTGCAGATAGCAAGCGCACAGAGGTGACAATGGTGCTGCAGGTAGCATGCGCACAGAGGTGACAATGGTGCTGCAGATAGCATGCGCACAGAGGTGACAATGGTGCTGCAGGTAGCATGCGCACAGAGGTGACAATGCTGCTGTAGGTAGCATGCGCACAGAGCTGACAATGCTGCTGGTATTATGTAAACACAGAGGTGACAATGGTGCTGCAGGTAGTATGCGCACAGAGGTGACAATGGTGCTGCAGGTAGCATGCGCAGAGAGGTGACAATGGTGCTGCAGGTAGCTTGCGCACAGAGGTGACAATAGTGCTGCAGGTAGCATGCGCACAGAGGTGACAATGGTGCTGCAGGTGGTATACAGACAGAGGTGACAATGGTGCTGCAGGTACTATGCGCACAGAGGTGACAATGGTGCTGCAGGTAGCATGCGCACAGAGGTGACAATGCTGCTGGTACTATGTACACACAGAGGTGACAATGGTGCTGCAGGTAGCATGCGCACAGAGGTGACAATGGTGCTGCAGGTAGCATGTGCACAGAGGTGACAATGGTGCTGCAGGTAGCATGCGCACAGAGGTGACAATGGTGCTGTAGGTAGCATTTGCACAGAGGTGACAATGCTGCTGGTACTATGTACACACAGAGGTGACAATGGTGCTGCAGGTAGTATGCGCACAGAGGTGACAATGGTGCTGCAGGTAGCATGCGCACAGAGGTGACAATGGTGCTGCAGGTAGCATGCGCACAGAGGTGACAATGGTGGTGCAGGTAGCATGCGCACAGATGTGACAATGGTGCTGCAGGTGGTATACACACAGAGGTGACAATGGTGCTGCAGGTGGTATACAGACAGAGGTGACAATGGTGCTGCAGGTGGTATACACACAGAGGTGACAATGGTGTCGCAGCTGGTATGCGCACAGAGGTGAGAGTGCTGGTCTCCCCCTTGCAGGCCCCGGTGCTCCCCTCTCCCCCTCCTGTCTTGTAGATGGCAGGGGTTTCAAATAGCGAAGCATATGTTATTCTTACCTGTCCGGTCTCCAGCAGCGCAATGCAGGTGTATTGTCCTCCGCCGCTATGTCGTCGCCCCTGGAGTTCAGGATCCAATATGGCATCCGGGAAGTCTCGCGAGAGTTCCCGGACGCCATCTTGGAGATAGTTGTCGCCGCCCCCGGAGCCATGGATCCGAACAAAGCCACGGAAGTGGCGCCGTATGCGACGGAAGTCGCTACGGCAATTATATAATAGATTTTATGTGACATAACTCTCTAGTTTAATGGAATAAAAATTTAAAGTTTTAAAACTGCAAAATTTTTAACATTTTTGTCAAATTTCTTATATTTTCATGAATAAATGTAAAAAATACCATCCTAAATCAATCTCTACCATAAAGTACAATATGAATAGGGAAAAAGGAAGGAGATGTTAGGGTATCCGAACTGCGCTCCCATCTGGGGAAATCGAAACACTTGGAAAATTTATGGTGATTTTTTATTTTCAACGCGTTTTGGGGTGCAAGCCCCCTTCTTCAGGAAAAAAAATCACAGATATACCAGTACATCTGGTACATCTGTGATTTCATCCTGAAGAAGGGGACTTGCACCCTCGAAATGCATTGAAAATAAAAAATCACCATCAAATTTTCTGAGTATTTGTAAGTTGTCACGCTTCCGGGGGAACCCACTGGGCCGTGGTACGAACTCCCCTGGGTGAGCTGGTCCTAGTTTAGCCAGCCCCTATACAGGGATTGTCAGGGGCAAGCCCAGGGGATCTAAAACCACAGCTGATAGTACCAGGGGGGCAGCTCGTAGGGTTAGCCTATGCTATGTTAAGGCCAAACAGGGAAGGAGACACCAGAGCCCAGGGTCAGGAGAGCTGGAACGGGTTCTACCAGAGGAGAGCACAAGGTAGCCTCACTACCAGTCAGAGAAGCAGAAGCATACTAACACACTAATCAGGCACCTCCCATCAGTGGAGGTGGCCTAATATACCGGAGGACGGACAGCTATTGGTCAAGGGGAGTGTCAGGTTGAGCCATGCCGGCCCCTACATTCACAGGGGAGGAGCGCAACGGCGCCTAGTGCACCACTGATTAGGTTTATGACACCAAACATTGTAGTGTGCTGATGTGTGAGCCCGGTGGTCACCAGACAGGAAGGGAACCTAACGATGGCTCCGAGACACAGCACGCCTGGGCGCCGGATGCACGATTGGTAGAGGAGCAGAGTGTCATGCTGGGTGTAGGGAGACACACAGCACTGGAGTACGACAGGGGAGGGGAAAGGAGTCCCTGATGCTAAGGGCAAAAAGGGGGTATGGTGACCCTTAGAACAATTAGCGCTGACACCTGGCTCCCCTAACGTCGCTATACAGTTTCCGCAACTGTTGCTGCCAGGATATCTATTTCCTTACTGTCCCTGGACTACCACTACACAGGGTTCAGAGCGGGTGAACACTAGTCAACCCGGATAGCAACTAGAAAACACACAAGGAAAACATACAAAGTGGGAAGAGATACGCTTAGCTTTAGCAGATCCAAGCAACAAACCAGCAGGCTCCAAGAAACACTGCTTTGATCCAAAAAACAATCAGGAACACCTGAGGCTATCACCAGCAGTGCATTCTGGGAGTCAAGGGAAATATATAGGCAGCTCCAAGGTCAAGAATCAGCTGAGTCCTAGTGACCTCCAGCATTAACTAAAAGGGAAATGTCTCTTAAAGCGACAAAGACATTTTTATTCAGGATGTGGACTGTTAGGCCAAACACTGGGATCTTCTGCGAGTGACCTCTACAGTCTCATCCGTGCCTCCTGACACACCGTGACACAGAGGATACAGACCCAGGAGAGGTGAGCGAGGGAGCGGTGCCAGGAGACCTAACAGTACCCCCTCCCTCACGCCCCCTTCTGCAAAGGCGTGCTAAGAACCTCTCCAGAATGCCTGGTGCATGAAGGTTCTCTCGAGGCTCCCAGGTCCTCTCCTCAGGACCGAAGCCAACCCAGTCAATTAGGAAGAGAGTTTTGCCTCTACTTTTCTTCATGGCAAAGATGACCATGATTTCATAGACATTCTCGGAGCTGAGAGGCCAAGGCACAGTGCCGGAGGATGGATGGAAGCAATTAAGCACCACTGGTTTCAACAACGAGACATGAAAAGAGTTAAAGATGCGAAGCGAGGCAGGCAGTTTCAGCTTGTAGGCAACATCATTGATGTGTCCCAGGACTTCGAAGGGACCGATATAACTTGTAGGATGGCACCTTCAGCCTGACATATCTGGAAGAAAGCCACACTTTATCGCCCGGGAGGAAAGATGGCGAATCCAGACGACTCTTATCGGCATGTCTCTTAATCCTGCTGGAGGCTTGTGTAAGAGTGTCTCTGGTCTCTCTCCAGATCTTGGAGAAGTCCACGGACAATGCATCAGCCACCGGATTGCCAGACGCTGAGGAGGCCGGAAGAGGCAAACCAGGATGTTGCCCAACTACCACGACAAAAGGAGATTTAGCTGACTACTCACTAGAGTGATTGTTGTAAGCGAATTGCGCCCAAGGGAGGAGACAGGTCCAGTTATCATGATAAGCGTTGGCGGAGTGCTGAAGATAGGTGGTGAGGAATTGGTTAATGCGCTCCACCTGCCTGTTGAACTGAGGATGATAGGTAGAGCAGAAATGTAACATGATGTCCATATGCTTGCACAGCGCCCTCCAGAACAAGGAAGTGAACTAGACTCCCCTATCAGACACGATATGACGAACTCTTGGAACACAGCGGGGCCATTACACAACCCGTATGGCATGACCAAATACTCATAATGACCGACCCTGTTGTTGAAAGCCATCTTCCATTCGTCCCCGACATGTATGTGAACAAGGTTTTAGGCTTCTCTGAGGTCTAATTTTGTGAAGATGTGAGCCCCTTTGAGCCTGTCAAAGAGCTTTGGAATCAGTGGCAGTGGGTATTTGTTCTTGACGGTGATCGCATTAAAGCCCCTGTAATCTATACAGGGTCGGTAGGTGCCCTCCTTCTTCTTCACAAAGAAAAACCCTGTGCCAGCAGGGGACGTGGACTTTCGAATGAAGCCCCTAGCCAAATTGTCCGTAATATACTCAGGCATGGCTTGCAACTCGGATGGGGACAATGGGTAGATTCGTCCCCTGGGTGGTGTAGCACTGGGCATGAGGTCTATAGGGCAATCATACGGCCGATGAGGCGTGAGGACTTCTGCCTCTGTCTTTTTGAAGACGTCTGCGTACTGGCAATAGGCTGCCGGTATAACAAGAAGAACTGAAGCCGGTTGTGGGGAACCAGGTGGCAGAACAGACTGCAGGCATCTCTCTTGGCAGAGAGAGCCCCACCGCAGCAGTTGCCCAGAGCGCCAGTCCAGGGCAGGTTCATGAGTCAGGAAAGCCCGAGAAGCAGGGCATGGGAGAGACGGGCAGGACTTAGAAGGCAATTCTTTTACGATGTAAAGCCCCAATCTGCATCTCCACCTCTTAGCCCTGCGCTATTCCCCCTTCACCTCCCTCCACAGAACTGGGATACAGCAACTCCAAAGGAATGGTCTTCAGACACACAAACACACAAGTCAACACAGCACAGCTTCCTGGTGTCGTGCCCCAGGCCCTGGGGTACTCGTGTACCAGGCTCGGTGGTTGATTCGGGATGTCACGGGTTGCAGCGCCTGAGCCCGTGGCCTGGGTGACACTTCAAAAAGGGTGTGTTTACAGGGGATAAGAGTTTGTCATGTGATGCCACCTGTAGTACCTGGTGATGGGTCACCAGCGCGGCCACAGTCCGCTAGAGGTAGATGGTAGTGTGGCTGGGATGGCAAAGCTCCCTACAGACGGAGCGATTCCTCCGGGGCAGCGTTCCTACAAGGGAGGAGGTAGATATTAGGGATGGGCGAGTCTAGTCGCTAGGACTCGTTACTCGGCGAGTAGTAAGGGACTCGCAGGACTCGGTACTCTGCGAGTTTCCCAGCGATTACTCGCACAGTAACGAGTCCAATGCAAATCAATGGCAATCCTAGTTTTGTCAGAGACTCTGACAAAACTAGGATTGCCATTGATTTGCATTGGACTAGTTACTGTGCGAGTAATCGCAGGGAAACTCACACAGTAACGTGTCCAGCTGTCTGCTCTGTGTCGGGTTCGGGTCCTGCAGGCTGCCGCAGCTCCAGGGTCCTAGAGCAGAGCTGAGATTGTTCTCAGTCTGCTCATTCCCTGTGCATAGACATCTATATCTATGCACAGGGATGTAGCAGGGAGGACATCGCGTTTTGGACTACGTCGGACAGAAGAGGATTTTTTTAATTAAAGATGGAGTCCCTAATGGCTTTTTTTTATTATTTCTAATAAAAAATGTTCTCTGTGTTGTGTTTTTTTTAACCCTTTATTGGAGATTCTTAGTGGCCGGGTCAAACGTGGCCTGACATTAAGAATCTCGGGCTTAATACCAGCTTGTATAACAAAGCTGGTATTAACCCCTTTATTACTCAGCGTGCCACCGCCACCAGGGCCGCTGGAAGAACGGGGTTCAGCGCCAGAGGATGGCGCTTCAATGAACGCGCCATCTTCTGGGGCGGCTGCGGGTTGAAATTTGCAGCGGGGGGTGCCCAGAAAGCTTGGGCCTCCCTGCGCTGCGGATTCCAGCCCCCAGCTGCCTAGCTGTACCTGGATAGACATAGAAATTGCGCGGAGCCCCACACATTTTTTTTTTATTATTTCATGAAATTCATGAAATAATAAAAAAAAAGGGCTCCCCTATATTCTTGTGTCCGGCCAGGTACAAATAGGCACCTGGGGGTTGGGGGCAGCCCGTCGCTGCCTGCTGGATCCGGCTGGTTCCAGTAATACGGCGATGCCCACGTCAAATTATTTTCTGACAAATCCATAAAACAATGTAAATAAAAGGGACTGCATCTTTATTAACCCCTGGACCATGGGCGAGGGGTTAATAAAGATGCAGTCCCTTTTTTAGGATTGTTTTATTGATTTTTCAGAAAAAAAAAAATGACCCCCCGCTGCAAATTGCAGCCCGCAGCCGCCCCAGAAGATGGCGCGTTCATTGAAGCGCCATCCTCTGGCGCTGAACCTCGCTCTTCCAGCGGCCCTGGTGGCGGTGGCACGCTGAGTAATAAAGGGGTTAATACCAGCTTTGTTATACAAGCTGGTATTAAGCCCGATATTCTTAATGTCAGGCCAGGTTTGACCCGGCCACTAAGAATCTCCAATAAAGGGTTAAAAAAAACACCACACAGAGAAAAATTATTTATTAAAAATAAAGACACAGACACCATTAGGGACTCCAACTTTATTACCACCACATATCCCTCCAAAGACCCAGGTCTTCTCTCTTCTCTCTTCTGTCTTCTGTCTTCCTTCTTCTTCTTGTTGCAGCGCCGGTAAGCAGAAAGTTAACTGTGCTGTGACAGCGGGAGCCTATTAAACATGATTTAGCTATTGTAGCAGATAGAGCCTGAAGCTTCCGAGACACATCTGCGATTTGTAAATCGCACATTACTCGCTATTACTCGCTTCCCCATTCATTAACATTGGACTCGCTAGACTCGCAATGAGTAGCGAGTCCTGGGCTCGGACTCGCTAGAGTCAAGCGATTCCGAGTAATTTAGGACTCGCCCATCACTAGTCTCCTTCCATCTTTTGCAAAGAATGGATTTTTTTTTTACCTTTTCCTACTCCTGTAGAATTGTCTCTGCAATATCTTTATCCCCAGTCCATTTCTCCCAAGTCTTAAACAGCTTGTTCTGCTTTAACGTCAGGAATTTATGTCTTATAGTATTGTATATTGAAGATATGCTCGCATTCTGGATGTTCAGATCTGCTCAATTATCTAGAATATGTAGTCGCACTTCATTAAATAATCTGCGAAGTCTAGATAGGCAAAAAGAATCAACCTGCATGATCTGTAGAAAGTGTCTGTTTTCTATATGGAATTTGTCCATAATTTCTTGTGGACTCAGCCATCGTTTAACCTCTGTATGCATAATATCCCTGTTTTCCTCATGTTATCACCTGCTTGTGCTATCGCTCTTTTGATTTCTGGTCCCTGGGGAAATTCCGGATGACCAAATAGTGGCAAATGTTCAGAGATCTGGAAGGGAAGGCCAAATGCCTTCCTTACTACTGTATCTTCCAGTATGCGATAGTATCTCGGAGCAGTTGGGAGGATTTTACATTTTGCAGGAGTTTGGCCAGTTTTTTTATGTAAGAGAGCATTTAATTCCCACGGTGCTGCTGTCTTTCCAATTGGATATTAGAGTAGCAGTTAATCTCCTGTAGCCAATCTATCACATGTCTAAAAAGGCTTGCTATGTTGTAGGCTCTGGCAATCAGAAAATTAAACCCATCTTCGCTTCTACTTAGCATCAGTTTTCCCAATGCGATTCTGGGCATTTTTGCCTGCCCAAATAAAATGGGTGAAAACTCTATTTATTTTGTTTATATCTAGATGCTTGAGTATCAGGGGTAATGTCTGCAATGGGTATAAGAGTCTGGCAAAGCTGATCATTTTAATGAAATGGCATCTTCCCAGAAGAGAAAGTGGTAGATCTGCCATCTCCGAAGTTCTCCTAACATTGTTTCGATCAGAGGTGTATAATTCAGTGAATATAGTTGTGCCGGAAGCCTGCCTATCTTAATTCCCAGATAGGTAATATGTGTCTTTGCAATATGCAGTTCTAGGCCTAGTTTCCTCCGTTGTTACGCAGACATTTTTTCCCCCAATTCCAAGAGTTCGCTCTTGGTGATATTGACCGTATAGCCTGAGAATTCCCCATATTTCTGGATAAACTGAAAGACATTTCCTAATTGTTCCAGTGGCCGGGTCAAGAACAAAATGACATCGTCTGCAAATAATGTTATTTTAGTGTTGCTAGGACCCACCCTGATTCCCTCAAATAGACCTGACTCTTCCATATAATGAGCAAAGGGCTCCAATGCCAAATTAAACAGCAGTGGTGACATTGGTCACCCTTGCCTGGTCCCTTTATATATATGAAATGGCTCAGAGAGGAAGTATGGCGTGTGTATTCTAGCTGTTGGGTCCCTATACACACCCTCCTGGTATTGATATGAATAATATCTCATAATAATATTAATAACAAGTTGCCGCTCCTGTCCTAATTTATATAGACCAAGCGCCGGCATTGAAAAGTAGTAGACACCAGACACACAGAGTCAGATGTACACCCTTCCTTGGTCAGATCCAAGCTCCAAGTGTCTGTTTATTATAAGACAATGGAATAAAACTGCCTGCATATCCATCTCCCTATGGGGAGAGCGGTGGAGCAGCTCCGGAGGAGAAGACAAATCTAACAGAGGAGAGGAAAACACGTGACGGATCACGTGCAATTATACAGGCGGACACCGAGGAAAAAGGGAAAGAAATCCACACCGTCCAGAGAGAGACCCCGTGCACTCACTACGTGAGCCCCCCTGTTGTGCGGACAGCACAACAGGAAAAGGTGAGTGAAAAGGTGACTTAACAGAGGGTGGATATAAAACATAAAGCAGCGTGGCGCAAACAATTTCTATATCTCATTACATTGTTTATTATAAGAGACCTCAAGTTTTTGTTCAATAAGGGCTTGGTCAGCCCTACTCAGATGTATTCATTGGTCAGTGGGTTAGTCCATGGGCGGATCCATGAAGTCTTCAGGGGGTGTGGTCTTGATCGAGTATGCCCAGGTGATGTGTCCATTCTGTGATTGGTCAGTCCTTCTAGCTTCCTCCAGGAACTCCTTATTGTAGACAGGATGCAGTCATAGGTCCAGTCACCATCTTACATACCATGGCATGGTGTGATGAAACAGGAAATTACAGCCATGTTTAAGTCACAATCAAGCTTATGCAATGTAAAATATTACACTCTATGTCTTAAGGTTAATTAAGTATTTGATCCTATGGCTCTCCTAAACAGTACGCTCTAATGTTGCCATTTATGTTGAACAAGTTCAGAATCATCCCTCAGCCAGTCCCAGCTAACATTATCAAAAGCTTTCTTTGCATCTAGAGCCCACAGAGCCAGTCTCTCTCCTGATTGGCTATGGCGACCCACCCTGTCCAGCACCTTTAGCACCTTTAGTTTGTTTTTCACCGCCACCTTGCCTTTAACGAATCCTACTTGTGCAGTTCACCATTTGGGTTAATACTGTTGCCAATCTGTTCGCCAGTATTTTTGATATACTAGTCTGGTCAAAATCAATAAGGGAAATCGGTTTATAAGAGAAGGCCTCCAGGGGGTCCTTGCCTAGTTTGGGTATGACTTTTTTTTTTTTTTAAATTTATTGAAAATAAAAGCTTTCATACATTGGTGTAGATGTGGCTTGAGATATATGTAAGGCTGTTCTAAGACAGTAAATGGCAAAGTGTACATTTCAAGCTTGGCTGCCTCAGGTGAAAAGAGAGTAAAATAAAAAGAATAAAAAGAATAGCAAATAAACCAAAACTGGGAGGAGGGAGGGAAAGAGGGGATGTCTGGAACAAGTACTTTTCCTTGGTCTCTCCTTGAGAGTTATGCAGGACTCACCGACACAGGGTCTGACCTCAGACATCAGGATGGACCTCCGACCTTTAGATGTGTCTCTGTTTGGTGGCTCTATCAAACATGTATTTATGTAGGTGCTTACCCCAGTAGTAGCTGCTCTTGATACCACACTGTAGATTGGAAACAAGTTCTAATGTCATCTTGGATGCGTTGTGGGAGCAGAGAGATGAAACTTTCCCAAGTTTCCAAAAAGACTGCACCTTTTCCTCCTTGTGCAAAAAGGTCTCAACCCAATCCATCTGAAGCAAGAATGATAGTTTGTCTAAAAAGATCTTTAATGGGGGGCTTGGTCATGGATCCACACCTGCAAGATGGCCTTAACACTGGCAGTCACCACCATGTGCAGTAATTTACGGGCCCCCGAGGGGCATGTGTATTTATCTGGCTCTAGATATCCAAAGATGACCCATAGAGGCCCATTGGGAGCAAGGTTTGTCAGATTTGTGGTAGTGAATTATCATATTCTGGTCCAGAAGAGCTGAATGGCTGGGCATGTCCACAGACAATGGAACAGATTGGCTTCAGGGGAGATGCACTTAAAACACTCGGAGGTTGTGTATAGCCCCATTATTTGACCCTTCTGGGGGGTTAGATAGAATCTGTGGCAGATTTTCAATCTCATTTCAAGAAAACGAGCTGAAGGGAGGAGTTTGGGGGCTTGGTCTAGAGGTTTTAGAATTGTGCTCTACGATAAAGCAGGGTCATCGATCTGCCATTTTGTTAGCAGGAATTAGGATTGCTCATTAACCAAGGCGACATGGATGAATTTATAATTAGAGGCTATTTGGCCAGTTGAGGTGTTATATTTAGTGAACCATCTAAGCAGGTGTGGGCTCCACTCCCGCTTAGGGAGATGAGTTATTATCTTTGTCACATAACTCTTAGCCTGTGGGTATTGGAATGAGGGGAATGTAGTGGTAGGGTATTTAGACTGCGGTTCCTCTATTAATACATATGTCGTTCCCCTAGATGGATCAAGTGTTTAATGGATGTTGTGCCCTGAGAGTGCCACCAACAGAAGTCTGGATGGGTGTGCCTGTGCTGGAAATGGGGTTGCCAATGAGTGGGAGGAGGGATGTTTGGGGGGAGTTGAGGCGTCTGTTGGCGTATTTTATGCCATGCTTTTCATGTAGACACCAGGAGGGGGTTCGCCCTCACCTCAGCCGATAGCTCAGTATAGGGGAGGTGTAGGAGAGCTGGGAGAGCCAGCCCTGGTGTGAGACAGCACTCCAGATCATGTTGGGTATAGCAGGAGGTCCCCCCTAGCCAGTCTACCACCACTCGGAAGAGAATGCTAAATTATAGTGTCTGATATTAGGGAAGTTTATTGCCCCATTTCTCTTCAGTTGTTGCAGTAATTTATAGGCAATACAGGGCTTCTTTCCCTCCCAGATAAATGAGCGGTATAGATAGTTGATCCATTTTTCCTCTTTGGGGGCTAAGTAGATTGGGAGAATGTGAAGGAGGTAGAGGAGGCGTGGGAACTCTGTCATTTTAATTAAGTTGGCTCTACCTAGGTATGATAGGTTAAAATATTTCCATTTTGCTAAAGTGGAGTTCAGGTTGTTAAGGTATGAGTTGATGAGCTGATATTGGTTTTGTATTGATTAGCCGGGTGTCTCATCACTTGCACCCCCAGGTATGTTAGTGAGCTAGTAGTCCACTGACATGGGAACCCTGATGTCCACAAAGGTTTGGAGGGGCCACGTAGCATCATCACTTTTGTTTTGTCTCAGTTAATACTATAGCCTATTAGCCCTGCCATATCCTCTAGTTCGCATAAGAGAGAGTGTAGAACTTGTTTTGGGTTAGTTACTGCCAGCAGGACATTATCTGTGAATGCGGTGACCTTGAGTTCCCTAAAGCCAACCACAAGTCCTTTAAATGTGAAGGTCTGCAACAAATAGCATAGTAGGGGGTCAATAGAGAGGTTAAATAGGAGGGGTGGCAGAGGGTATCCCTGTTTGACTCCTCGAAAGAGGTCTATGGTTGGTGCACTGCATCCATTGACTAGAGATGAGCCGCCACCCCAGTGTTCGTGTTCGATTCAATTCGCCGAATCGACGGGGTGTTCGACGAATGTTCGTCGAATGCTCGACAAACACTGTCGAACATCCCGGAACACAAAAAAAACCGGGCTTGTGGGGCTGTTTCACTTCCACAATGTATATACATACATTGTGGAAGTGAAATAAAGTCAAATAAAGTGTAAAAAATAAAATAATAATGTATGCTCACCTGTCCGCGGTCCACCGAAGCCTCCGGTATGGTCCTGTGTCTTCCAGGACCTGTGGTGACGTCAGTTCTCGCGGGAACTTCGGTCACATGACCGGAGTTCCGCGAGAACGTGACGTCACCACAGGTCCTGGAAGCACCGGACCTTGCCGGAAAGCTTAAAATAGATATTTTTATGATTCGGACCCTTTCTTTAAGTAAAAGTTACTTAAAGAAAGGGTCCGAAACATAAAAATATCTATTTTAAGCTTTCCGGCAAGGTCCGGTGCTTCCAGGACCTGTGGTGACGTCACGTTCTCGCGGAACTCCGGTCATGTGACCGGAGTTCCCGCGAGAAATGACGTCACCACTGGTCCTGGAAGACACAGGACCATACCGGAGGCTTCGGTGGACCGCGGACAGGTGAGCATACATTATTTTTTTATTTTTAACACTTTCTTTCATTTAGGTAATGTTTATTTTGGCTCAAAATGCGGCAGATGTGGTTTTCTGACCGCATCTGCCGCATTTTCGAACCAAAATCGAACATGTTCGATATTCGCCGAATTTGAACCAAATTGTTCGAATTCGGCGAATGACTCGAATAGCGCCAAAATCAACTCGAATTTGAGATTGGCGAACTATTCGAATCGAACATCGCTCATCTCTACCATTGACCGCCACATAGGTATTTGCATTCATGTGGAGGTACTGGATATATTGCAGGAACCTTAGGCTGAAATTCCCCTTGCCCAGAACTTCATACAAAAAAGGCCATGCCACTTTGTCGAATACCTTTTCAGCATCTAGACTCATCAGCATTGTGGGCGGTCTCGATGCGTCTTGGGCCAAGCAGCGACTTCCCGGCGCATGTTTGTCGCACTGCTCCATCCCTGAGTAAAGCCTGTCTGGGCCTCATATAGAAGACCGGGTAGTAACAGTTGTAGATGGATCAGTTATAGATGGAACAGTTGTTGCTAGGATCTTAGCCAAAAGTTTGTAGTCATGGTTAAGGAGTGAGATTGGGCGGTATGATTGTGACAATAGTGGGTCTCTGTTAGGTTTAGGAATAACTATGGTGCGTGAGTGGTAAATCGGTCAATGGGGAACCCCTGAAGGAAAGCTGTGTTGAAGAGGTTGGTCAGGGTAGGAACTAAGTCAGGAGATAGCATCCAGTAGTATTCAGCAGAGAAACCATCAGGGCCGGAGTCTCACCGCTGGATGAGTCTGCTATTGCTCATCTTACTTCGTCATCTGTTATCTCTGAGGTCAGCGTCACTTGTTGTTCAGTGGTCAGGGATGGGAGATTAATTAGGTTCAAAAATGAGTTAATCGATGGGAGGTTGGTGGGGGAGGCTCTGTAGAGGTCTTCATAGTAATTACTGAAAATTTGCATAATCTCTTCCTGGTCAGTCATCTGCAAACCTCTTGCGGGGTTATGTAGCTTAAGAATTGGTTTGTAGGGTTGTTTGCCTTGAGTTACGGTCGCTAATAATTTATCCATTTTATTTCCCCAGCGATAGAACTTATTATGAGTCAGTTGGATTTGCCAGTGTGATTAAGAGTGTATGAGGGAGTCTAGTAGGTGTTTTTACATGGAGTAGCCTTGTTGTGCATCAGGGGATGGGGCTAAGGTGTACGCCGTCTGGCCCTGGAGTAGGGAGGTGTGCAAGGCATCAAATTTCTTTCTGTGTGCTTTCCTCCTGCTTGACAGATAACTGATGTTATGACCTCTCATAACAGCCTTAGAAGTGGCCCAGAGCAGAGGGGTATTGTCAGTATGAATGATGTTGTCATCTAGGAAGTCATTCCAGTGTGATTTAAGAAAGGTTTTGAAATCATCTGACTCTGCCAGGTAGGATGGGAGCTTCCAATGTCTCGTCCGAGGACTTGGCTCTGCTAGAGTTAGGAACAGTGAGATAGGAGCATGGTCTGAAATCAGTATTGGGTGAATACGAGAGTTGTGGTGTTGGGTGAATAGTTGTGAGGAAATGAGGAAGAAGTCAATCCGGGAGAAGGACTGATGGGTGAGGGAGGGGCACGTGTGCTCTCTAGCTTGGGAGTCTGTCACTCTCCATGGGTCAAAGTTACTAGAAAAAAGTTCTCTGCAGCACTCAGCTACTACCAATGATGTACAAATGCTAACAAGCTATATACATTTGAGAAAAAAGTTTAAAAACTTACGTTTTTTTCAAAAAACTCAAAATCTTATTTTTTTTATTTCTGAAGTTCTTGGGACACACATTGGCCAATGTCTGTTTGCTCATCAACTGCAACAAAGTGACTTCAGGTCTGATGAGTCCTAAGTTAAAGTTTTTACAAAAAGTGTAGGAGGGATGTGGTGACTGCTGAGGTCTGTGGAGAGAGTAAGGAGTGGTCTAGGGTGGGACATTGTACTAGGTTAAAGTCTTCTCCCACTATCAGGCGACCAGGCCCAAGTCCAAGGAGAACCTGGAGAATCGATGTGTAGACATGTTGATCATGAGTGGGAGCATAGAGATTGACCAAGAAGTATGTTTTCCCAGCTATCTCCACCCTCAGAATCTGGTATCTGCCTTGACTATCTCTGACTGAGTCATAAATGGTACATTGTAGGCCCTTCTTGATGAGAATGGCTACTCCGCGTGATGATGAAGTGTGTGAAGCAGCATAGTGTGTCTCCTGAAGGAAAACCACATCTGGTGAGAATTGTTTTAGGTGATTCAAGACCTTTTTATGTTTAAGAGGGGTGTTAAGGCCCGCCATGGTGTTAAGGCCCGCCATGTTCCATGACAGTGTCACGCTTCTGGGGACAGGCGCCCTAGAGTGGACCCACTGGGCCGTGGTACCAAACTTCCCTGGGTGAGCTGACCTAGTTTAACCAATCCCTATACAGGGATTGTCAGGGGCAAGCCCATGGGGTCTAAATACCACGGCTATTAGTACCAGGGGGGCAGCGTAAGGTTAGCCTATGCTACAGCACAACAGATGATTCCGGATAACGGTACAAGGCTAGGCAAGCAAGAATGGTGCTACCGGGGAAGAGCACAGCTAGGGTTCCAGGTAACAGGGTACAAGGAAGGCTTGACCAACAGTCAGCAAGGCAGAAGAAACTAACTTAATAATCAGGCACCTCCCATCAGTGGAGGTGGCCTGATATACCAGAGGAAGAGCAGCTATTGGTCAAGGGGAGTGTCAGGTTGGACCGTGCTGGCCCCTAGTGTCACAGGGGAGGAGTGCACCGCTGATTGGTCACATGAATACGACCATTGTAATTTGCTCATGTGTGAGCCTGGGGGTCAGCTGACAGGAAGGGAACCTGGCGACGGCTCCGAGACACAGTACGCCTGGACGCCGGATGCCCGGTCAGCAGAAGAGCAGAGGATGCTGACCCGGGAGAGGTGAGCTGGGGAGCGGTGTCAGGGGACCTAACAGACAGAAACTGGAAGTGTGGTGAGATGTACTGTATGTGGTATCAGGTTCTGGTGTTAGAGGAGTACTCATCCCGGGTCCCACGGCATGTTCTGAGCAGCATACAGCAGTAGGGTGTGTTCGTTCCTGTCGGTCCCAGCGAGCTGCAGGAGTGAACAGGTGGTGAAAGTGTCATCAGTGGTGGGTCCTGCATGGATTAGTACCTGAGTGTGGGGGAGGGAGAGCACAGGAGGGTAAAAATAGGGAGAGGTTACAAAAAAAATATGTTCAATGTTGTAAACCAATGAGGGCATCTCGCTAAGAGCGCTTCGTGCGAGCCATGTCATTATGGAGAGAAACATTACATTATGGAACGACAGTCTTCCTGTAGTAGAAGGTAGCGTGGATAACAGGTTTGTGGCTTATCCCACTGCGGCATGTCTAGCACAGCAAAATCTTCTCTCCGCCACCTCAGGGTCTTCGTAAATAGTTACACAGTCGCCCTCTTGGATTTTGAGCTTAGCTGGGTAGAGTAATTGGAATCGAATGTTTTTTTCAATCAGTAGACGACAGGTGGACCCGAATACTTTGCATTCCTGAGCTACGGCTGGGAAGAAGTCCTGGAAGATTAGAATCTTGGAACCATAGACACTCAGTTTTCGTTGCTGTCAGTATGCTCTCAAGACTTTTTCTTTCACCGCCCAGTTGAGGTACTTTGCTACGACTGGGCGAGGTCTACTGTTCCTGCCACCTCGGTTGGGCCCTGGGGGACCTACTCTGTGCACTCACTCTATGGTCATTTGGTTTTTGCCAAGAAGGGCCATCTGGACCATCCGAAGAGAGACCTTTAGTGAGATATTCCAAGAGATGTTCGCTGCCCACCGACTCTGGGATGCCCACAAATCGCAGGTTGTTGCGTTGATTTCTGTTCACCAAGTCTTCCAGTTTGTCATTTGTTTTTCACTCTGAAGCCTGACTCTCTTGGAGAGAGGCCTTTAGTTCTACGATCTCCTTTTCGTTGGACTGGATTCTAGTGTACAGCTTTCTGGTCTTTTGGGAGTTGGTGTTAATTAGGGCCACGCTGTCTTGAGTGCAGCATGGAGGGCGGCAAACCGTTGATCTATTTGGGGCTTCAAGAATTTGGAGATTTCTTGAGCTAATGAAGTTATTTGTCTAGGGTCTTGCTCTTGTTCAGCAGCAGGATCAGAGTAGCTCCGGTGGGGATTGACTACCATTTGTCTGTGGTTCAGGCGGGGGAACCCATTGATGGAGAAGCGGGTTGGCAACGTTGGCTCTTAGCAGATTGTTGTGGTGGTTTCGGAGCGGTCTTGCCTTTGTGCATTGTGGATGGTAATTGTGTGCTGGGTGGTAGGAGCTCTTGTAGAGTGGTGGGTTTCTTTTTTTCGGGTTTTTATTATGTATTTGTCTATTAAAATTCCCTGGTGGCAGAGAGAAGTAGCAGGTCAGAGGGCAGCAGATGAGGGTAGCAGATTGTCCAGTTACTGATCACAGTGGGATAGAGGGTAGGAAGACTGTCATAGTCTGACTACTGTATCATGGTCCTGGTTGGTGGGGGCAGGGTGGGTAAAGAGTTCACGTCGGTAAAAGGATGTGTGTTTGAAGATTGGAGTTGACCAGTTAATGGCCAAAGACGGCTATATCCGTCATGGCTTTGAACTGTCACTGCGTGTAAATGCTGTCTTTGGTCAGAAATAGTGATGGGCGAATCCTAAACTGCTCGGAATCGCTAGACTCCGACGAGTCTGAGTCCAGGAATCGCTACTCGTTGCGAGTCTAGCGATTCCAATGTTAATGAATGGGGAACGAGTTTTGCAGCAATTCCTCTGCTGCCGGACCCTATAAGGGATCTGGCAACAGAGGAAAAACCTGCAAATCCCCATGTTATTCTTTTAAAGCCAGCGGCAAAAAGCCGCTGGCTTTTAAAGAATAGTAAAAAAAAAAATAAAGGATTGAACCGGGGAGGGGTAGGGAGGTGAGGGGGGGTGAGGGGGGTTGGAGAGGGTGGGGGGTGCACCGGACCGGCCGGCTACTTACCGCTGCCTCCGCCGGCTGCAGACTCGCTCCCTGAGTCTCTGCTGCTTTTTCCGGAGATTCCCGAACACTGACAGAAGCAGTGAATAAATTAACTTCCGTCACTGCTCGGGAATCGCCAGCAGCAGAGCGAGTCTGGCTGACAGCAGAGTTCAGCTCAGGTCATAATGACCTGAGCTGAACCCTGACTGTTTAGTAAGTTCTCAGCTCTGCTACATCCCTGTCTGTCTAAGCACAGACAGGGAAGTAGCAGAGCTGAGATTGTGTTTTGGACTACGTCGGACGGAAGAGGATTTTTTTAATTAAAGATGGAGTCCCTAATGGCTTTTTTTTATTATTTCTAATAAAAAAAATTTTCTCTGTGTTGTGTTTTTTTAAAACAATTTAATAGAAATTCATGGCGGTCATGTCTAATATTGGCGTGACCGCCATAAATTTCGGGCTTAGGGCCAGCTGATAATACAAAGCTGGCCTTAACCTCATTATTACCCAGTGAGCCACCCGCCACCAGGGCCACTGGAAGAGCAGGGTTCAGCGCCAGAGGATGGCGCTTCAATGAATGCACCATCTTCTGGGGCGGCTGCGGGCTGCAATTTGCAGCGGGGGGTGCGCAGAAAGCTTGGGCCTCCCTGCACTGCGGATTCCAGCCCCCAGCTGCTTAGCTGTACCTGGCTAGACATAGAAATTGCGCGGAGCCCCACGCATTTTTTTTTTATTATTTCATGAAATTCATGAAATAATAAAAAAAAAGGGCTCCCCTATATTCTTGTGTCTGGCCAGGTACAAATAGGCACCTGGGGGTTGGGGGCAGCCTGCTGGATTCGGCTGGTTACAGAAATACGGCGAAGCCCGCGTCAAATTTTTCTTTGACAAATCCATAAAACAATATAAATAAAAGGGACTGCATCTTTATTAACCCCTGGACCATGGGCGAGGGGTTAATAAATATGCAGTCCCTTTTTTAGGATTGTTTTATTGATTTTTCAGAAAAAAAATGACGTGGGCTTTGCTGTATTTCTGGAACCAGCCGGATCCAGCAGGCAGCGACGGGCTGCCCCCAACCCCCAGGTGCCTATTTGTACCTGGCCGGACACAAGAATATAGGGGAGCCCTTTTTTTTATTATTTCATGAATTTCATGAAATAATAAAAAAAAAATGCGTGGGGCTCCGCGCAATTTCTATGTCTAGCCAGGTACAGCTAAGCAGCTGGGGGTTGGAATCCGCAGCGCAGGGAGGCCCAAGCTTTCTGCGCACACCCCGCTGCAAATTGCAGCCCGCAGCCGCCCCAGAAGATGGCGCATTCATTGAAGCGCCATCCTTTGGCGCTGAACCCCGCTCTTCCAGTGGCCCTGGTGGCGGGTGGCTCACTGGGTAAAAATGAGGTTAAGGCCAGCTTTGTATTATCAGCTGGCCCTAAGCCCGAAATTTATGGTGGTCACGCCAATATTAGACATGACCGCCATGAATTTCTATTAAATTGTTTTAAAAAAACACAACACAGAGAAAAATTTTTTTATTAGAAATAAAAAAAAAAAGCCATTAGGGACTCCATCTTTTTTTTAAATAATCCTCTTCCGTCCGACGTAGTCCAAAACGCGATGTCCTCTCTGCTACATCCCTGTGCATAGATATAGATGTCTATGCACAGGGAGTGAGCAGACTGAGAACAATCTCAGCTCTGCTACATCATCTATGTGCACAGACATTCATGTCTGTACACAGGGAGAGCATGCGGGCTCCAGGACCCTGGAGCTGCGGCAGCCCGCAGGACCCGAGCCCGGCACAGAGCAGACAGCCAGACTCGTTACTGTGCGAGTTTCCCTGCGATTACTTGCACAGTAACGAGTCCAATGCAAGTCAATGGCAATCCTAGTTTTGTCAGAGTCTCTGACAAAACTAGGATTGCCATTGATTTGCATTGGACTCGTTACTGTGCGAGTAATCGCTGGGAAACTCGCAGAGTACCGAGTCCTGCGAGTCCCTTACTACTCGCAGAGTAACGAGTCCTAGCGAGTAGACTCGCCCATCCCTAGTCAGAAAAATGTGCAGAGTATCATCCTAAATTTACCACTAACATGAAGTCCAATGTGTCACAGAACAAAGAAAATGGTCTTGGAATCACTGGGGAATGTTAATTCGTTCCTTAAGGGGTTAAGGTGGGCTCTATCGGAGCTTGAATTGTGCAGCTGAGGTCAACAGATGGCGCCTGTGGGTTAATCCCTGTTGTTAGTCAATTCCGGCAGTGGCCAGCAGATGCCCCCCTTGCTCTATGGAGGGGTTGTCCACTTAGATTTTTTATGACCCCGGCTTGGCTGTGGCACCACAGAGGGTGGAGGATGGAGTCACGGCCGTCTCTCTCAGTGTTGTGCCTTATTCAGGGGGGTTGAACTGGGTTTTGTTGATGTGATCAGGGTTTGTGTGATGCCAGCTGCAGTGTTAGGGTGTTGTTTTGCTGCCACACTAAGTGTGGGCTGATGTTAGGGGGGTTTGGAGGTAGCAGGAGCGGACTTTGTGGGAGTGCCGGGAACAGCTTGGTGTGAAGGGGGGGGGGAGAGGGGGTTGGAGACGTCTACACCACTCTTCTATGTGTCAGCACAGGGGTGTATCTATGGCTTCACAGCCTCTGGTGTGGATAGCAGAGCAGCACAGTTAGATACAAGGAGAGCACCGCTGGGTTGTATGTTGGCCTAGCAGGATTGTCCATCACCTGGTGCCGGGGACAAGGTCGGAAGTGCGGGCCGCGCTCTCACTATATGCAATTGTGCTGTGTTCAACTCTGGCAGGGGCGGAGCCTCGGCAGCCTCGGGGGGCCCACAACTACAGGCCGCGGCTTCCTGCTTCCCTTGGCTGATCCTGCCCGGCTCCCACCCCCACCTCTCCCCCCGCTCCTCGCCGACATCCGCTAGCACCCCCCCGCTCGTCACCATCAGCTGCTGCACCAGGGCCCTCTTGGCACAAGGTCCGCCACTGCCTTTGACACATTTAAAACAGGATTAAATGTCTCACATAGATTCATGGGTTTTTATATAAAATGAAAGAGCATTTGGGGATATCAGACTCATGCGTTTTTATAGAAAATAAATGGGCATTTGGGGAGATCACATCTTGCAAAAAACTCTTGTTAGAGGACAATGAACTTTTGACACTTCTCATGTGAACTGTCTCCCTTCGATTTATTTGCCCTCACCAACTCACTGAGGGGTGTTCAGGTCTCCACAGACCACTGGTCATAAAGCCAGGGCTGGCGTCAGCACCAGGAGCACTCGGGCAAGTGCCAGGGCCCCGACTGTTTGGAGGCTCTCCACCGAGCCCTTGAGAGCTAGGGTCACACTTATGTTGTGACCCTAGCCTGACGCAAGTATTTTTTACTGCATCGCAGAGCGTTTAATGCTCTGCACTGCCAGACAGGAGCCCATAGAAACCCGCTGTTTACCTGCCAACCAGTGGTTGGCAAGGTAAACAGCGGGTTTCTATGTGCTCCCCAGCGTATAGCATTAAACGCTATGCGCAATGCACTGCAATGGAAAATACTTGCATCAGGCTAGGGTCACAACACAAGTGTGACCCTAGCCCTCAGGGGCCCCTAAGCACTGCACCCACAGCCAGGGCTGTATCCGTGTTGGGGCTGGGGGGGGGTCATCTGCCCAGGGCACAGTAGGCAGTGTGAGCGGCAGCGGTTTGGGCCCCGACACTTCCGGGATCAGGAACACTCCATTCATCTTCCTGACCCCGACGTCTGGTGTTCACAGAGGTTGGCAGCGTGATGATAATGTCACACTGCCAACAGCTCTGCACAGTGCAGAGCCAGCGAGCGCCGGAGACTAGGACTGTCCACAGCACACAGGAGGAAGAAGACGGGGGAGGCGCTGTCACAGCCGAAGTTAGCAGGGGTTAACAGGGGGGTTGGGGCTGGATGTGATGGATGGATGAATGGAGCTGTGGGCTGAATGGGATGGATGTATGGAGGGGGGTCTGAATGGGATGGATGGATGGACGGATGAAGGGGGATGAATGGGATGAGATGGAGGGGGCTGAATGGATATGGATGGAGGGGGCTGAATGGGATGCATGGATGGAGGGGAGCTGAATGATGGATTGATGGATGGAGGGGAACTGAATGGGATGGATGTGATGGAATGGAGGGGACTGAATGGGTTGATGGATGAATGGAGGGGCTGAATGGGATGATGGGTGGAGGGGGGCTGAATGGGATGAATGGATGGAGGGGGCTGAAATGGATGATGGGGGCTGAATGGATGCATGGATGGATGGATGGAGGGGGAGGAGCTAAATGGGACAGATGGGGGGCTGAATGGGATGGATGGAGGGGGGGCTGAATGGGATGGATGGATGGAGGGGGGGAAGAATGGGATGGATGGATGGATGGAGTCTGCAGAGGTGAGTATGTATTATTTTTTTTTCACTGATTACACATCAGCTGATTATTTACCTGCTTTTAAACAATCAGCTGATCTGTCATCTCATTCAGGTCCTTGAACCTGATATTGATCATCTGATTGGTTTGCTTGGTTTGCTTACACTCTGCAAGGTTTATAATATGATGTATTTACACATAGAGCAGTAAATGTTAAAGGGGGCCCACTAAGACTTTTTCGCTCGGGGCCCACAAAAACCTATATAAAGCAATAATATATAAAAGAAAAAGTTGATTACTCTTATCTTAGTATTCTTCCCAGCTCCTCACCAATTCCCTAGCCTGACTCTGCTTTACATCACCTGTCGTATTTGCTGCATTATCTCACTCTGCCTATGTATATATGTATGTGTCTTCAGAATTTGTGTGATTTTCAGCCTGATGAAGGGGTCTGAGTGTCCTGAAAGCTTGCTATGCTTACCATCTTTTCAGTTAGCCATTAAAAGGTATCAAGCACTGAGGACTCTCAGATTTTAATATTTTTCTATCTACTGGCTAACACGGTATAAACATTCTTTACCTTATCATTATAGTCAAGGAATTCATGATTACTTGATATGGTCCTAATGTCCGGTCATCAGATTCTTGATTGTGAGATTGTAGATCTGGCCCAACTCTGTGAGCCCTTTAAACCTTACAACCATAATTAATTCCCAGGGCCTTTGGAAGGTCTCTTTCGCAGGGTGTTTGATGTTCAGCTGCAGGGACTGACTCCAAGAGCCCTACTAGCCTTAGGTTGTTGTGCCTTGACCTGTTTTCCAGGTCCTTGACAGATAGGTGGTTTGTTTCTGCAGTGGTCTCAACTGCGAGGAGAGCTGTATGTTATCACCCTCCAATTGCAAGACCCTCTGCTCCAGCTCCTTTATGTGTTTTTTATGTTTGCTCAATTCTTCTTGAAAATGCTGGAGGGCCTTCTTGATAGCCTGTTTCAGGGATTTTTGGATGTCTGGCATGATTCTACTTGCCACGTCAGCCACCAGTTTGTTAAAGCCTATTGTTATCATTCTTAAAGGGTCTTCCCTGCTACACTCATTTAGGTCTTCAATATACTCCCTACTTAGGGTTTTCTGTTGCAGGGCTTGGGTCCTGCAAGGTTTGGGTCCATGATGTCCTCCCCCACACTGTGGCTCTCATTCCTTGTTTGCAAGGGGCCCTCCAGCTTTTGTGGGCTGCGTAGCATGTAGTGATCCATTTGCTGAAGTGGTGAAATAAATGGAGTCAGTGTCTGAGCCTTCTGTTGTTGCAGTTTGGTCTTGCGCCTGAAATGATCAGTTCTTATGTTTCTTGGCAGCTATGGAAATATATCGCGCTGCAGCATAAATAGGGCACTTGTAGGTTTTTTTTGTTTATCCAGTAGGTGGCAGCAGAGCTTTTCTGTGTGTGAAAAAATCACAGTTCCTTGTGGTCGCCACCAGATGTCACCAGTTTTCCTTTTCGACTGGCACCAAGAGAAATGACCAGTTGTGTGTGCTTAAACCTCCTCCTGGGGCCCTGTGTGTCGTTGCTGGAGAGACCTTTATTCTCTCTGATTTATAATAATAATAATAATTTATTCATTTACATAGTGCTATTAATTCCATAGCACTTTACATACATGAGTAATGCTGTCTCTCTTGGAGCTCACAATCTAAACATCCTATCAGTATGTCTTTACAATGTGGGAGGAAACTGGAGTGCCTGGAGGAAACCCATGCAAACATGGGGAGAGCATACAAACTCCTTTCAGATGTTATTCTTGGTGGGAATTGAACCAGTACTTCAAGACCCCAGTGCTGCAAGGGCTGCAGTGCTAACCACTTGAGCCACCACCCATCCCCATTTTTTGGGGCCCCTTTACAAGACAGTACATGATGGGTACAGGGTTTAACCACAGAGAAAACATCCATGCAAAATTTGTGTTTGCCTCCGATTAAGTAGATCTCTTGATGTTTTTGTGTGTGGGGGGGTTCTATGTGCAGCTCATCAGATTGTGCCTTTAGTCACAGTGGGTATTGCTGTGTGAAGAGCAGCCCTTCCAGATCCCAGGTGCACATGTGGGCAGCAGGTCGAGACCCTTCAGGCCTCAGAAATGGTCCGTTATTGTAGTGACTGACCTTTATAGATGATGTGGAGTGGTGGCCAGTTGTAATCGGTCTTTCTGTGGTGTTGGGGTGATGGAAGTCCGTAGATTAGTCAGTAGAATTCTTGTCGGTGTGGGAGCTGCTTCTTCTATGTGCTACTCCCTCAAAGCCACGGCAGGAAGTCTCGGCTTAGTTTTTATGGAGATGAATGTGAAGGAAAAATAATCAAGCAACATAATTCCCAAAAACAGTACCAATAAGGTGATGTCAAAATTGTAGATTTTTTAAACTTTAGCAGTAAATAAATTCTGAAATTTGTATATAAAAAAAAATGGAGTTATATTTTGGTCTCATCTGATCACATGACCTTCTCCTATGTTTTCTCTTGATCATCCAGATGGTCATTTGTGAACTTCAAATGGGCCTGTACATGTGCAGGATTTTAATCTATGATGATGTAATGTGTTACTAATAGTAATTTTTTAGACTCTCTATTTAAGTCATTGACCTGACTATTCTCTTGTGTAGTTCAGGGCTAATCCTAACCTTTCTCAGAATCATCCAATCATCATTACCTCACGAGGCGAGATCTTACATGAAGCCCCAGACTGAGGAAGACTGGCAGTAGTGATGGGCGAATCCTAAATTACTCGGAATCGCTTGACTCTAGCGAGTCCGAGCCCGGGACTCGCTACTCGTTGCGAGTCTAGCGAGTCCAATGTTAATGAATGGGGAAGCGAGTAATAGCGAGTAGTGTGCGATTTACAAATCACAGATGTGTCTCGGAAGCTTCAGCCTGAAGCAATCCTAGTTTTGCCATTGATTTGCATTGGACTCGTTTACTGTGCAAGTAATCGCTGGGAAACTCGCACAGATAAGAGTCCTGTCTGCTCTGTGTGCAGGCTGCCGCAGCTCCAGGGTCCTAGAGCCTGCCTGCTGCCTGATGTAGCAGAGCTGAGATTGTTCTCAGTCTGCTCATTCCCTGTGCATAGACATCTATATCTATGCACAGGGATGAGCAGAGAGGACATCGCGTTTTGGACTGCGTCGGACGGAAGAGGATTTTTTTAATTAAAGATGGAGTCCCTAATGGCTTTTTTTTTTATTTCTAATAAAAAATTTTCTCTGTGTTGTATTTTTTTTAAAACAATTTAATAGAAATTCATGGCGGTCATGTCTAATATTGGCGTGACCGCCATAAATTTCGGGCTTAGGGCCAGCTGATAATACAAAGCTGGCCCTAACCTCTTTATTACCCAGCGTGCCACCGCCACCAGGGCCGCTGGAAGAGCGGGGTTCAGCGCCAGAGGATGGTGCTCCAATGAACGCGCCATCTTCTGGGGCAGCTGCGGGCTGCAATTTGCAGCGGGGGGTACCCAGAAAGCTTGGGCATCCCTGCGCTGCGGATTCCAGCCCCCAGCTGCTTAGCTGTACCTGGCTAGACATAGAAATTGCGCGGAGCCCCACGCATCTTTTTTTAATTATTTAATGAAATTCATGAAATAATAAAAAAAAAGGGCTCCCCTATATTCTTGTGTCCGGCCAGGTACAAATAGGCACCTGGGGGTTGGGGGAAGCCCGTCGCTGCCTGCTGGATCCGGCTGGTTCCAGAAATACGGCGAAGCCCATGTAATTTTTTTTCTGAAAAATCAATAAAACAATCCTAAAAAAGGGACTGCATCTTTATTAACCCCTTGCCCATGGTCCAGGGGTTAATAAAGATGCAGTCCCTTTTATTTACATTGTTTTATGGATTTGTCAGAAAAAAATTTCACGTGGGCTTCGCTGTATTTCTGGAACCAGCCGGATCCAGCAGGCAGCGACGGGCTGCCCCCAACCACCAGGTGCCTATTTGTACCTGGCCGGACACAAGAATATAGGGGAGCCCTTTTTTTTAATTATTTCATGAATTTCATGAAATAATTAAAAAAAAATGCGTGGGGCTCCGCGCAATTTCTATGTCTAGCCAGGTACAGCTAAGCAGCTGGGGGCTGGAATCCGCAGTGCAGGGATGCCCAAGCTTTCTGGGCACCCCCCGCTGCAAATTGCAGCACGCAGCCGCCCCAGAAGATGGTGCGTTCATTGACGCGCCATCCTCTGGCGCTGAACCCCGCTCTTCCAGTGGCCCTGGTGGCGGTGGCACGCTGGGTAATAAATGGGTTAATACCAGCTTTGTTATACAAGCTGGTATTAAGCCCAAGATTCTTAATGTCAGGCCACGTTTGACCCAGCCACTAAGAATCTCCAATAAAGGGTTAAAAAAACACAACACAGAGAAAATTTTTTATTTGAAATAAAAAAAAAGCCATTAGGGACTCCATCTTTAATTAAAAAAATCCTCTTCTGTCCGACGTAGTCCAAAACGCGATGTCCTCTCTGCTACATCCCCTGTGCATAGATATAGATGTCTATGCACAGGGAATGAGCAGACTGAGAACAATCTCAGCACTGCTACATCATCTCTGTGAGCAGGCGGGCTCTAGGACCCTGGAGCTGCGGCAGCCTGCACAGAGAAGACAGCTGGACTCGGCTCGCAAAGTAACAGCAGTTACTTTGCGAGTTTCCCTGCTATCACTGGCACAGTAGCCAAGTCTAATGCAAGACAATGGCAATCCTAGTTTTGTCAACGTTTGCCATTGATTTGCATTGGACTCGTGCGAGTAAACGCTGGGAAACTCGCAGAGTACCGAGTCCTGCAAGTCCCTTACTACTCGCCGAGTAACGAGTCATAGCGAGTAGATTCGCCCATCCCTAACTGGCAGTCATTTTGATTTTTTTTTCCATCTGGCTGTCTGCCTATGTCACTTCCGGAGGCGCCATATTTCCACACCCAAGTCATGGGTATGGAAATTTGGCGCTGCAGCCCGCTGCATGCTCTCCCCGCCCGCTCTCAGCAGTCCACCTGGTGTATCCCCGCCCAATCACCGCAGCCCCCAGCCAGCTATTCCTCCCACTGCCGCCGATAAGCTGGGACTTACAGGATCTGTGGTGATGTCAGTGTCATGGGCGGAGCTAGGTCACATGACCATGACTTCAATACAGACCCTTAAGCAGAACGGATGGTGGAGCAGAGAGCAGCCAGGTAATGCAGCCCACTCTCACCCCACACCACGGTCAGCCCCACACTCACTCTACCCCTGCTCTCACCCTACACTCACTAAGCCCCAGCACTCACCCTGCACTCACTGAGCCGGTACACATTCACCCTGCAATCACCCTGCACTCATTCTGCCCCTTAACTCTCTCAGCCCCACACTAACTCATCCCCAGCACTCACCCTGCACTCACTCACCTTGCACTCAACCAGCACTCACTCTGACCCCTCACTCACTCTGCCCCACACTCTCTCTGCCCCAGCACTCACCCTGCACTCACTCACCCTGCACTCACTGAGCCTGCATTCACTCCCCTTGCACTCTCTCAGCCCACATGCACTCACCCTGCACTCACCCTGTACTCAATCAGCCCTTGCACCCACTCTGCTCCAGCACTCAGTCATCGTGCACTCACTCTCCTGCATTCACTCACCCTGCACTTACACTGCCCCCTCACTCACTCTGGCCCTGCACTCTGCCCTGCACTCACTCTGTCCCACACTCACTCTGCCCCACCACTTAGTGCCACACTCCCTCAGCCCTGAACTTACTCGCCATGCACTCACTCACCCTGCCCTCACCCTGTACTCACTCATCCCCAGCACTCTCTCTGCCCCCAGCACTCACTCAGTGCCAGCACTCACTCTGCCCTCCCTCAGCCCACACTCATCCTGCACGCACTCACTCAGCCCGCACTCACACCGCACTTACTCAGCTGCAGCACTCACCCTGCACTCACTCACCGTACACTCACCCGGCACTCACTCTGCCCTGGCACTCACTCTGCCCAGTCACTCTCTCTGCCTCCGCACTCACTCAACCCGCACTCACTCTGTCTGCATGCACCCTGTACTCACTCACCCTGCCCTCTCATCTTGCACTCACTCCACTCAGCCTGCACTTACTCCACTCAGCCTGCAGCCATCTCACCCCACTTACCTCGCCCACCCCTCTCACCCACAGCCGGCTGAAGAAGGAACTGTGCCAGTTCCTCATGTCACCATCTTCTGCTGCCACATGAGAGGGAGCACAGGGGATGGGTCAGAGAGCAGGCACAGGGGGTAGAGACGAGGCAACAAGGAGGAACAAGGTGCTAGGGGGAATAACCAGTGGACAGGGGAGAGACAGCACAGGGGAAAGTGATGGCTACAACCCCCAATGCCATAGAGTCCGCCCACATCATGATGTCACTGCCCACCCAATGCTATAGCAGCAGGCTCCCATCTAGTTTTCTAATAATTGCGCCAACAGTTGTTGCCGTCTCACCCTGCTGCTTGTATATTGTCCTGTAGCCCATCCCAGCCATGTGCAGGTGTACAATTTTGTCCCTGATGTCCTTAGACAGCTCTTTGGTCTTGCCCATGGTGGCGAGACTGGATTGATTATGTGGACAGGTGTCTTTTATACAGGTAATGAGTTCAAACAGGTGCAATTAATACAGTTAATGAGTGCAGAGTAGGAGTACTTCTTAGGCTGCCTTCATACTACGGCTGGGATCCGATCTGTGGCTATCCGCTTGGGCAGACAGCCACGGACCGGATCAGCACACAGAACTGGAGGGCTAATTTGCTCTCGGGTCCGGTGTGCAGCCGACACAGCTACCGCCGCTGATAACTCAGGACCTGATCTGTCAGAGGGGACAGCTCCATGGTGCTGAAGCTCAGCGCCGACCCCTGCTGACAGTTCAGGACTGCGGCTAGCTCCCCGCGAGCAGCGGTCCTGACCTATCAGCGGCGGCAGCTGCGTGTGGCTGATTTCTTGCTCGTTGGCAGGTGATCAAATACTTTTTACATGCAATAAAATGCAAATTACCGTATATACTCGTGTATAAGCCGACCCGTGTATAAGCCGACCCCCCTACTTTTGCCCCAAAAATCTGGAAAAACCTATTGACTCGTGTATAAGCCGAGGGTGGACCCCAGCACAGGTATACAGCCCCCAGCAGTGTGGTATACAGGCCCCCCCTAGTGGTATACAGGCCTCCCCAGTGGTAGTATACAGCAGCCCCAGCAGTAGTATATAGCATCCCCAGCAGCCCCAGTGGTAGTATATAGCAGCCCCAGTGGTAGTATATAGCATCCCCAGCAGCCCCAATGGTAGTATATAGCAGCCCCAGCAGTAGTATATAGCAGCCCCAGCAGTAGTATATAGCAGCCCCAGTGGTAGTATATAGCATCCCCAGCAGCCCCAGTGGTAGTATATAGCAGCCCCAGCAGTAGTATATAGCAGCCCCAGTGGTAGTATATAGCATCCCCAGCAGCCCCAGTGGTAGTATATAGCAGCCCCAGTGGTAGTATACAGCAGCCCCAGTGGTATACAGGCCCCAGCAGTATATACAGCAGCCCTGGGGGTATACAGCAGCCACTAGGGGTAATACAGCAGCCCCCAGGGGTAATACAGCAGCCCCCAGGGGTAATACAGCAGCCCCCTGGGGGTACCCAGCAGCCCCCTGGGGGTACCCAGCAGCCCCCAATGGGTATCCAGCATCCCCCAGGGGGTACCCAGCAGCCCCCAGGGGTACCCAGCAGCCCCCTGGGGGTACCCAGCTGCCCCCAAATGCTGGCACTCACCCCCCTCCTCCTTATCTTACCATCCCGGTCTTCTGATCAGCGCCGCTCCTCGGTGCTCCGTCCTCCATCCTCGCTGCATCCGGGATCTCCGGCCGTCGCGCGATGACGTCATATGCCTGCGACGGCCAGGGATCCCGGATGTAGCTGGACGGAGCACCGAGGAGCGGCGCTGATCAGAAGACCGGGATTGGTAATATAACCAGCGGGGGGGGCCCTTACAAGGGGGGACAGTGCCAGCATTTGGGGGGCTTATATGAACTGCTTCCCCCTGCCGCTGATTGACAGGGGGAAGCAGTGCATATATAATGAGCGGCCCCACGTGACGGGGCCGCTCATACAGCAGCCTCCCCCCCGCCTCCTGCAGCCTCCACAGCCCCGGACACAGCCCCCACCCGTATTGACTCGTGCATAAGCCGAGGGGGAGACTTTTCAGCCCAAATTTTGGGCTGAAAAACTCGGCTTATACACGAGTATATACGGTAATTATTTTAAAATCGTACAATGTGATCTTCTGATTTTCTGTCTCCTACAGTTGAAGTTTACCTACGATAAAAATTACAGACTTCTCCATTTTTTATCGGTGTCTACAAATAGCCAAAAGCAGGGGTCCCCAAGACTATTTTTGCCCTATGTGTACAAAATATCATTTATTTTTTAGAATTCCCTTTTGAACAATGAATATAATCATACAAGTATAAATCCACCAGGTTCTGAGCTTTAATAGTTCTTATTAGTAATCCTAGGTCATTTTTATTGAGACTCTGGTGTCTAGTTCTGGCCTTTTAAACTTATAATATTGTGATGGGAATACTGATGTCACCAAAGGACATTAGAGCTTTCTGCTTACGAAAGACTTGGAAACAAAACCACATTTCATATTTCATAAGTAATAGTAGCATTCTGATCATTTGCGTAAAATTATCATTATAAAATACTGTATTGTGAAATATAGTCAATGGTCTTATAACTGTATTAAACACAAGGAGGAATTGGAAGAAAAATGGAAAAATATGTATATCGCTGAACAGACAGTAAGAGTACATGACTAAATGACATCAACCACTGACATAAAATAACTAGAAATATTTAGTGCAAATTGTACATTAATCTTGGGATTACTCACTATAATGTACACATAGGACATTCTACACAATCTTCTAAATCTGATATAAATTAAAATATAATGAAATGATGACTTTGTTAAAGTAGGAAAGATGCAATATTGCGACACAGATAATACCACAGCTTTCTACAACTCGACACTCACACCAGCTATTGATGCAGCTGCCCCTCTCATTCATGGCAGAACACGACAAATCAACAGACAACCCTGGCTCACTGACACCACTTAAAAGCTGCGGCGAGAGTCTGGGGTTGCTGAGCGGCGCTGGAAAAAAACACACTCACAAGAAGACTACACAGCATTCAAACAAGCAATTCTCATATTCAAGTCAGCACTCACCACCACTAAACAGAATTACTTCATTACCCTCATATTCTCTTTGTCCCACAACCCCAGGCAGCTATTTAACACATTTAACTCCCTCCTCCGCCCCCCATTGCCGCCTTCCACTTCTCATATCTCTGCAGAAGACTTTGCAACACACTTCACCAGCAAGATTGATCAGATCAGACAAGTATTTGCTGCCCAACCACAACAACCCCCATGTATACCAGACCACTCCCCTCCCCTCCCCCACTAACCCTCCTCCCCTCCATCACTGAAGGAGAACTTGCCCCACCTCTCTCCAGATCACACCTCACCTCTTGTGCACTGGACCCCATCCCAGGCCACTTCCTCACCAACCTCACCACAACACTTATCCCAGCCCTAACCCACCTGGTCAACTTATAACTAACTTCTGGTACCTTTCCTTCTCCTTTCAAACATGTAACAATTACACCGTCGACCCCACTAGTACATCCAGCTACTGGCCCATATCCCTGCTCCCGTTCGCTTCCAAACTTCTCGAAAAGCATGTCCACACTGTACTCTCATCCCACCTCTCATCCAACTCTCTCTTTGATGACCTTCAATTCAGCTTCCGCCCCCACCACACCACTGAAACTGCCCTGACCAAAATTACTAATGACTTATTCACGGCCAAAGCTAACAGACATTTCTCCGTCCTCCTCCTTCTAGACCTGTCCTCTGCATTCGACACAGTCGACCACTGTCTCCTATTACAGATCCTCTCTTCCATTGGTACCACTGACTTTGCCCTCTCCTTGATCTCCTCCTACCTTTCCAACCACACATTTAGTGTCTCCCACTCCCACACGACCTGCTTGCCTCATCCCCTCTCTGTTGAGGTTCAACAAGGCTCTGTCCTGGGGTCCCCTTTTTTCAATCTATACCCTTGGTCTGGGACAACTTATAAAATCCAATGGCTTCCAGTATCACCTGTATGCTGATGATATTCAGATCTATCTATCTGGCCCAAATGTCACCTCTCTCTTGTCCAAAATCCCGGAGTGTCTATCAGCCATATCCTCCTTCTTCCCCTCTTGCTTCCTAAAACTTAATGTAGACAAAACCGAACTCATCATCTTCCCTCCATCTCACACACCTTCTTTACCTGATCTGTCTTTCACAATAAATGACATCACACTTTGCCATGTAAAGGACATCTGCTGCCTCGGAATAACCCTTGACTGGAAGACCTGCGATACTAAACAACAGGACCTAGCATGATGTACACTGACGCAGAGTCAGGTGACCGGCCTATCAGCACCATGTGGCCGGAGTACGGAAGTGGACGTTGGAGGCCCTAAGACACCACCGCGGTCGGCAGGAGACAGTACTTTACACCAGGGTTGTGCTGGATGAGTACAACCCTGAGAGGTGAGGGAAAACTCCCCAGCACCTAATTTAATATTGCACTCCACGGGTTCCTCTCATAGAGCGCCTGTCTGCTCTTTCATCTCATGCAAAGTGGCATTGAATGCTAAGTGGCTTGCAGTTGTTTCAAGTGGCATTGAATGGTAAGTGGCTTGCAGTTACTTCATGGCAGTTAGTCAGTGCAGGAGTCAGATAACACACTCTCTTACATTTTTTTTAAATTTTTTTTTTTAAACCATGTCCTTTATTTCAATATCCCCCTCCATCGCCCCTCATCCATATAAGCCCCTGACTCCTTCCCTCTACTTTATTGAGCTCCCATACTCTCTTCAACGTACTGAATAATCTCAGACCATCATATTCCAGGATGTTGCATCATAAACTATGTCACAAGTATAAAAACTATTTGCTCTTTCTCTTTTTACTGCTGCTTCTGTCAGGTGATATCTGGCCAAATCCTGGTCTACCCTCCACCAACTTCTACCCCTCCCCCACCACACATAGAAACCATGCTAACCTTATCAATATTACCTGCACACCTTCATCTCCCTCTTTTAATTGCGCTCTCTGGAATACACGGTCTGTATGCAACAAGCTTCACTTCATCCACGATTACTTTCTCACTAACTTTCTTAATCTGCTGGCCCTCACTGAAACCTGGATCCAGGCCTGAGACACAAACTCAGACTGAGGTTTCCCTTGCTGCTGTTTCTCACAGTGGCTTACATTTCTCCCATTCCCTGAGACCTGGGAACAGACATGGTGGTGGAGTTGGCTTACTTCTGTCCCCACAATGTACTTTTCAGGTCATCCTCCCAGCTCCATCACTCTCATTCCCTTCGTTTGAGGTCCACACCATTAGGCTCTTCCACCCCCTCCCCCTTCAAGTAGCAGTTGTATACAGCTCCCACCCAGTTCCTCAAACAATTCTCTGCTTGGCTGCCACACTTCAATGTCCTCAGAATTACCAACTCTTATTCTGGGAGACTAACATCCTCTTAAACAGCCCTTTCTCCCCATCTGAAACCCAGCTCCTATCTCTAACCACTTCTCTTGGCCTCTCACAGCTCTCAACCTCTGAGACACACACCATTGACCTGATCTTTGTCTGACTCTGTTCAGCCTCCTGTTTAGATAATTTGCCTCTTCATCTCTCTGATCACATTCTCTCCTTCACGCTTACAAATCTTCGCCCACCCCAGCACATGCCTACCTATCACACATTTAGAAATCTATAGGCCATTAACCCTCATACACTCACAGACTCTCTCATCTCATCTCTGTCCCCAATCTCCTCCTACTTCTCCTGTCTGGAACTGGCGGTGAATCACTACCCTGGACCAAGTAGCGCCCCTCACCCTCAGAACCTTCAAACCCAGAGTTAAACAGCCCTGGCTTACTTAACAAACTTGATTCTTCCAGCGATGCTCTGTAGTGCTGAACATCTATGGAGATCTATTTATGCTGAGAACTTACAACTGTGCCCTCTACTTTGACAAACAGACCTACTTCACCACCCTGGTCTTCTCACTGTGCAACAACCCAAAGAAACTCTTTGACACCTTTCACTCTCTCCTCAGTCCTAAAGTACAGGCCCCTATCACTGACCCCTATCTCTCCCCACATTTCCTCACTCTCCACATTCAACTCAGTCACAGAAGAAGAAGTCTTCAAGTTCTTCTCTTCCTCTCATCCCACCACATGCACAATTGACCCCATCCCCTCACACCTACTCCAGTCTCCCTCTCCGGTGGTCAACATTCACATAACCAAAATCTTCAATCTCTCCCTCTCTTCCGGCATCTTCCCCTCCTTCTTCAAACACTCTATCATTACTCCATTATTAAAGAAAACTTCTCTTGACCCATCCTGCACAAACAACTATAGACCAGTCTCCAATCTACCCTTCATCTCTAAACTCCTGGAACGCCTGGTCTACTCCTGCCTCACCCGTTACCTCTCTACTCACTCTCTTCTAGACCCCTTACATTCTGGTTTCCGCCCTGTACATTATACAGAAACTGCCCTCCCCATAGTGACCAATGACCTTCTGACAGCAAACCGTAATGGTGACCACTCAGCTTATTCTTCTTGATCTCTCTGCAGCCTTTGACACTGTTGACAACCATCTCCTACTCTCCATGCTGCACTCCATCGGCATCAAGAACACGACTCTCTCCTGGTTCTATTCTTATCTTTCTGACCACTCTTTCAGTGTATCATTTGCTGGCTCCACTTCCTCTACTCTTCCTCTCACTATTGGGGTCCCTCAGGGTTCAGTCCTTGGACCTCTTCCCTTCTCTCTCTACACGGCCCCGATTGGACAGACCATCAGCAGATTTGGCTTTGAGTTCCATCTTTATGCTGATGACACACAACTATACACTTCTTCCCCTGATCTTACTCCCGCTCTAAAAAAGAACACCAATGACTTTCTAACCGCATTTTCCAATATCATGTCCGCTCTCTACCTGAAACTCAACCTTTCTGAAACTGAACCTCTTCTGCTCCTGCCCTCCACTAACCTCCCTAAATCTGACATCTCTTTCAGTGTGCGGCACCACGATAATGCCTAGGCAGCAGACTCACTGTCTGAGTGTTATGTTTGACTTTGATCTTTCCTTCATCCCATATATACAATTTCTCGCCTGCTCTTGGCGTTTTCACCTGAAGAACAGCTCTAGAATTTGTCCTTTTCTCTCCTTGGAAACCACAAAAACCTTCACTGTGGCGCTGATTCAGTCCCGCCTTGACTATTATAATTCTCTTTTAATTGACCTCCCTCTCTCTCTCCAGTCCATCCTAAATGCAGCAGCCAGGATCACCTATCTACCTAACCGTTACTCAGACTCTTCTGCTCTATGCCAGTCATTGCACTAGCTGCCTATACACTATAGGATCCAATTCAAACTCCTTGTTCTCACCCACAAAGCTCTTAACAGTGCAGCACCACCCTACCTCTCTACCCTCATCTCTGTCTATCGCCCACCCATTCTCTTCGCTCTTGAAGTGACTTTGGACTCACTTCTGCATTAATATGAACCTCCAACTCCCGGCTCCAAGATTTTTCCCGAGCACCAATTATCTGGAATCCTCTACCCCAAGAAATTAGGTCTAGCCACAACTTACATAGTTTCAGGGGATCCCTAACAACACATCTTTTTAGGCAGCCTATCATGATCCCTAGTCAAAGTCACTTAGACATAGCCTATCCGCTCCACCAGTCTAAAATGCATCACAAAGGTGATGCATCATAATGGTTGGTGGCCACTTATGCTGCTCCTATCTGTTCCCCACCTCCTCAAGTTGACTATACCATCATTGGAAATAATCAACTCTACTTTGTGTCAGGCACATCTCATTGTTAGATTGTAAGCTCTTATGAGCAGGGCTTTTTTGTATTGTATTGTATTGTATTTTCTGATGCCTGTTTCTTATGATTGTTTGAATATGAACCTCTGAATTGTGAAGCGCTGCGGAATATGTTGGCACTATACAAATAAAGATTATCATTATTATTATTTGTCACAAAATAGCCCTCTACTGCCCCCTTATCATCAGAACAATTACACAATTTACAGATAATAAGTGAATGAGGCAGCGATCTCAGTGAGATTATAGTAAATACAGTATATCACTGTTTCCAGCCCATGGAATATATACAGTATATATGTATAACTTAGTACCATGACTGCCAAACTCCATAATTACCTAAGAAGACAACTCCCTGCCACCACATATCATTTATACAGGTCAACTAGACACCTGTTACAGGTAACATTTGATTTCGGGGTTGCAGTTTATACTTTAGAGTGAGAAGAATAAAGTTGTTAAATGTTATACATTTAATCCAAAAGAGTTGGCAGTGTTTATAAAAAATATATACAAGATTTTAGAAAAAGGAACAATACAATACAATATAGAAATCACATAAAATAAAAGGGAAAAAAATTACTACACGTAATCTAAATCTACATGCATCAGAAATACCCCATATATATGAGGGAGGTACTCCTTAAGAAAATGTGCAAGAACTACATCAGAATGTCTCCTCTTCAAATTGTAAAAAGTCAAAATTTGGTGGTTACCTTTTAATCAATATCAGTCACCTCCCCTCTGGTGACTTCATGTGGGGGCTGTTTGTGGGATGGGCTTAGGCCTTCAGAAAGTTCGGAAATTTCGGCATCCAAGATGTCTCCACTCCAGTGCCCATAGGGCAGATATTTTTGTCATCTTTCTTATCATGATTTCACCTGTTTATAGATAGGAAACAGGACATGGCTAGCATTATCTAGTTAGCAGATATTAACTTGGGTTGATGGTCTGATTGTAGAATTATATAAAAATATTCATGTTCTTCATCTGGTTATCGTGTTGCCAAAGATGTACAGTACCTTCCATAACTTTATGACCTATGCGCACCCTAATATTTTTAATTTTCTATTGATGCCTATGTGTGGCACCCTGGAGTCCGGTTGCCGCAATGGCATTGCCTCCCTCAGGGGGTGATGTCATGCTTGGATGCAAGAAGGGGTAGCCACACCAGGTAAGCCCACAGCATGCAACAGTTTTCCTGACTCCAGGCCTGAAGGGGGAGCTGAGACCCGGGTTCAGGGGAGCTCCCCTATAAATTCCAGCCTGGGGGCGGGTTAGTTAGTTCAGTTCCTAGGAGGACAATGAAGATGATGTTGGACCGGAGCATTGCTAGGTTCGTCCCTGGCAGAGTAGAGAGCTAAAGTGCAGCAACATGAGGGACCCACAGGAGAGGGTCTGAGGAAGGAGAGGGCCTGGGGAGAGGAGCCAGTTGCCAGCTCACCCCAGAGCAAAGCGCCAGAAACAGACACCCGAGTCCGAGGTTGTGCGGTTACTACTGACCCAGCAGCCAAAACTGGAAGACGGGAGACTCCACGACTTCCCGGCCACAGCAAAGCACATGGAGACACAGTAGCATGGCGAGAGCTCAGGGACAGTTGCCAGAGGAGTGGTGTCCTGGAAGGGCTCAAGCTGCCTGCTATATGGATGAGAGACTTACCAACAGGAAGAAAGGGTCGCAGCTTAGCTACAGGCAGCCAGGACCAGTAAAGAAGAGCGCAGCAGGGAGGCCTCTGAAATCACTGGGTGAGGAAATCCCTGACTTGCTTGCAGGCCATTCAGACTCACAACATCACCTGTGGTCAGTGACATGGTTTCTACCTGCAACTACCAGTAAACGGTAACAGAGACTACGTACTGTGGTCTGTCGGTTATTCCGCGCCCTCAGTCCTATACTCCAACAGCCTACCACCACTATAGACTATACCGGTTGCCCTGGAAAAACCACTCCACCCGTGAGGAGTGATACCACCTTAGCTGCGATTCCATCATCCCCAGTGGTCCCCGCAGCATCGGTCATCAATTGCCGAACATCCGGGTGGCATCACGATTCCTACCCCAAAACATAACCCCCAAACTTTTATTGACACCGCCAGGGCCACGGAGTCGGTTCTCAACCCATGTTGCTCCCCAGAAGTATTATAGCCCGGCTTCCAGTACCCCATGGTCCTGGGGGCGCATCATAAGTATCTGAAAAGTTGCTTTGTTCAACAAAAACCTTGGAAATACTTGGCCTTAACTGCATATACAAAGTCAGGTTTTCAGCCCTTTCAGAATAGGTATTCCTGCTGTAATGACTTAGCCTCTTCAGGGGCTCTTAGCTTTAATGAAATGTCCCTTTTTTACTTAATTAATATTTCTCACCTCATCATTTGCAGCTGATCCAATATTTGCAGCGTGTTGATGGAAGGTTGTTTTTCCCTTTGTGAGAACCAAAGGGTTCGATTAATACACAGGAAGCCACAGACAGACATGGAGCCAGTTAGGTGTTATTCACTGAAAATTTACTCAAGGGCACCAGGGTTGAGGAACTGATTGGGAGACAATTTCCACTCACTCTTCACCAGCTCAAACATGTAAATGAACATACACCCAGTCTAGTTCTGTGCCTAAGGCACCTTTTATGATGGCTAGGGTCACATTTAGAATGCAAAATGCAGTTACCACATCCAGTTCCGGATGCAGAAATCTCATATGCATTCAGACACATTTTGCATTCTAAATGTGTCCCTAAACGCGCATCCAGTAGCCAGATTGCTCCTTAATGTGCAATCCGTTTGCCGGATGCTTTGTTCATCCCTGCTGCTGCTGAAATATATGTGCAGTGCATATATATATATATATATATATATATATATACATATATATATTAGCTGTAGAGCCTGGCATTGCCTGGGGGTAATGCCCATATATGGTTGTAAAGCTCGTATTACATATATGGCACCCATATATGGCAATATAGCCCATATATGGTAATGTATGTATGTGTGTATTTATCATAGCCCTGCCCCCAGTAGCCCCACCCCTTCATAACCCTGCCCCTACACATCACCCACTCCATCCAGTAGCCACACCCCTTTCATAGCTTCATAGCACCACCCCCACGTATAGCCCCAGCACATTCATACATCCACCCCTCCACATAGTCCCAGGGGTGGGGCCATGTAGAGGAGGTAAGGATATGTGGAGATGCAGGATGTGGTGTGGGTGTATCTATGTGGAGTAGCTGTAGCTAGGTGGAGTAGGCATGGCTATGTGGGGTGGGTGTGGCTATCTTGAGCGGGCATGGCAATGCTGAGTGGGCAGGGCTTGCCACATACACACATACATACACCCATACACTCAGCATTATATATTAGATAGTGGGGAAAAAAGTATTTAGTCAGCCACCAATTGTGCAAGTTCTCCCACTTAAAAAGGTGAGAGAGGCCTGTAAATGACAATATACGTAGACCTCAACTATGAGAGACAAAATAAGAAAACATATCCTGAAAATCACATTGTCTGATTTGGAAAGAATTTTTTTTTAAATTTTGGTGGAAAATAAGTATTTGGTCACCTACAAACAATATCTATCCCACAACTATGGTAGCTTCCACCAGGACCACTACAGGTATAAAGTGAACTCGCACCATACTTTTCATAAGCTCAAAAATGTAAATCTTTATTGTTTAAAATTCATTAAAATTTACATATAAACATTCAGGTATCAAGAATAGACTATTGCAAAATTATTATTATTAAGGGTAGGCACACATAACTATTGGATTGTGTATATAAACAGGACTGCACATTATATTTCTCTTATACTCTTTGGTATATGATTTAAGTTATCACCTATATTCATATTTATAAAGTTAAACCATCTCACTTATGGTGTCACTCTACCAACTACCGCCCTCTTGGTACTGTGATTAGATGTTATTCATAGGTCATTGTCTTGTTGGAAACTAAGCCTTCGGCCAAGTCTGAGGTCCAGAGCCCTCTGGAAAAGGTTTTCATCCTGGATATCTCTGTACTTGTCCGCATTCATGTTTCCTTTAATTGCAACCAGTCGTCCTGTAGCAGCTGAAAAACACCGCATAGCATAATGCTTCCACCACCATGTTTCACTGTTGGGATTGTATGGGGCAGGTGATGAGCAGTGCCTGGTTTTCTCCACATATATTGCTTAGAATTATCATCAAAAAGTTCTATCTTCGTCTCATCAGACTAAAAAATCTTATTTCTCATAGTTTAGGAGTCCTTCATGTGTTTTTTTGCCAACTGTATGTGGGCTTTCATATATTTTGCACTGAGGAGAGGCTTCCGTCAGGTTACTCTGCAATAAAGATCAAATGGTCCCCCTCAAATAAGGTGCTTCACCATTAAACGTTATTCCTTACAAAATATCGCCATAGACCAAGGTCTATATTGATATTTTCCATTGAATAAGCACACCAAATTATTATGGCAAAAAATATCACTTTGTTAATTAAAATTGATTTATACTAAAATATCTACTGTAAATAACATGTCAAAAGGGCTCACAGTCCCTATCATGCACAATATCACAGGGATGGCAAAAAAATACACAGATGGCAACAGATATCTGTAGGGGAACAGAGAAAATACTTATAGCACCATCACACTTGTAATGTTCTCAATCCAATCTCCCATATCAAAAAAAATTCCATGCAGACCAGCTGCCATTAGCTAAATGGAGATTGGATATTAAAGCATGTGCAGTACCTGGTGTCGAAATGATCCTTGTGATAAATCACTCCTTGAACCCCTGCTGCCGCTGTGACCCTGCCACAATCCCACCGCCGATGTACGTTTCAAAGTTCTCTTTCTTCAGGGCGTGGAGGACTGCAGTGATAGTTGACTTTGTGGAACTTTCTTCCATCTCCCTATTACATCTCTGTTGCTCAGCCACAGTGATTTTGGGGTTCTTCTTTACCTCTCTCACCAAAGGCTCTTTTCCCACGATTGCTTAGTTTGGCTGGACGGCCAGGTCTAGGAGGACTTCAGGTTGTCCCAAACTTCTTTCATTTAAGGATTATGGTGGCCATTGTTCTCTTAGGAAACCTGAGTACTGGAGAAATTCTTTTATAGCCTTGGCCAGATCTGTGTTTGTCACAATTATGTTTCTAAGGTCCTTGAGCAGTTCCTTTGACCTCATGATTCTCAGTTGGTCTGACATGCACTGTGAGCTTTGAGGTCTTACATAGACAGGTGTGTGCCTTTCCAAATCAAGTCTTCTCAGTTTAATTAAACACAACTGAACTCCAAAGAAGGATTAGAATCATCTCAAGGAGGATCACAATGAAATGGACATCATGTGACGAAAATATGAGTGTCTGAGCAAAGGGACTGAATATTTATAACCAAGTGATATTTCAGTGTTTCTTATTTAAAAAATTTGGAAAATATTTCAACATTTCTGTTTCCTTTTAAGTCCAGATGAGGTGCAGAGTTTACATTAATGAGAAAAAAATGAACTTTTTTTAATTTACCAAATGGCTGCACTACCCACTGTCTAGATTGACAGCAACCTTACCTCTGGTAAATGCTTATCATATCACTATAGCATGTTAACAAAATTCTTTGAATTTAGGAGTTGGAAAAACGTTGTTTCAGTCCTTGGATGGTTGACATCAAATTTAGAGTAACAGACACATGGTAAATGATATACGCAGCAGTATATTATGCACTACATAGAATGCTATATATATATATATATATATTTGTGTGTGTGTGTGTGTATGTGTACTAGTGCAACTCAATGAATCAGAATATAATCAAGAATCAATGTAATATTGCCATGTTTCAGGGCATTTCTGGGAGGCCTGAAGCGGGTTGACTAATAAATCAATATTAATTCTGCACCTCAAAACATCCGACTGTCCTCCACACTCGGAACCTTCAAGCGGAACCTAAAAACCCATCTCTTCAGAGCATCCTACAGCCTGCAATGACCACAGTGCCACCTCACCACCACTGGACCCGGTGCTCCACCACCACTGGAACTGGTGCTCCACCACCACTGGACCCGGCGCTCCACCACCACCAGAGCAGACCCAACCTACTGTTTCCCTCCTCATTGCCCTATAGAACGTAAGCCGCAAGGGCAGGGTTCTCTCTCCCCTCTGTATCGGTCTGTCACTGTTAGTTTGTTCACTGTATGTATAACTTGTTTGTATGTATCCCTTTCTCATGTACAGCACCATGGAATCAATAGTGTTCTATAAATAATAATAATAATAATAATAATAATAATAATAAATTCACTCTTTAATGCCTCATGGAATACGGCAGCACATTTTTTAATCTTTCATCCTCCCTCCTTTGATTTTCTGAGATCATGACCTTTGGGTTTTCATTGGCTGTAAGCCATAATCATCAACATTGACATAAATGAACACTCTGTTTGTAATGACTCTATATAATATATGTGTTTCACTTTTTGCATTGAATTACTGAAATAAATGAACTTTTTTGATGATATTTGAATTCATTGAGATGCACTGGTATATACACACACACACACATATTCATATTCTTAACTTGTTTGTATGTATCTCTCATGTACAGCAGAATGGAATGAATGGTGCTCTATAAATAAATAATAATAATAATAATATATACACACTATGAATAGAGTTTTTTTCTAGCAAGGTTACTATGATGTGAATTATATACTGCGGTGTACATATAGGGTTTATTTGCCATGTGTCTATTTGTCAAAATTTGACGTCAACCATCCAGGGACTGAAACAACTTTTTTCCTTCTCCTAAATTCAAAGAATTTTGTTAACAGTGCAATAAACATTGCTGTGCAGAATTACAGGGGAGATAAAAGAGACCCCTTTTCCGTGAGTGCAGATTTGACCATTTCATAGCACAGACAATGTATCTTTAAAAAAAAAAAAGTCTGCATCTGCAAATCCCATTAGATGCGGATATAAGGTTACTGATGATTAATAGTAGCCCTGGTTTGCTTTGGTTGGAGGGATGCAATGTGTGTCGTTAACCCCTCCCTCGCCTCTCTCATATTTCACTTCACAAACTTGTCACTCTCTCTCCCTGCATAGTATTTAAACAGTGGATCTGCCCCCCTTTGGATATACAGTACAACACAGTTTTTAGGCACAATACTATACAGCCTGTCAGTCTGCTCAGCACACGTGTACAGTGAAGATGCTTGCATCTTGTGAATGAAGAACTGCTGCCCTCTATAGATTTTAGCATTGGAAGTCAAGAAATTTAAAGTTCCTGAAAAAGAAACTTCTTGGAGGATCTGGACATTTATTGGTGGCCGGGTACAAGTGACTGATCCGACTCTTTTACCAATGGATCCATCAGCAAGTAGCTGTATGAGAAGCAGCCACACCGGCGCTCCCCTCTGGGGCTGTATGCGTAATCCGCAGGGAGATCTAAATTCAACGTCTTCCTTGCACCCCTACCAACAAGTATCATTCTTCCATCAGAAGCCGGACTATGCGGCATACTCAGATTTCTCAGCATCATGTCTAGCGACAGCACCACACAGCTTTCCCCGAGAAGAGAGGTTGTATGCAGAGCAGCATCACACGTTTCATCACTCAGATTGGCACTTTCCAGCTACAGAAGCTCGGAGGCGACTGAACCCCGAACTTGGCTTAAGCTCTGGAGAAATAGAAAGCAGCAGTCCGAATTTGGTTGACGGCTCCGGGTGCATAAATGAAGATTATGGGGTGTCAGGTGGCGAGTCTCAAGAGACGGAGAAAAAGACTCTAAAGCGGAAAAAAGACATTGCAGGTAAGAGCTTAGACACATACTAAAGGGGTAAAGCAAGGGAAGACATACCATTGGTGCAACCTGTGCAGCCGCACAGGGGCCCAAGAGACAAGGGGGCCCGCTTCTACCCCCAAAGCAGGTGGAGTTGTGCATTATGATGAGCTATTGGACTGCAAAGGGCCATATACTGTTCTTGCACAGGTTCTCTTCTGTCTGTGTCCACAAATGAGGTCAAGTAATAATGTGCCACATAATATGGAGAGAGGAAGCCAAAATGTAAATACCTATATTCATAGTTTACACATACCTGGTTCCCACTTGTATAAATGACCTCATCTCTTATATTATTTATTGATTTGATGCATTGTAGACCTTTAAACTCACTTTTTGAATAATTTTCAGGTGTTTTATTCTGACAGCTAAAGCTCGTGTTTTAATTACATAAGTGATGGCGTCACTAAACAGTCAGGGGCGTAACTACAATAGGTGCAGGGGTTGTGATCGCACCCGAGCCCTGTCACCTAGGGGGGCCCCAAAAGTCCCTCTGGCGTATAGAAAAAGACTAATACTATTAAAGATTTGCAATAATTGGGGGCCCCGTTGGTGCTTTTGCATCGGGGCCCCTGGGCCTGAAGTTACGCCACTGTAAACAGTGATATACTTTACCATACGTCTGGGCTATCGGACCGGTTACACATAGAGAGTTTCAATTTGTGAGTCAACTGAGCTTTAGGGAATTGCATTTTGAGCATTTCAGCTGATGATAGAAAACAGCTCATAGTGCAATTCCCTCAGATCTGGAGACCTCACCTACAAAAGTACATATATATGATAGAATGCATTCAATGATGATGGTCTAGAAAAGTGGTGAAGGGTACAAGCATAAAACTTAATTTGTATGGCCTGGAGGAAGAGGGGAAAGAGGGGATACAAGTGTAGGGTCACCAGAGGTAAACTGCTAGTAGTAGTTAGATTACACTAGTAAAAATACAAATAATATTGAGGCTTCATCATAATGAATATCTAAGTATCTATGTATTATATAATATCTATATAATATCTAAGTACCTGTTGCCTCAGTGCCAGGAGGACCAGGTCACACTGTGAGATGCGTTATCTTTTTGTGACTGATCGAATCACATATGTTAATACTGCTACTTTAATACCTCTGTCTTGGAACCCTATGGAGATACTCTAACCAGATTTTTGTAATAAGACATTTATTATCTATTATATACAATGCTTTATTCCATACGGTGTATAGGGCCCCATAACGTCATCATTTGACCACATACACCATATAAGGTATAGATTATTTACCTTATGTGTTGTAAAATTGTCCCATAAATCACAATATCATATTGATGATTGTTAAACACCACAAACATGCCAATTAGAACTACCTAATTATGATAATTATGTCACAACAATGTATGTTCTTCAATAATGCTAACTGTAGGGTGAGATTAAAAAAATGAATGTCACTATTATGTGATCTATTATTGATTATATATGAGATATAATTTATTAATTACTCATTGTATAGGACGTCAGCATTTTATAACGTCATACCTTATGTATGATGTCGTGATACCACGTAATATCAGTATATTATATACAAGTGTATACTTCTATTGTATTATTATAAAACAAGTGACTATCACTGACTCATACTATTGTATACGTAAATATTACTGTAGTATACAGCACTACTATGAGTATAAAATACTACTATACTTGTATATATCACTACTATATGAGTAAATAACACTGCTATATGTGTCTAAAATACTCCTGTACTAGTATATATCACTATTATATGACTATATACTGTACTACTACATTTCACTACTATATGAGTACACAATATTACTATATAAATAAAAATTAGTATAGCAGTATGTATCACTACTATATCAGTATATAATACTAATGCATCGCTATTTATCACATCTATATGAATATATAATACTATTGTATAAGTAGGTATTACTACTTTGTTAGTACATGATTGTACTGTATGAGTATGCATCACTACTATATGATAAATAATACTACTATATAATTATATGTCACTACAATGTGGGCACTTAACACTACTGCATAAGTATATAATACTACTTTACGAGTACATCACATTCAACATTCAAAGAAGCTTTATTGGCAGGACCAAATACACCTCAGTTTTGCCAAAGCAATTGTATAAAGGGAATAGGGATAGGGACTGTGGGGATGTTGGGTAGGAGCTGTAGGGAAGGTGAATGGGGCGGATCCAGGATGGGGGGCTATAGTCAATGGCATAGGGAAGGTGGATGGGGCAAGTCCAGGGTGGGGGCTATAGTCCATGGCTTAAGAAAGGTGGATGGGGGCAGATCCAATGTGGAGGCTATAGTCCATAGCATCATAGCTCTTTTTCTCGCACTACCATGAGTATGAAATACTATTGTATACATATATATCACTACCAAAAGTGTATATAGCACTACTGTATGAGTATATTTCACAACTAAAAGAGATTCTAACACTACTGTATGATTTATAATTCACTACTAAAAAAGTATATAACACTACGGTATGTTTTATAATTCACTACTAAAAGAGTATATAACACTACGGTATGTTTTATAATTCACTACTAAAAGAGTATATAACACTACTGTATGAGTATATATCACTACTAAGAGAGTATATAACACTACTGTATGAGTATAATTCACTACTAAAAGAGTATATAACACTACTGTATGAGTATAATTCTCTACTAAAAGAGTATATAACACTACTGTATGAGTATAATTCTCTACTAAAAGAGTATATAACACTACTGTATAAGTGTAATTCACTACTAAATGAGTACATAACACTACTGTATGAGTATAATTCACTACTAAAAGAGTATATAACACTACTGTATGAGTATAATTCTCTACTAAAAGAGTATATAACACTACTGTATGAGTATAATTCTCTACTAAAAGAGTATATAACACTACTGTATGAGTGTAATTTACTACTAAATGAGTACATAACACTACTGTATGAGTATAATTCACTACTAAAGAGCATATAACACTACTGTATGAGTATATATCACTAATAAAGAGTATATAACACTACTGTATGAGTATTTGTCACTACTAAAGAGTATAAAACCCCACTGTTTGAGTATGTATCACTCATAATAGAGTTTATAACACTATTAGATGAGTGTATATCACCATTATAAGGGAATGTAATGCTACTGTATAAGTGTATATCACTATTATATCATTATTATATAATGAACCTGCATATAATACTAATTCAAGAGTATATGTCACCCCTGAGTCAAAAATTATTACTACTCCATTATATCTATTATATAATCACGAATGGGTTTTTTGCCCCTTTTGAGTCCGCTCACGCTGCGAGTCAGCATGGTCATGTGGATACGCCCGAAGCATTGGCCGCGCAGCGGCCATTGCGAGCAGTTCTAAGGCGACTCGCTATGCCCGCGCAGCGGGCATGGCGAGTCGCCTTAGCAGCGCGAAGCATTGGCCGCGAAGCGGCCATTGCGAGTCAGAGACTCGCTCTGCTAGAATCCCGATGCATGTGCATCGGGCACCCAGCTAGTACTATATAATACTATTGAAAAAATATATGTCAGTACAATCAATTGTAAATGAAAGACCTATAAGTTATTTTACATAATGTTATCAAACCTATTGAGGAGCAAGTGATAATATATAGGGATTGTATTATACAAGTTTGGATATCTTTATTGCAAGTATATTTTTAATACAACCTCATGATGATATTCTGAACATAGGACATAGGTATATTATTAATTATGTATAATCTTATTAATATATATATTCACTGTACATACAATGTGTCTGTGATAATAATCTCCATAGCTAATGTTGTAGCATCTACCATATGATATCTTGCAGGTGTCATTTCAATCTTTTGGGCCCCAATGCAAAATCTTTAACAACCCCCCTCCCCCACTGCCACGCATCATTTATACAAGTCTCCCTATATGGAGCAGAGGGGCTCTTTGGACCCCACAGACCCTTGGATTCATGCACAACCTCACCACAATAATTACACCCCTTGGATTACAATAATAAGACTTATTCACAAGCTCTCGATTTTGAAACTATAAAAATGGTAAAATTAGCCCTATTTACGGTACCTATTTTGCCAATTGTTTAATACACAGGTCTATATCTGTCTACATTTACGTTCCTTATTGGTTAATATTTTTCTTGATTGTCTTACAAATACACCAACGTCATGTCTTCAATTACTTCACCTTTAAAGGATTCTATACATTAGCAATATCATATATGACGTATATATGTAGCCCACAGTGTACATGGACATAGCACATATAGTATATCATGGCCCTCATATCTTAGCAGCTGTTTTCTCCAATATCAATGAACCGGGACTATAAAACCCATGAAGCTCTATTCTACATCTTGAGAATTAATATGTATGTACCATTGTATATATTAGTGTAAATGGTGTCATCTGTGCAGAGGTTAATAGGAAATAAGCCGACCCTTAAAAAAACATTTTCTCTTCACAGTCAATTACACTCAAGTTGGCAAAAGCTGTTAGGCAAATCTGTGAAGCCATTAAATCACTGGTCTGGACACATCAAAGCTGACCCTATATCTCCTTCTTCAGGAAGGCAACTGTTTCCATACTGGTATATTCTAGGAAATGTCTTACTTCCATTGTATGAGATGTCTACTGGTAATACATAATATGTGTTCACCTCTGGGGAAGAATTACAATGTCCTGTCCAAGAATGACTCAAGAATCCTTTAGTTTTGGTAACAGAAATTGAAAAATGCCTTAAATTGGTCATGTCCAGCTGTTACACTGCTACAACTACCAATACTCTGAGAGTTATAGCTCTGAAGGGGCTGGAGACCACTATTATAAAGGTTTGTATGTAATCATGAGATGCCCATAGTTGTTCATATAATTTTGACTTCAGATTATTTTACTAATATTGGCCGAAAGAGGAGCGGGCATAATTTATTAGCCACCCCATCCACATAGAGCAGAAACAGATGTAGATCACTATTAATGGAATATCCCAATCATATATAATACTCATATCTTGCTTCATTATGGGATTGGATTATACTAAAACTAGAATGTGGATTACAATTTTCTTTGACACCAAGAATAACTTTTACTGTTTCTTCATTTTCTGCAATGCTGTAAAATATTTTACTTGCCTTGGTTTTTACTTAGTTACATCACTAAATAGTTTATACAGTTGAAAACAAACACATCCATAAAGTTCAACTGACAGGTGAGAAAGATAAAAGGAAGGACTATCTGTACAACCACAATGCATGATCGGGTCCGCCCCAGCAGAACTCATCTTACTCCCTGAACCCAATTGATAATCCACTGGACTAAACATTGAGAAATTAAGTTTACATATTCTTTTGTGTTATTTTCTTCAAAAACATCTCCGATTGTAACCATCAATGGTTTCCACAGTAACCAGTTCCTCAGGCAGACAATTAATAGATTAATAGAGATTATTTATAATGCAATGTATCCGCAAAAATCCGATGCTATACTGTGACATCCAATATTTTTATCGCACCGATAGACTTGAGTAGTTGAGTTTCATCTGAGACCAGATTGATCATCGACACCCCTCCATTGAATAATATGGCTCTTGGTGCTATCTAATAAAAAATCACTAGGAAACTTACAGTCACGCAATGGTGGGGTCCTGGTCTATCCAAGTGTTATTGATTGCTCCCTGTTATCAGCCATGTTATTTTTCGAGAAAGCTTTCTGTAGGGTTGTTTAATAGAATTGTGATTTACAAAGTGTTGAGAGCTATCTCCCTGTATTGTCATTTCTTTATCTCTCATTGTAAGAAAAATCCCAAAAGATTTACTGACATTTATTACATACACATAATAGCAGATAATTCAATTAGCTTAGATCATTTGTGCATAAAAAACAACTTATAGTGTACAGACTATGGAGTCTGCCACTTACATACAGATTGGACTTGTGGTAGCTTGTTAGAATAAGGGTATGTGCACACTGGTGGGCGGGTTGGTCGGCGGCGGCTGGGCGGACCCGCCAGGAAGCTCCGGAGCCGTCCACCGGCTTCCTGTCGGGTATGTGCGGCGGGTGCCGGGTGGGTGGCCAGCGGGCTAGCGCCGGCGGAGTTGCGGCGGCTGGAAGCAGTACATGATTCTGCTTGCAGCCGCTGCAGAACCGGCCGGTTTATAGAACATGCTCATTCGTTGCTAACCCGCTGGGAACCCAGCGGGTGAGCAACGGATGAGCATGTGTAAACCGCCGGTGTGTGGACACCGGGTGTCAGTTTACATAGGTTTTAATGTTAATCCAAACGCCGGTTTGGATTAACATAAATTTACATGAAATTTATGTAAACCGACCGGCGGTTTACACACCTAAACCGACCCTAACCCGGCCAGTGTGCACATACCCTAAAGGTACCTTTACACGCGGCAACTTTTCTAGGAATTTCACTGGCAACTTACTGGTTGCAGTGAAATCATGGAGACATTGTTCCATTTGTACACATCAACAAGATAGAACAATGTGTCCATGATTTCACTGCAACCAGTAAGTTGCCAGTGAAATTCCTAGAAAAGTTGCCGCGTGTAAAGGTACCCTAATGGTTACCAATCTCACATATGATAATATTTTAGCACATTGCTATTATTATATCTTATTGAAGAGAGAGGAAGAGAAAAAGAAAGACAGAGAGAGAGAGAAAGAAAGAAAGAAAGAAAGAAAGAAAGAAAGAAAGAAAGAAAGAAAGAAAGAAAGGACAGAAAGAGACCGAGCAGACCCCAACTTCAACAGGTGCCGCTCAACTCTAGTCAAAATCTCTCTTCCATGTGAACCCCCCCCTGAAAAGACAAGGGGGTACTCCCTCTGCCTGGAGAAGGATGGGTTCAGCCTCCTGAATACAAAGGGCTTCTATAACTTAAGTACTAATAATTTCTATTCGTATCATAGAAACTCCATCAGTAATATCTTTAGTATGGTTGTCCTGAGTACTGTGATCACTTTACACGTTTTTGATATTGAAAGTTTATAATATGTGGTCATCAACTCCATTATGGTCACTTTTTTTGTATAATTTGTTCATTTAATTCTCCTAATCTTTTTACAATATTATATTCAGCCTCCTCACTTACTCCCATATCTGATATTTTTTGTACTAATATACCTGCTGCCATCTTATAAGTCAATAGATCTGTAGAATTTGCAATATCCTCGATTTCATGCCAGCCCCCATATCATTGGCTAGCTATTACTTTTAGACCCCATCCCCCATCCCCATCTGCACTTGGTCCTATAAACTTCTTGCAGCAGAGAAAGTGACATGACATTGGTTTAACAGAGAACAGACATAACTTTCTCTGGATTTGCTTTATTACACTTGGTAAATCACAGATTACCATTAACAGGCTGTGTGAGCCTTCAGTCACATATGCGTCTTAATGGGACTTAGTGACTAAAGCTCCATTAGTTGGGTAACGTGTATTTCCACTTCTTAGGCCGTGTCAGTACACTGTATATGATATGGCGATATAATGTCTGTGCAGATCGAAACCTTGAAACTTTACAGCTTATCCACAAAATGTGCCTGCCTGCTCCTAATAGCCCAGAATTAGGATTCATTTCATTACTATAAGAATATATCTTGGAATGAAGCAGAAAAATATATTCTGTTTTAGGAGATCTTATGGTGTTTTCAAGTTGCTCAAGTAACAAAAGCATTTTGGTTGTTTTTAGTCTCCCTTACTTTAACCTCACTATTGGAAAATGACCATACACTTAATATTCATCTGATCTCATCATTACTATGACTAGTAATGTCAAATGCTTCCTTTTTTTTAAGTTCAAATTAATAAATCAATTTTCAATATTCCTAAATTTTTATTAACATTTCAAATTCATTGAGTATACTTACCTACTAGGGATGAGCGAGTATGCTTGTCTCTACTCGGTACTCGCACGAGTATCCCAGTACTCGGGATGCTCAGCGAGCACCGAGTACCACCAAGATGCTCGGACTCTTCGCTAATAATTATTGATCTGACACAAATACACAGCTCCCTTCAGTGCTCACAGTGAGCTGGTACCTCACAGAGAGCAGATTGATTGTTAGGATCCCTCTGGGGGCACAGCAAGGTGTTGTATGCTGCGACGATTTGAAAAAGCCCCCTCCCACCCTTTCCTAGAAACACTCGTTTTATAGCCGGAAGTCTGTGGGCGGAGCTGTCACTAATTGACTTACATTGGCTCGGTGCTCGGGCCGAGTACACGAGTATTTGGAATGCTCGACCGAGCATCGAGCACCTGAGCATTTTAGTACTCACTCATCTCTATTACTTACAGTATCTATTCACAGAGCAATCTCATTCATGCAATAGGTTGCTATTCACATGGATACGTGAATAGCTGCATAGACGGGAATAGAGCATACCCCTATTATAGTCTACAGAGCTATTCACTTATCCATATTTTTTGTGGACTGAGTGGTACACCAAAAAAAACACAGAAATGCAAGAAAAACTATAAAGTCAAGTCATCTTACCCCACCAAGCGTTTGATCTGGATCCTGTTTGCAGTGGAGGAGATACCGCATGGATAGGGTGGAGGTTCACCTTTGGAGATATAGCCATTAGAAGCAAATAGCTAATCCATTAAAAGGTCCATAGGTTAAAAGATAAGTCCTTTATTTAAATATGTTCTTTAAAAATAGTAAATTCATATTGAAAGGTCCAGTACTAGTACAATAGGCATAACGGTAGTACAGGCAGTGCCCAATGGGACTATGAGTTTCGGCGAATAGCATTCTTCATGGTCACCATGCGTAGTACCATTGGGAACTGCCTGGCTAAAAAAGCACACAGTAATGTCTGTTTTTAATCCGAAATGTAAAGTGCTACTTGGCACTAAAATAGTGTGAGAATGAATTCCAATTTTATTAAGTATCTTTCAATCCAATAAATATTTTCATCACTAGACATTCATCAGTACTATAATATATACATAAGTAACTTACAGTGCAAGTATCCCATATTTTTGGATCCAACTTGTGCACTACCAACCAGAGAAGGGCCACCATCACTTTACGAATTGTTTGTGATCCGAGTCCCGACTCTATGTATGGTCCATGAAAATCACCAATGGCACGCTATTAGCATCTCCAAACAGTCCATGTGACATCTAATTACCATTGGAATAGATAGGAGAAGCCTTGTAATTTCTGTTTTTTCAGCAGTGAAAAATCAGTAATGAAACTGATGGTAAAAATGTACCCATTAACCAAATGCTGATGAAACTCCGATCGAAAAGATTGAAGAACAACAATCCGTGTTTTTATGCATGGGAAAAGTCATAATGATCTTTTATTAGATCAATTCATTATTATTTCTAGCAAAAGGAATATAATAATAATAATAATAATAATAAAAAATTATAATAATATAAATATATAAATTTGCATATAAGGACAAATCATATAAATGATGATTATGATGATGACATTTTTTATTACTAAATTAACAGTATGTTGAAACGTTCATCATATAAAATGAAACCTACATCGTTAATCATTAGGAGCAGCTGGCGTGATGCACAATATTTATATAGTAATTGATTTTTTCAGTCAATGAGCTTCTTATAATAAAAAAAATTAGTAAGTAGATTTTATAAAGTGACTGTAGAAAATAATTTAATTAAGTGAATTCTTCATCTCATAGCAATAAACATACTGTCCTAAGGCAGCATTACAAAGCCTACTCTACTGGGAGTACTGGTACCCCAACACTTGGGGAACTTAAAGTGACCACAAAGTCTTTGTCCAAGGTAAAGCCAGCTGGCGTCAAATCTCGCATTACACTCAGAGCGATGTTAAACACTAAAGTCATATTGGTTATTTTTTACTCAGCTGAACTTGGACTGTATGCAAAATCACAGCATGCTGTGATTGCATGCGTATAATGCAGGAGACTTGCCATAGTAAAGTCTATGGGTGCGATAATCGCAATGCACTCGCATTAAGCAGTGGTGTGACTGTCATGCATAAAACTCGCTCTGATTACACATATGCTAGTGTGCCTCTACCCATATATGATCTACTAGGCTTAATTTTAAAATAGTAATTCTATATACTACTTCCTCTGCTTGTTTTTATATATCTTTTTATTATCTATGTCACAAGTCTTTAAAAATTGAAAATCATTAGAATAATAATATGTACTTTCATACTGCCTGCTGGCAGATTCCTCGCCACAAGAATAGCTATTCCCTAGACCTTGTCTTAGCCTCTCATACAGCCATATCCGAACTCCCACACACTGCACTATGAGGGGCAATCACTCTGAAACGCAGCGTCTGCAGATTGGGGGTCTGATCTGGCACAAATCCTAAGTCATATTAAAAGTCTTGTTAAAAGTCAATTATGACTTTTAGGATTGCTACCTTTATAAGGTGGCACTAGAGTTTGTCTACTTCCTCACTGAAGTAACAATTTGCATATACTTTCATAATAATTTACCCTGTTTGACAATATTTGGAGTTGATACCGAATTCTCACACAATATGGAGGATTAACATCTTCCACATGTGGTTTTTCCCTTTCTATGAATCCACACGTTAGATTGTAGGTGGAAATCGATGGACTTTTATCTTTCTTCAAGCTTAAAATTATAAAGCTATAAATAGTATAAAATAATATATAATAATTATTATTTGTGTATTTACATTTTATTTTGTTATATATTGCGCCGTGCCTTCTGTCCACCACTCCACAGTTCGAGCTATGTACAACTCTATAAATGCTTGTAAAGCTGCAGTCAGATCCAGAAAGCGTCCAAGGCACCAAAAGTACTCCTCCCGAAAATTTTTTTATTATTATTATTATTATTTATTTATTTATTTATTTATTAAGCGCCATTATATTCCATGGCGCTTTACATGCTAAATGGGCAGACAAGGACAAGTAACATAGTAACAATACAAGTAACAATAAATGTTGACAATCCCAGCATACATATCAGAAGAAAAATATGCAACGTTTCAGCCCTTCAGGACCTTTATCAAGCTGTACACATTTTTTGTATTGCTTGATAAAGGTCCTGCATGGAACTTTCTGAAACATTGAATATTTTTTTTCTGATAGTGCATGATGGGAAAATAAAGTTTTTTTAATGAGAATTTTTGGTGACTTGGATTTTTTCTCAATCTCATTTTATTTTGTGTTATTATTACACTTCTATGTAACAATAATATAATAATGATATTTATTCATTTATATAGCGCTTTTAATTCCATAGCGCTATGTGCTGTCTTGTTTATTAAAAAAGTTTTTAATTAGTTTCTATATTCATATTTGCATGTTTCACCCTCTATGTTTAATACTTTGAGTTCTCATATTAATAAAAACATTACGGCATTCAGCGTACTAACACATGAAGGTATACGTTTTTTGAATAATTAGATTGCAAGCTCTTGGGTTTAGTCCACATTTTCTTTTATATTGATTGATACATTTTACCATTACTTACAGCATTATGAATGAACCCCAAGGGGAGTTCACATTTACAATACAGGAGATGTAAAATCACAGCTTGTTATCCAAAACAGCCAAAAGGGCAGAGTGCTTGTTTGGATAGTGAGTGAAAAGCTCTAGGGGGACTGAGAACTGATAGGTGGCGAGATAGGGGGAGGTGATAAACTGTTGTTTTCACAGCTTATAAGGTGCTGGAAAAACAGGAGGTTAGATAAAAGAGGGGGACAGAATTCTCTGCTTAGGGAAAGGTGTTTGCAGACACTTCTGAAATACATGATTTGCAGCTAATTTCACACCAAATGGTTGTGTTGCCTTTGGGGTATTTTTCAATACAATTGTGCAAAATCAGGAAAATTTGCACATACAACATATGGAGCAATATTTATCATATTCACAAATTTAGCAGAGAGGATTTTGTCATTTATAATATGCACAATAATAACAATTTGCATTCTGTAAGGTATACCGTATGTGGTGTAGAACTTTAAAAGCACAGAAAACACAACATCATATACATGATATATATTCCGTATATTGTGTGTATATTTAGTCCATGTATCGTTCTAGTTGTTTTATTATAAATGTATGTTTTATATAATGGCTTTAAATAAATAATGGTCCAATATGCACTACCGGGGCTTGATGTGATGTCAGCAGCAGACTGTGTTGTATGTAGTCCTTTCATATTACACTCTATACAACTAAAGGGGCGAAGTTAAGCCATAGACATACTCATGAAAAATTAATAGTGCACAGAATATTACTGTTACGCATACACTGCAGCGATTCACTAACTGTGCCATGATGTTGTATTAAGTCTGCCCTCTTAAGCCAACTACCCCTACATAAACAGCGTATGAGGTCAGTGCACACTCACTAAATGTGGCATATTATCTCCAGAAGTACTTAATTTGGGTAGTGCGTGGGGGGAAATAGTATATTATGTAATCAGGGATGAAATATATATTTATTTATTAATGGGAGTCTGTCACCCCCTAAATCAATATTAATATTGTACCGTTATGCCTCCTCATATTACATAGCCTTTCTCCACTCCTGATAGACAGTACTCACTTAACACTGAGGCCTGCCACGTGCACAGTGTCAGTGTCGGTGCTCACACAGTGTGGGCGGGTGCGTTCTTTTCCCCTCTGTGGACGTTAATCGCTTCACTTCAATGTGTGTGGGAAAGCACTGAAATTGTGCATGTGAGGCAGGGCTCAGGCAGTGTTAGAGTGCATGCACTGAGTTCAGACAGTGCTTGATTTGGGAAGGGAGCACTCAGTCAGAAAAAGGAGAATGCTCTTAACATATAAAATGAGTGGGCGTAACGATGTACCAAACTCTTGGCTACACCAAGAGTGCATCTAAGACCACTCATCTGCATGTGAATTGAAAGTATTACAGTGCTGATATTATTTTTATAGGAGTTCAATTCCCTATATCACTGAATAGATTTTTAACATTGATTTTGGTCATAACAGACACCATTTTTGAGTTTATTCTAAACGCGTCAGTACAAGGTTTTTGTGAGATCTTCACTAGTACTAGTATTAAAGGGAACCAACCACCCCAAATGACCCCCCCCGGACTATTAATATGGGTCCCTAGACCCAGCAGACACATTTGCTGCAAGGTTTTTTGTTAAAAAAACAGTTTTTTTATAAGTTAAGATATAGCTTTAGAAAGTTTATAACGAAAGGACGGTTGGGCGTTACTTAGCTGGTTCGAAAGCCGAGATTCTGCTGCCAGTCATCATCCTGTCCTGGTCACAGCAGTAACGGCCAGTCCTTTTTTCCACCTCCCAGGCTGATGCACGGGATGTCATGCCCGTGCACACGTCATCAGCTACAGCCGGGTCGCGAGCACACGCTCTGACTTCCACAGCTGAGCGCAGGAAGTCAGAGCGCGCGCTCGCGACCCGGCTGTAGCTGATGACGTGTGCACGGGCATGACATCCCGTGCACCAGCCTAGGAGGTGGAAAAAAGGGCTGGCCGTTACTGCTGTGACCAGGACAGGATGATGACTGGCAGCAGAATCTCGGCTTTCGAACCAGCTAAGTAACGCCCACCCGTCCTTTCGTTATAAACTTTCTAAAGCTATATCTTAACTTATAAAAAACAGTTTTTTTAGCAAAAAAGCTTGCAGCACATGTATGTGCTGGGTGTAGGGAACCATATTAATAGTCCGGGGGGGTCATTTGGGGTGGTTGGTTCCCTTTAATGAAAGAATAAGAGTACCTTGGTATGAGCATTATTCCAGCCTCAGTAGTCTTGTATTACTATACTTCACCCAACGGTTTAAGAAGTAACAATTGCAAACTTTAAGTTGGCCCCAGTCCACTGTGATCATCTGTAGCAGCAAATCGTGAACATATAATGCTTATGATTATTGTAGTTTCCATAATGCACTGGGATAATGCACACAGTAATGCCTCAATAGTGAGATACTGCTGTGTTGTCACAAGAGTGAGATAATGCAGACAGGAAAACTAAAGCACAGGGATCTGTAATGCCTTTTTCCAAAGTTCTTAAGGAAGTTTTAACTGGGCCTTACGTATGAGTCAAAATGGGTTCACTAAATTGTTTGGCCCATAGCAGGTGCTATTCTAGCAATTACACCCATGATCTCATTCTCTAATGTGAATGTCTCATACACATAGGGGTATAAAAATCATTTAAAGGGGAACTAAATTGGAACCTGTTATCAGGTTTATGTGTCCCGAAACATGCAGCATGAATCAGATATTACTATGTCTTTGGAGTGTGGGAGGAAACCAACACAAATATGGGGAGAACATACAAACTCCTTGCAGATGTTGTCTTTGGTGGGATTTGAACCCAGTACTCCATCATCACAAAACAACAGTAGCAATAAGCCACCATACTGTCCAAAGAGCACAGCATACCTCTCTGAAGTTGCACCGATAGGCTTTGATTCATGCTGCTGCACAATGTTTAGGCAGAACAGATCTGATGACTTGTTCTCTTTAAAATCACTTGACAGATTTATATAAGTATATTGTGCCCCATTCAAAATGTTCAGAGTGATTCATAATTCCTATTCAAGGCTGCTTGGAAAAATAACGTGTGGTATGATGATCACTATGGGCAGCATTGACCATTTTATACATGAGGCCTTATTGAAGTAACAAAGCAAATATCTCAAAAATTCACGAGCGTGTCTTCTCTGAACATTCGGTCACAAAGTTCCTTCGAGAGGTTTATAAATAAATTTAATAACCAAGAATACTGAAGTCGTTTTATACCCTTGTCATTAATAACAACGGAAAAGTCTAGTGAAAATGGGTGAGGTGTGCTCTATGTAAACTGGAGGCCATTACGCTCCTGTCCTCCTGCAGGTTGACTCAGTAATGATGCCATTTTTTGCCTCCACCATCTCTTTACTTCTTGAAGCCATGGGGTCATGGGTCTATTGAGTAGAACCTCTTGAAGGGTAAATTCAGACATTGTAGCTTTTGTGTATGTTTATATGTTTATAGTTGTGTTATTTTATTTGGGGCTTTTTAAGTGGTTTTGTTGGTATTTTTAAGGAAATGTTAAGACATGTGTCACGTGTTCATCCAAATGTTAACAAATTGCACCATAAATTCAGTGTCCTTACAATGCGCGTTGCCATATTTGGGGTAGTTTTAGCATTTTAGGTGTTTTTTATAATGTTACTGTACAGCAGCAAAGCTGTGCATAAAGTTAAATGCATAATCCCATTTTAAGCATTTATTACATGTCCACAGCAAGCAGCCCTCTTCACAATTACAATCAAGACCGCCTCACTCCACCTTTCATAGAACTATATATTGACGATGGTTGAACCCAGACCTCCAGATAATTGAGAGTACGTAAGATGGGGACATAACCTATCATGAATTTATAGCATGTCCCACAGATATGCCATACATGCTTAAAATTGGAAATACCCTCTTAAGGGTATGTGCACACGATCCAGTGGCATTGCGTGTAGGATATAGTGTCTCTGGACTAGCGTGAACACAAGGAGTTCACAGTTGCCTTTTACCTACAATCTGTTGTGGGCACTTTCACCTGCATTCACCCGCTGGAGATCTCTTCCAACTCTGGAAACCCCATCCACTATGTTGGTACTGTACTACGCAGTGTTTTTGAGTGGCAATACACTGCATCCAAAACACAGCTACTCCGGATTGTGAGTATGCACCCTAACACTCAAGGTCTCGTACAAAGCTGTAAGGTTAACTTCAACCTCTGATTCCACTGATAGGGGTAAAACTTTCTTATATTAAATCACCTTATAGACGTTGAATGTTTCTCTAAAGGCAACTCAATGTGTGAAGTGGTTTTATTTAAGGAAGAATGACATACCAAAGCTATGTTAAAATACCCTCATTTAAACTCCCTGGTTTAACCTGGCGGAGGATATAGAGCACATTATATAGTTGGCAGACACTTCTGACGCAGGTCCAACTGTTTGCACTGTGCTCATTTCCCATTCCCCTATCCATCTCAAAAACTCACGAGCCAACAGTACTAAAACTGCAACAAAAACTGTCTGAAATTTTTTTTTGACAGACGGCAGATGTTGATTAAAAAAAATCTCATGAAAGTGAAGTGTCCAGCCCTTAATATTACAGCCATTTACAAATCATACTGGCTGGAATATGTACGTAGCCTGGTCTTGTAGGAATGTGGACACTGGAGTTTTGTTGTACCCTCGTTATGCCATATGTGTGTCGGGTTTTTATTTCACACTATATTTTTTAATTATTATTTAGTAAGTTACTTTCTATATTTAGACTTTTAGTATGGGGACAATTTTTATAGTAAATTGAAGACTGATTTTTATATTGGTTCTAAGAAGTATATGGAATATTAAAATATAAATCATACATCGAAAATTTCCATTTAAAAATGTGAAAATATCATATGAAAATTTTATAAATTGTAAAATATAAAAATGTAGAACTTTAGTCAAATTGACGATTTACCGATAATACAATTTATAATGGATCTAAAGATTTTTATTTAAAGCAGCTGTCTTACTTTATTTTTTAATAAAAGGCCATCATTTGTGGGATTCTTTGGGCAAGTGCCCACGATACATGGTGGTCCCTAAGCCTTTATCATATCTATAAACTGCCCCTAATCTATGGTCTGTAGTAAGCACTGTTTCTGCCTTATGCAGGGACAGTAGGGCAATTTTAGGGACATCCACTGGGGAGTAGATGCGCCATATCTAGTTTGAGGGTGCGCCTCCGCTGTAAGGTAGGAGATAAGTGCATAATTGACAGGGTCCCAGGCACAGTGTCCTGATCTCCGCAGGTGAATGCAGCCACCCATGCCCACAATCATTGGTCTGGGCGTGGCAGCATTTGCATTCACCCACTGAGATCGCAATCACCTCTGCGGAACAATTGACATGCTGTGGCTCAGTAAGTCTTCCCACAAGTCAGTTTACGCTACGGAGAAAACAGGCACAGTGGACAGGGATTTCTATATATCCATCCTCTGTGCTGTAATATACAATGCAGTTATAACAGGTTGCGTCCAAATTGCTGCAAATACTGGTAGTGGGCACGGGGCCTTGAAATAAAACTTTTCATGATAAAATAAAGGTAACAATACTCATTTTTCTCTTTAATGTTGAATCCAATAATCTGCTATGCTCGCAGCATAGAATTCCATAAAGATTTTGGATTTTAGAGGGCACAGAATAAAGACAATATTGTTATTTAAAGCCACAGTCTCATATTAATATGCATTAACCTTTATGTTTTCCTTAGACTAGGGCTACATGGTGACTTGTGTCACGTAACACTCAAATCACGTCTAATGAGATGTGATCGTGTCACACTGCGACTTTGTAACCCGCTTGACCTCATGTAGCCTCTCATACTGCCAGGTCATATCTTGGCTATCATGGTGGCTTAGTGGGCAACACTGCAGCTATTGGGTTTGGGGTTCAAACACCACCGAGGACAACATCTGCAGGAGTTTGTATATTCTTCCAGTGGGTTTTCTCCCACCCTCCAAAGACATACTGATAGGATGTTTAGATTGTGAGCCCCAATAGGGACAGGATTGCTGATGTATGTAAAGCACCATGGAATTAATTGTGCTATATAAGTGACTAAATATTTTCATTATACAGTATTATCTCATACTTTGCACTGACCAGGGGCTAATACCCTGGAACATTCTTTATGCAATTTGAGTTACTGATCTGGTATAAATCCTAAAGGTACCGTCATACACTGAGACTTTCCAGCAATCCCACCAGCGATCCCAACCTGGTCGGGATTGCTGGAAAGTCTCTTTGGCGTCACTGGTGAGCTGTCAAACAGGCAGATCTGTCCAACGACGCAGCAGCGATACGGACCTGCCGAACGACCTGCTGGTCATTGGAGACGTATCACAATGCAGCTATTTGATGATTCTACACCTATGTTAGGGGCGTGGTGTTTGGCGCTGAAGCCACTAGGTGTCATTTACCACGCCCCCTCTGCTCCATTGGTGATCGCTAGTGCGTTATGATTGGGATTGATAACCCCAAATGACGCCTACCGTATAGACTTTTTTAGTATCGCAGCCCGGAGAACTCTCTATAATGATCCACAAACCAGCACGCTGAGGAACAAAGTAGCTTTGAAACAAAGGATGGAAGCGCTAGTAAGTTGCCTTCTTTTCAGTGAAAGCTGCCAATCAGAAGCAGCAGCGAACACCAATCAGAGCTAAGGGGGCATGAAAAGGAACACAAAAGCACGCCTACATGGCTGGGTTTGAGTCGCTAACAAAGTCGTTGTTACGGTGTCAAACACACCGATCCATGCTGACAGGCGGGAGACCAATGACCAGAAAATGGTCCTGAATGACGGGTAGTGATCGGAGACTTCACAGCGGGAGCCAGGTCGCTGGTGCGTGTCACACACTGCAACGTCACTGGAGAGGTCGCTGTTACATCACAAAACCTGTGACGTTGCAGCGATATCGCTAGCGATGTTGTAGTGTGTGAAGTGGCCTTAAGTCTAATGAAAGGGTCATTTTTGACTTTTAGGATTACTTTTTCCATTAGTTGCACTAGAGTGCTATTCTCTAGCGCCTAGATTTAGTGTACTCGTTCTTGTCTCCCTTATCCTCATGTAAAGAGCCATGGAACCTAATGGCGCTATATAAATAAATAATAATAATAATAATAATAATTCTCTTTCCTCTCTGAAGAGACAATTTACATATTTAACTTCCAAGAGCAGCATTGTGACGTTAAAGTCTTCCTCATTACTTGGCCTGCCAGACCTATTGTGGTCACTCTCCATAAGGAGAAACGTTTACTCCTTAGATCTCACTTAGCCTCTGACAAAGCCAGATCAGATCTCATACTTTGTACCGAGAAGAGGCAATACCCTGAAACACTGTGTCTGCAACTTAGTTTTTGATCTGGTATAAATTCTAATTCACATGACAAGTCTCATTAAATGATTGATTTTGACTTTTAGGAGTGCTACTTCTAATAAGTGGCACTGTCACTAGCGGCCTAGTTTCTTTAATCTCTGTGGAGAAATATCATATATTTCTGTGCGTATAACACAGAGTTTGAAATGTTTCGGCTGGATTTCCTGTCCTGTTGCACGTTACATCAACTCACATGCCATAGACCTCAATGTAAGTTACATGGGACTGTGACTCACATCTGACTTATCTGGGATTTAAACCATTTTTGCAGCAAAATTGCAACTTGTAAATTGCTGCAGGACAGCAAACTGCACAGATATTTTTGGTAGTGCAACTTGCCTGGGATTTGCTGTAGCATGACGCGTTACACCGGGTATACCCAGCCTTATCAGGGCAGCTGTTCTATGTAGTGAGGAGACGTCAGTGAAATCCATCATCTATAATAAACCCAGCAAATTACAATTTTTAATAAATAGTCTTCTATATGAAAAATATGCACAAGATTTAAGGGTATTGAAAATTCATCACAGCAAATTCTGGTCTAGACAGAGGGTGTCATTCTTAAAAAGGTGGTCTTTGGAGTGCCTCACTGTACATACGACACCTTTCCATGACAATATTACTTCGGGAGTATCATTTTTGTCATATTGTATCTACTGTACCATTAATAGGTATATCTACCTTTATCATCACTTGGCTCACTATGCTATATGGAGAAAAAACAATTTTTTCTTACATGCTTTAGTAGGTGCATTAGGCTAAAAAAAATCCAAATTACTCCCGATAACTTCACCACTTTTATTAGTGATACTCAAAGCACAAGATGCTAATTGTGAGCTTCTGTTATCCCTTCAGAGTTCATAAACTCTTTAGTCTTTACTAAATACTTTTATTATTTCTTTATTTTATTAGTTTATCTTCATATACATATGTTTCCTTTGCAGACGTTCCTTTGTCACAGGAATGTATTTGTTTAAAGAGAACCTGTCACTAATATGAGACAGGATAAACTAAAGGTATGGGCATAAAGTCGATGTTCTGCTGATTTAACAGCAGGGGCTGGCTGGTCCAGTGGGCAGATGCCCCCAAGTCCAGTAGTCAAGCAATAGTTTTGGGGCTGCCCGGCCCCTGACATCTGTCATGTTAGTCTGGGAGGCTGCTCTGCCTCTTAAGCTCACAGCTCATGTGCCCCTGCTGTGTGCTGTCCCTCCCGGTCGAAATTTGCCAGCCAGCTCTTGTTTAACAGGTACTTTCACTGTAGAAATCCGCAGCCTTGTTATTTTTTAATTATCCTTAGAGGTTTTGGTGTTATGAGCTGTTTGTGCATTGGGGCATTGCTGTGGGTAGGGTCTTCATCTCTGTTATGCTGCCTCTGGTGTAAAGTATCTTCTTGCTGCTCATGGGTGGGTCTTACACAAATCATCTGGTTGGAGGCACTGAGCAATGATCTCAATCTGCGAATGCAGCACCACAGGACCATATTCTTAAAGCCTGCCTAGAGTTATTGCACACATGTGCCAGCAACAGCACCATTTTACTGAAGCCTGCATCCAGACAGCTATGCGCAAGCACCGCCCATGGCTAAGGATGCAGCAGAATAGTAATCAGCATGAAGATACTTGAAACCGGTGGCACCTAAGGAGGTTGTGGCAGAGATGAAGACCCTAGCTCAGTCCCACCCACTTTCCCGCCCAAATGCATAAACAGCTCATTGCACCAAAACATCTAATGGTGATTAAAGAATAACAGGGCTGAAGATTTCCACAGAGTAAGTACCTGTTAAGTCAGTTGAATAGTGCCCTTAAGCCAGCACGTCATGCCTTTATTATACCGATGGCAGGTTACCTTTAACTTCAGCTCTTTATCAAATAACTCTGATAAAAGTAGAGTGGATTCTTTGTATCCTACATCGACAACCATTGCTATGAGCACCTACCATGCCAGCCCCACTATTAAGCATTGAGGAAAAAATAAAAATAAAAATCCCAACAAAACTACAATGTACTTGTGAGGCCTAACTATGGATAGCTTGTCACTTAAGCTAGTCCAATAAACTCCCCTTTAAGATATTCTTTTATAAAATATATGCCCCTTATTCTGTTCATTGGCAATGGGCAAGCACCCATTTCCAAAGTACTGAATTGGCAAGAAAGGGAACGCATCACGCCCATCTGTGGCAATTCAACCTCTTGAAAATGGCTCAAAAAGTGACATCAGGCTTCTGGCAGATTGAACTCAGACACATACAATTATTATTTCCCCTTGTTTTATTGGTCTATTAACCATACAAGATTTTATTTATTTGAACAATTTCCTTGCACTGGAGAGAGATATAATTTCTTAATAGAATAAAATGCATTGCATCTTAAACCACCGCACCACACAATTCCAAGCCGACGAGTCCTGGACCACAACTACCGCATATGTTCTGCATTATGACTTTAACCCACAGCTAATAGTGATATCAGATGTGCTTAAGCTAGAAGCAGAACGGGTCTTCCGCCTCTCACGTTTGTAATGCAATAGTCAAAGTGTAAATTATGACAAACTGTGGATAGTAAATATTATCTTGGCTCATAAAATTTTCATCCGTCTAAAGCCTGGTCTACATATTTGTGACTTGTCGCTGATGTTTTCCTAGCAGAAATTTTAGAATTTAGCAAACAATAATGTGTCTCCAATTAAATGTACGAGGAACATAAATAATCCAAAAGATGGCTAATTAAATATATAAATAAATATATGTGCTGCTCATTTTCTTATACAGTGTTGAATATTAAGTGATAACCTCCACATAGGATATACTAAAAGATATACCAATTATGATCAGTTGTAGTAGTAATAGCATTAATAGTAGTGGTGTTAGGCTGGGTCACACTTGTGTGGGAGTCGCATGAGCTTCGTATTGAGTCACCTGGCATGGCACGGCCGTCTGCTCTCCAGATAGGAGCATGCAAGCTGCATGTATTTCTATACAGCTGCACGCTCCTGTTCGGAGAGCGCATGACCATGCCGGGTGATGTAATGAGCGGTTCACACTAATCACAAGCAAGTGTGACCCCAGTCTTAATGGAAAAGTTGAGCAAAGAAAAATTCACAGAACCTTGGTCCAGTGGCCACATCAGTAGTCTATAGCCCCCAACTAGAGCCATGTGAACCTCCTCTTGTAGGCAACATCTTTGGCGTCTTATGTGACTAGTAAGCCCAGTGTAATATCATACACACGTTACATCAATGATGTCACATCAGGCTTACAAAGCAGCAGAAACAACAGGGAATATGGTAGATATGGGCAGCATGGTGGCTCAGTGGTTAACCCTGCCGTCTTGCAGTGTAGGGGTCCTGGGTTCAAATCCCACCAAGAACAACATCTGCTGGGAGTTTGTATGTTCTCCCCATGTTTGTGTGGGTTTCCTCCAGTTACTCTGCCTTCCTCCCACACTCCAAATATATACTGATAGGATGTCTAGATTGTGAGCCCCAATGGGGACAGTGTTGATGATGTACGTAAAGTGCTATGGAATTATTTGCACTATATTATTATTATTATTATTTATTTATATAGCGCCATTATATTCCATGGCGCTTTACATGCTAAAAGGGCAGACTAGGACAAGTAACATAGTAACAATACAAGTAACAATAAATGTGAACAATTCGGTTGTACGGATACAAGAGGGGAGAAATATATAAGTGAATATACTAGTGTATCTCAATTAATTAAAATCATCAAAAATAAAAGTGATATTGCCATGTTTCAGAGCACTTCTGAGAGCCCAGAAATACATTGACTAATAAATCAATATTATATTCACCCTTTGATGTGTCATGGAATTAATTAATTTTCTGAGATAATGACATTTGGGTTTTCATTGGCTGTAAGCCATAATCATCAACATTAACATAAATAAACACTTGAAATAGATCCCTCTGTAATGACTCTATATATTATATACGTTTCAATTTTTGTATTGAATTGCTGAAATAAATTAACTTTTTGATGATATTCTAATTCATTGAGATGCACTAGCATTTAGGAGGCGTTTGACATGGCTCAGGACAGCAGCCATGAATTAGCGATGGATTCCTGAATGTTTTTGAATCTCAAGTTGATGGTAAGACAGCAAACTAGAGAGTATACCAGTGTATAAAACACTGTCAAGAGCGTTGCCTTTTCCAAAATCCCAAAAACATGAGTAAATTCTGTTTCCCCTGGTTTACTGCTTCATATCCTAAACATATTTACATTTAAGTCCAAGGAAATCCCTCTACAAATCTGTGCAACCTGAAGTTAACAAACCCGGCACACAACCGCCTCTGATGGAGATTTCATTCTAGACAGATGATGTCACAGTTCTCACTGTAAGGCAGGAGAGGTTGATGAAGTCATTAATATCTCAGGTGACAAGCAGCTGTATGTCAGATAGGTTTTATTCATAGAAATTGTAGAAATGATATTTTATTGCTCAATAAGTTTCAAAGCAGTGAAAAATATGCAACTTTTTCAGACATAAGTAAGACTATTTACAGGATGGCTACTGCAAATACTGTGGACGCTCCTCTACAAATGAAATGGCCTGTGATAATCATCAGATCTAAAAACCATTTATTTCATCTACATGATCATTACAGTCCTCTGGACTATCAGATGTGTCAAGAGGGCTTAAAGGGAACCTGTCACCAGATTTTTGCCATCCCATCTGAGAGCAGCATAATGTAGAAATGGAGACCCTGATTCCAGCGATGTGTCATTTACTGAGCTGCTAGCTGTCATTTTGATAAAATTAGTGTTTTCTCTGTTGCAGATTTAGCAGTCTGAATATGCCAGACGACATGGCAGCAGGCCAAATAGACTGCTAATGATAATCTCTAGCTAATTAAACAGTGATTTTATCAAAACTACACTGGGCAGCCCAGTAAGTGACACATCGCTGGAATCAGGATCTCAGGTCCTATAGTAACATAGTAACATAGTTTTTAAGGTTGAAGGAAGACTTTAAGTCCATCTAGTTCAACCCATAGCCTAACATGTTGATCCAGAGGAAGGCAAAAAAAACCCCATGTGGCAACACTAATCTCCACATTGGGGGAAAAAATTCCTTCCTGACTCCACATACGGCAATCAGACTAATTCCCTGGATCAACGCCCTATCAAAGAATCTAGTATGTATAACTGGTAATATTATAGTTTTCAAGAAAGGCATCCTGTTATGCTATTCTCAGATTGGGTTGCAAAAACCTGGTGACAGGTTCCCTTTAAAGGGATTGTGGGGACTTATTAAAAATTGGCTAAGGCTGTTTTCACACTGGTGCTTTTTTGGATGCAGGTAAACCTAGATTACCCCGCTGACTCAGAATTGTAAAAACTGGAATTATCACTGATCCATCTCACACTTGCTTCCAGCTGCTTACTTATTTCCACTGGATCTGGGGACAAATGAAACGCCCCCTAGGGCGCAGACGAAAAACTCTGATCCGGCAATGGGATCTGGAGTCCGCCGGATCCGAGTTACATGGGGTCACATTTTAATTCAACCCGGATTGCCCCTGATGCGGGCGTTCCCATTTTTTTGTCACAGACACCAAAATCGCAACAAAATGCAGTTTTGATCTCAATGCAAAAACCGTGGATCAGGACCAAACGAGAGTTAACTTCATGCACATGCATGTGGCTTTGGCCTCATTGAAAGTCAGTGGGGCCAAAAATGGATTTGGGGCATCCAGGTTCTACCGGATTCAAACTGATGCCAATAAATGCCAGTGTGAAGCCAGCCTAAGAGCGAACAAATTAACCAACGCTCAACTGCTCAAACCCATGCAGCTCCCGCACCCAAAACAACTTGGAAGCAGAGGCGTAACTACAATAGGTGCAGGGGTTGCGATCGCACCCGGGCCCTGCAGCCTAGGGGGTCCCAAAAGTCCCTTTGGCCTATAGAAAAAGACTACTACTATTAATAATTTGCAATAATTGGGGGCCCTGTTGGAACTTTTGCATCGGGGCCCCCGGGGCCTGAAGTTACACCACTGCTTAGAAGACAATAGGTTATATAGGTTGTCCCATATAATTTCTTCTGTTGTGAATTAAGAAGTATTTGCATTAGATTTTATGAATTAAATCCTTTTAAATTGTAACGTATGTATCATTTTATAACTTGTGAAAAATATTCTTGAAAGTTAATAAATAGATCAGAACTCAGATTCTAAAGAGATGGAAAAGTCAGATTATTGGGCAAGAGGAGTCCGATTGTTTGGGAAATTTTCCGCTCCCCGTTTTACGTCTTGCAAATAGTAATGTTAGTCAAAAACATTTTTAACAAGTGTTCTCATTGTAGTCAAGAGTATTTTATTAACATGGAACTGAGATCATGTATTTAAGGCTGGTGGAAAGATCCCATAGCCACAAAGGGTTTTAAAGTTATTCCCTTGTTCGACATGGCCCATTTAATTCCTGCCCCACATCTGATGCTGTGTTTAGAGGAATTTATACAGCAGTTATTAAAATGAAAGATTGAATTTTACGGATCTGATTGTTTTCCAAAACTTGAATTTTTCCACTCAAAGCTCCAGAGGAATTTTAGGAAACGTGTTCAACATATAAAGAAACTTTTAGCTTCCATTTAGATGTACTCTGAGGGATGTCAATTAAGCCTAGGAAATGGAAACTGTGTGCGGATAATACCAGGATTTATCATTCTTCATCCTCCATTTTGTATTACATTGCCTGTTGTCTTCTTACGCCAAATGTCATTTAATGTATTACTAAATCCAACATAACTTCACTTGATCTTTATTAATAAAAAGGAAAGCTCGGAGTCGGTATCTATGTCAGTGCCGCTGACCTTCCTCCCCGTTGAGTATGGGGAGCAGCGGGAAGCTGAGGTCAGGAATCACCCAGGACACCTGCATTCTAGGTTTTCACTCTTACTGGCTGTCCGCCAGTCTGTGTCAGCATCGAAAATATTCCCTCTCCCCTTTCTTAGCCTATAGGGAGTTCACCAGAGTGAAAATGATATGTATTAAGGCGAGCAGAGCCCCTGAGATGTCACTCAGTGGAGAGTCTTTTTTTACTAGGAGAGTGGATAATATTAAATAAGCCGCGTACTTCACTCTGTGAAACTAAACAGCCACAGAATACTATCTGATATAAACACTTATAGAAAACAAGCTGCAAGAAAGAAAGAATGTAAAGTTTTCTCATAAAGGAATTTATCAGTTTAATTGTCAGTGTTCATCTTAACATTACTGCCAATATTATATTCTTATCTATAGACAAGTGACCTCTGGACACAGGTCATCTTCAGCAATCTTCCAGCAAGGTCGTTGTTGCGTCATAAAACTTGTGACTCAGCAGCGATCTTGCTAGCGATCTCACATAGTTACTCCAGTCCCAAAGTGATAACATAGTCTTTTCTTTCTTTCTTTCTTTCTTTCTTTCTTTCTTTCTTTCTTTCTTTCTTTCTTTCTTTCTTTCTTTCTTTCTTTCTTCTCTAGGCTCCTTTATTTCCACTTATTTTTCAATATCTTCCAATCCACACCCTCTGTCCAATCAATCTTTTCTTTCTTTTCTTTGTATCTTTCTTTCTTTCTTTTTCTTCTTGCTCCTTTATTTCCACTTCTTTTTCATTTTCTTCAATCATCTTCTTTCTTTCTTTCTTTCTTTCTTTCTTTCTTTCTTTCTTTCTTTCTTTCTTTCTTTCTTTCTTTCTTTCTTTTCTTTCTTTTTTCCTTACATCCACTCCCCCTTTCATCCAATAAACATTTTCTATCTTTCATTCAATCTTTCTTTCTTGATGCACCCTTTATTTCCACACCTTTTTATTCCCTTTCAATCCACTCCTTCAAATTAATCCTTTCTTTCTTTCTTTCTTTCTTTCTTTCTCCAAACCAAAGATCAATAATCAGAGACTGACTTGTATAACAAATGTAAATTTGCCTCAATATACTATCCACTCTTGGAATAGGCTGCTCATTCTTCTTTTCACTGTCAGACATCTTATTATAACAATCTAATACATTTAGGATGTATAATATTTCAAATAGCTTAAAATTGGAGTTTTACCTCAGTTGTGAGTTCTGCTATGTAGTTAATGTATCCGCCACCATAAGTTGAATACAATGATGGTCATCTGTTGTCAGCACCCTGGTTTCTGATATAATTGCCCATGCTCTTTTTGCTTTAGGTAATAGGCTGGTTCACTTGGAGATCAAGTCTCTCCCACAGGGTTTTATTGCTGTTCAGGCCATGTGTAATCTCTCTCCAGCCCATGAAAGCACAAGCGTCTAATTGCAGACTATGTGCAAATCCTGCCACCATAACATGTGAGGGGGAACTGTATATGGCCTCAAACCTTTGACCCTTGCCACCCTTTTACAAGGTGTTCCCTTGCCATATGGGCTATAAAGAGATAGTTAAAGAAACTTTTTTTTATCACATGCACAAGTAATTTTAAGACTGATTTTTTTTTTCTAAGATTATCGAAACTTTTCTTTCTAAATTATTTGATTATTCTTGAAGCACAAACATAGCATGTGCAAACTAAACCAGAAACATAGTCTGGGAAGTACTATAAGCCATGTAACAAATTAAAGACTCTCATTTTCTAATTTAGCTATCATCAAATAACACAATGTGGGTAATAATATGAATATGAAAAGAAATCAATATTAGCGGCGACTGTCTTCTCCTTATGCAGTCTCTCCCCTGTCTACTTTCTCTGTACCTCATACTCTCTCGCAATGTATGTAAATAGATATATTTTTACTTAAAAACCTGTTTCTGTGGGGTTTTTGTATTAATAAAGTATTTAATCTCCTGGTAAAAAATGTGTAAGGCTTTGTAATTTCTATTACCAACACAGGTAAACACAGCAGCTACTGGCTACCAACCCCAGCTGCCTAGTATTACCTTTGCTGACAATGAAAAATACAGGGGTGCCCTATTTATTTTTACTTATTTAAATAAATAACTTTTTTTGTATTTTTGATTGCTAGCCAAGGGAACCCAGGTAGCTGGGGGCTAGAATTCTCAGCTTAGTGAGGTCCAAGTGTTCTGGGGCCCCCCACAATGAAAATTGCAGCCAGCAGCTGTCCCAGAATTGGCGCTTTCATGAGAGACACCAGGACTGGCAGCTACCTTGCACTTCCAGCTACCCTGGTGGAGATAGCAGATAGCAGACTGGGTAATAAAAGGGTTGATGTCAGCTTTGTATGGCAGCTGACATCAAGCCCTATTGCTAATGTCAGCCATCAGTATTACAGTCGGCATTTAGCAATACTTTCAGTAAAGAGAATAAAATACACAACACAGAGAGAAATCCTTTATTGCATACAAAATAGACAGAGACACCTTGCTACCACTTTATTAGCTCCCACCAAGTTCCCCTCTGAAGTTATTCTGTAATTACTGTAATCGTGTGGTGGAAGCAATAGGGCTGTGTGATGCATATTGCCACCGCCATCTTTGTATACTCAAGAGTCCAAAAATGGCAGTCTCGTGATTAAGTGTGTATACACTCTCTCTGCCCCCTGTGTACTCTTTCTGCCCCCTGTGCATGCTCTCTGCCCCCTGTGCACTCTCTCTGCCCTGTGTGCTCTTTGCCCCCTGTGTGTTCTCTCTGCTCCTTTGTGTGCTCTTTTGCCCTCTTGTGCAGTCTTACTGCCCCTGTGTACTCTCTCTCTTCCCCCTTTGTGCTCTTTCTGCCCTCATGCACTCTCTTCTGCACTCTCTTTGCCCCCTCGGTACTCTCTTTGCTCCTCTTGTGCAATCTGCCTCTCTGTGCCCCCATATGTACTCTCTGTGCTCTCTCTGTGGCCCCTCTGTGCGCTCTCTGTTTCCCTGTGCTGTGCTCTTTGTGCATCCCCCCTCTGATACCTGCACAGCACTCTGTGTCACAGCTGGTACAGGACCTGTGGTGATGTCACAGTCATGTGATCAGCACCTTGCTCCATCTGTGCATGTGACTGATTGGATAATCGTGATATCACCACAGATCTTGTATGGTCAATTGGAATTTATCGGTGTCAGTGGCAGCATGGGCAGTGAAGTGAGTGGCGGGTTGTGCGGCAGAAAGTTCCAGGCATCAGTTGTGTGTGGCATCAGAATCGGTTGTCGGCGGCACCGCTTGTTGTAGTATGCGAGGGACCACTACCACTAGTGGGCCCTATAATTGCACACCCATAATTTATGCAAATATAGCTGCCACAGTGTGTGATGTCTGTACTACATGATGCCAGAAGTGGATAACAGATGGGACTTCAGGATTATGTAAGTAGATTGATTAGGCATTTATCAAGAGAGAAAAAAAAAAAAAAGCAGCTCACAAAGTTAATGTGACATGGAAAGTTAATATTGTAAAATTAGGTCATGTCGTGTGTTCAGGCCATTTGTAGTGCATGATTTTAACATGAAACATTGAACAATATCCTATAAAAGATACCACCTCTGGTTGGTTTATCTACCACTTCTATTGCTTGTACTTTAAGGTATAAATGGTTATTTGCGTGGATATTTGTAAAATGAGAAGAAAATGCTGATACAGATATTTCTGAATATCAGAAAAGTGACTTCTGATTCTAGTTTTCAAAGAACAGGAGGTACATCCCACTTATTGAATGGAGTTACATCTGGAGCATGTAACCAACCACATGTTTTGTTTTGCAGTTTATATATTGTTTTATGGCATAATTGATTTTAGTAAGGCTAGGGTCACATTTGATAGCGCAATTGCGTTCACCGCATCCAGGTTCGGTTGCGGTGAACGCAATTAGCTTCACACACATTTTTCATGAAAAATGTGTGGCTAAAGCCGCTATCCGGTAACCGGATTTCTCCGGATGTCTAATCCGGAGCAATATGGTTACCGTGCAGTTTCATCATCCCTGCTGCCGCAGGGATGAGCAAACTGTTAACAGTGTAAAAAAAAGCTTTAATATTAATAATAATTGTGCCCAACATGTCTCTAGGGGGTGCCCACCTCCCCTAGAGACATGCTACCTACTCAGGTGGGCATGTTGTTATGGGTTAATATTGCTTCTACAGTAAGCCAACTCTGTACAATTTTGTGAATGAAGCCGCGGCTCCACTGACAGCTGTGCACATACTATACGTAATGTACATATAGTATGTGCGCTGTCCGAGGTCCTGTAGGCTTTTACAGTAGATCTATGGTGGTGTAAAAGCCTACAGGACCTCGAACAGCGCACATACTATATGTACATTACGTATAGTATGTGCGCGGCTGTCAGTGGAGCCGCGGCTTCATTCACAAAATTGTACAGAGCCGACAGGAGTCGGCTTACTGTACAAGCAATATTAACCCATAACATGCCCACCCGAGTATGTAGCATGTCTCTAGGGGGGGGTGGGCACCCCCTAGAGACATGATGGGCACAATTATTTTTTACATTAAAGCTTTTTTTACACTGTAACAGTTTGCTTATTCCGACGACAGCCGGGATAAGCTTGTAAAGCTTGTTATAAAGGACTCCTATGAGGAGCTTTTTGAAAGCTCAAAACCGGATCAGGATTTAAAAAAAAAAAACGCAAGTGTGACCCTAGCCTAACAGAAAATTTAAAAGACTGGGAAACCGATGTGACTTGGCAATATTTACATCATAGGTGGCCACATGTCTAAAAACCAATATAGTGCATACATGTCGGAGAAGATTTTTTAGTTTCTGTGATTAGGCTTGTCAATTGTAGTACGCTATGTGTGGGTGCCTTTTGTGCTACAAATTTAACCTTTGGTGTTATTACATATTTAAAATTTGCCAATAATTTGTCCCCCTCCACCTCTCCTCCATCCCCACACAACTGTAACCCTATTCCTGGATGGAATAAAAACTGCACATTGAAGAACTTTGATGGGTGAGTGCCATCATTTTTTCTCTTTCCATATTTAAAATTTGGATCATTAAAGAGAACTAGTAGATATGTCTTGATAAAATGACATATTGGAAAAAATTAATGACAATATGCTATGGAAAATGTGACAGATGGAGAGGGACTAATAGACTTTTTATAATTCTCCTTATTAGATAATACCATAGTTGTGCATTCTCTACCATTGGCTACATGCAAAGCCCTTTGAAGCAACCAAAATTGGCTACATTCTACAACTCATTCCTCAATGCATGCCACCATCTCCAGAATGTGTTAAAGGGAACCTTCATATCTGATAATGCTATTAATTTTCAAATTAATCTGCATGTTAATAGCATTATGAAGGTGCCTGACTGCCGTACTGAAAGTGTGTCATCTGAGATGAACTTCACTTTTTCTCAAGAGTTGCCAGCTTTCAGTCATGCAGGTGTGCCTAGAGCAATTACAGTCACCACTTAGTACCGCAGCACTGACTGACAGATGACAAGATCTACAAGTCTGTGTTCTCCAAAATGCTGATTTTTTGTTTAAATCCACTCCTTGCAAATTCAATGAGACAGTGGCCATCTGGGAGCTACTTTTTTAACCATAGAGGTCCGGCAAAGAGTTAAAAAAAAAATAATATCCATCTTTCAACTCTCCTAACACTTCTTCTCTTTGGTCTCCCCTTTGCGATCCTTGAGGCATCTTCATGCTAGGCTTACTTGCGGGGACGACTAGGCTTAAGAGGACCATACACATGCCCAAAGCTAGACACAGGCCATGTCATGGCCTTGTGTACAAAACTAGATCAGGATAAGACTGCACATACACCTTACTTAATGTATTCTAGGCATAGACATCTGGCTGCAACTTATCCTGGGAGCACCCTGACTTATTTGGCCAATTGGAATTTAGTCAGACCAAGATATTTCTAAATAACACAGCTTATAAATATATGCCTCTAGTTCCTTCCTCTCCATAGAATGCTGTCAGGTGGTTCTGCCTCTAGCTCCTCCCTCTCCATAGAATGTTATCTGGTTCTGCCTCTAGCTCCTCCCTTTCCATACAGTAGAATGTTGTTAAATTGTTCTACCTGTACCTCCTCCCCTCCATAGAATGCTCTCAGGTGGTTCTGCCTCTAGCTCCTCTACTTCCATAGAATGTTGTCTGGTTCTGCCTCTAGCTCCTCCCTCTCCATAGATTGTTGTCTGGTTCTGCCTCTAGCTCCTCCCTCTCCATACAGTAGAATGTTGTTTAGTGGTTCTACCTGTAGCTCCTCCCCTCCATAGAATGTTGTCTGATTCTGCCTCTAGATCCTCCCCCTTCATAGAATGTTGTTTGGCTCTGCCTCTAGCATCTCCCCCTCCATAGAATGTTGTATGGTGTCTCGTCTCTAGCTCCTCCCCTCCATAGAATGTTGTCTGATTCTTCCTCTAGATCCTCCCCTCCATAGAATGTTGTCTGGCTCTGCTTCTAGCTCTTACCCGTTAATAGTATGTTGTCTAGTTCTGTCTCTAGCTTCTCCCCTCCATAGAATGTTGTCTGGCTCTGCCTCTAGCTCTTCCCTCTCAATAGCATGTTGTCTGGTTCTGTCTCTGGCTTCTCTCCTCCATAGAATGCTGTCTGATTCTGCCTCAGAATCCTCCCCTTTCATAGAATGTTGTCTGGCTCTGCCTCTAGCTCCTCTCTCTCCATAGAATGTTCTTTAGTGGTTCTACTAGTAGCTCCTCCCCCTCCATAGAATGTTGTCTGATTCTGCCTCTAGATCCTCCCCCTCCATAGAATGTTGTCTGGCTCTGCCTTTAGCTCTTACCCCTCAATAGAATCTTGTCTAGTTCTGTCTCTAGCTTCTCCCCTCCATAGAATGTTGTCTGGCTCTGCCTCTAGCTCTTCCCTCTCAATAGCATGTTGTCTGGTTCTGTCTCTAGCTTCTCTGCTCCATAGAATGCTGTCTGATTCTGCCTCAGAATCCTCCCCTTTCATAGAATGTTGTCTAGCTCTGCCTCTAGCTCCTCTCTCTCCATAGAATGTTCTTTAGTGGTTCTACTAGTAGCTCCTCCCCCTCCATAGAATGTTGTCTGATTCTGCCTCTAGCTCCTCTCCTTCCATAGAATGTTGTCTGGTTCTGCCTTTAGCTCCTGTCCCTCCATAGAATGTTGTCTTGTTCTGTGTATTGCTCCTCCCCCTACATAGAATGTTGTCTGATTCTGCCTTAGCTCCTCTCCTTCCATAGAATGTTGTCTGGTTCTGACGGTTTTGAAGATTAGGAAGGGGTCAGCACCATCTTGCAGCGTCTCCCATACAGCCTGGGGAGATTTCATCCGCCGCCTGCAAGCTTTCAGCCCTTGGCTATGGAGGATGATGAGGGGGGTCCTCCCTGCTGCACCGCTCTGCACGCTCTGGTGCTCACTCCCAACAGTCCGATACGTCACATCCAGTTTTGTGTTATAGGAGAAGAAAAAGAAGTCGCACTCAGAGCTTCTTAAACAGCAGTTCTTTATTGTGCTTCAGTGCACACAGCAGGTGGTGGCATGTGGGTGGTAGGATGGGGGGCACGACGTTTCGCGCCGTATAAGGCGCTTCACAGGTTCAGAGGACTAACCTGCGAAGCGCCTTATACAGCACAAAACGTCGTGCCCCCCGCCTCCCACCCGCATGCCACCACCTGCTGTGTGCACTGAAGCACAATAAAGAACCGCTGTTTATAGAAGCTCTGAGTGCGACTTCGTTGTCTGGTTCTGCCTTTAGCTCCTGTCCCTCCATAGAATGTTGTCTTGTTCTGTGTATAGATCCTCCACCTCCATAGAATGTTATCTGGTTCTACCTCTAGCTCCTCCCCTCCATATAATGTTGTCTGGTTCTGTGAGGAGGTGGGATATGAAGTAACGTGGCTAACTGGACTGGGCACGGCTATGTAGAGTGGGTGGGGCTTGAAACTTACATACATACATAGACTCAGCTTTATATATACTGCTCAAAGAAATAAAGGGAACACTTCACCATTACATTGTGTTGTTAAATGTTCCCTTTATTTTTCTGAGCAGAATATATATAAATATATATATTTCAAGTGAAGAAAAAAGCAGGTGGCACTCACCATTTGAGCAGCGATGTCTCCTTTATTTCAAAGTGTCAATGGACATAGTTCATCCGTGACAAAGTGCGGGAAGACGGAAGTGGAGGAAGACTACAGCTTCAACGGGTCCAGGTAGTCACAGACGAAACGTCTTTTTCCACTCCCTCTCCCCGCACTTCATCAAGGATGAACTATGTCCCTTGACACTTTGAAATAAAGGAGACATCGCTGCTCAAATGGTGAGTGCCGCTGCTTTTTTCTTCACTTGAATTGTATTTATTCTTGCACCCCAGCAGCATAAAGGGTATTTAGTGGTGATCACAACAGAACCTGCTGTCCCAGAAAATGGAAGCAGTGCCCGATATTTTCTCTACATGTGGAATAAATCTATATATATAGTATATAATGTTCTGAACAATAAGAGTAAGCAAAGCAAAACAGAACTAAAGAGGTAGCAGCACATTCACAATTGTATAAAAGTAACTCATCAACACAGGGTACATTTTAGCTCCCTGGTGAAGGTCTTCATGTTCTAGTCATTGTCCTTCTACAGAATAAATTTTTGAGCCAATCTGATGCCTCCTCATTATATTGCATGATGAAGTATGTTCATGTGACTAAATGTAGCCCTAATCTTGCAAGGAACCTCCACCATGCATCAAATAAATTTCCTTCTGATTTAAAGGGAACCTGTCACCAGGTTTTTTCCATCCCATCTGAGAGCAGCATAATGTAGAAATAGAGACCCTGATTCCAGCGATGTGTCATTTATTGAGCTGCTTGCTATCATTTTTGATAAAATTAGTGTTTTCTGTGTATCAGATTTAGCAGTCTGTGAATATGCCAGACTGCCTGGCAGCAGGCCAATTGGACTGCTAATGATAATCTCCAGCTGAATAAACAGTGATTTTATCAAAACTACACTGAGCAGTCCAGTAAGTGACACATCACTGGAATCAGGATCTCGGGTCCTATATCATGATACTCTCAGATTAGGTTGCAAAAATCTGGTGACAGGTTCCCTTTAACCAAATATTTCAAATTTGACTCATCAGTGTTGCACTTTTCTGCACCCTAGTTCTTATGTTTTCTTCAATATTTGATTCACTTGTTTCCATGCCAAATGTATTCTTTTTTGACAGGGGCGTACATAAAAATCATGGGGCCGCATAGCAGAAGTTGTGATTGGGCCCCTGTACCCCCCAAAAAATATTTGGCAATCTCACATAAAAGAGTGTCTCACAACTTTCAGACCTTTCAAAGTAATTCTACTCCTATTGAAGCCCCTAGATTCTCATTTCATTGTACCCATAAAATATGATGCAAACAAAAGTGCCCCACAAACACTCTATGATATCCCCACAGTGAATTCCTCCAAAATACACTCCACACACAGTCTGATTACTCTAACATATCCAGAGTAACTACCCCAGCAAAGTATGGTGACTGAACACTGTATAATCTACAACTGTGACCCCCACATGGCCCTCCATGCAGTATAATGGGATTACATAAAGGCTAATGGCCCCCACACCTATCCACACTGTATAGAGGCCCCCACTGGCCCTCCAAACAGTATAATGGCCCCAACATAGCCCTCCATACAGTATGATTGATCCCACACAATCCTTCACACTGTTTGACTACTTGCATACAGTAGAATGACCCTCAGATTTCCTTCCATAAAGTTTAAAGACTCCCTCATAGCTCTTAAAATAATATAATGGTCTCACATTGCCTTCCATATAGTATAATTCATCCTTCATAGTGCTCCGTATGATACAATTGGCCCCATATAGTCCTCCATATAGTATAATAAACTCCCCATAAATCTCTATATAGAATAATGGCCCACCCCCATAGTTCTCCATAAAGTATAATAAACTCCCCATAGATCTCTATATAGTATAATGGCCCACCCCCATAGTCCTCCATGTAGTAAAATGGGCTCCACACATCTTCCATATAGTATAATGCACCTCTTATAGTCCTCCATATAGTATAATGCTCATTCCATGGTCTTTCATATAGTCTAATGCACTCAATAGTGCTCATTATGCTGTAATGCACCCCATAGTCCTCCATATAGTGTATTTTATCCCATAGTCTTCCGTATAATATATTGCACCCTTTATAGTCATCTAGATTTAATTCACCTCCCATAGTCCCCCATATGGTATAATGCACACCCATAATCCTCCAAATAGTATAATGCACCCCATGGTCCTCCATACCGTATAATGCATCCCACATAGTCTTTCATATGGTATAATGCACCCACATAGTCTTCCATATTGTAGGTATAATGTGCCCCTTAGTTCTCCATATAGTATAGTGCACAACCCATAGTCCTCCATACAGTATAATGCACCCTCATAGTCCTCCATATAGTGTAATGCTTCCCATAGTACTCCATATAGTATAATGCACCCATAGTACTTCATACAATATAATGCACCCCATTGTACTACATATAACATGTAGTATAATGTAACTCCATATTGTATAATGCACAGCCAGTAGTCATCCATATATTATTATGCCACCATGTACTCCCGGATAAAAAAAAATACTCACTTCTCCTCAGTCCTCCGCTCCTTTGGTCTCAACAGGGAGCATTTTGCAGCTTTCTCTTCGCTGATCTGCATAGTAGGTGCGATGAAGTGATGTCATTGCACCCTCTGCGCTGAGCGGTCAGATCTCAGATGCAGTGGGTGAATGATGAAGGACTTAGCGGACAGTGGAGCGTTCCCTCATTCATCACTGCATTTAACTGTAATGGCAGCCATGATGCAGATACAATTGAAAGTTTGATGCCATGCATTGAGGTCAGGTGGCAGCGCTGGCACGGGCCCTCTTGCCTCATGGACTCCAAACCAGTCACGTGGTCTGTCATTGCTTTTTGACCCTAATTCAGCTATGATGTCCACTTCTAGAGAGGCTTCTTTGAACAGTAGAGGGATGCAGCTGGATCCCACTGGTTGCTGCCAGTTGGGACCTAATTACATTGCTGGACATTTTTCCAGTTTTGAAGTGAGTTATGAGTTGTCTTTCATCTGGAAGTTTCCTTGGCTGACCACTGTGTTCTCAACATAGCTCATATTTTGATGTCTTCAATACTTTTAATATATAGAGACATTGAGAGGGAGAGAGAGAGAGAGAGAGAGAGAGAGCGAGAGAGAGAGGGAGAGAGAGAGAGAGAGAGAGAGATGGAGAGAGGGAGAGAGAGATACTTTTTTTCTTTACCTTGGTTCTGTTGTAGCATTATTCCATATGTTAATCTAGTAGAAGGAATATGCGCCTGCAGTCAACCAACACATCTGTCTCATCATTTTAGCTACCAGCGCTCCACACTACAAGAGTTAGGCAAACAAATTGAATGTAATTTATTGTGGATGAATTGTCCGCATTTTATGGCCCGGATCCTAAATGGTTCATTGCCAATTTCATCTTTTAAAATGTCAACAAAACATAAATAACTGGGACTCACTTACTTAGAAAACATCTTCCATTTACACATGCTTTTATTTTTTAACATAGTAGTTTTGGCAGGAAAGACACATATTGCAAGTAACGCTTCATTTATCTGTTTCCATCAGCCCTGCTCTGGATCTGCAGTCAGCCAAGGCCACAAAATAATTTGGAATAATTTGTTGCTTTTCATAAGGAGCAGTTTTTATTTTTTTTTCAAGTATGGCACTAGCCGAGTGCTTTAGTATTGAAAGCAAAACAGTAGCTAAAGCAAAAAGAAAAGAAACACAAGTAAAAAAAATAAAAAATTATATATATATATTTTGGTGATCAAAATTAGATGTCAATGTATGATTATTTGATTTTTTCAGACAGAATATAATCTATTGATTAACATTTGAAGGCCTTTGTGTAAGGGGTGCACCATGCCACAGTTTATCAACTTAAAACCTTTATTTTACTCAAAATGTGATGATCATAATTAGAGAACAGCAATGACAGTAGCACAGAGAAAGAATAAAACTAAATTTTGTGAAGGTTACAACAGTCACTAATCAGTAGGAAGTGTACTGGCCTTTGCTTTGTACAGGCCTTTGCTTTGAATGACTGCAGCACATCTGTGTCCACAGGACATCACTAGTCTCTCACACTGCTCTCAGGTGATTTTGTCCACTCTTCTTCCAGTCTCTTCCACAGTTCTGTGACTGTTGTGGGTTTCTTGGCCATAACTCTGAAAGATTTTTCAGAGGTTTTCTATTAGGTTTAGATCAGGACTCTGGATTGGCCATTTCATTGTTTCAATGTTTTCTGTTTCAAAGAAATGTTTTACCCATTTTGCTGTGTGACAGCTGGCATTGTTTTGCATGAAAATCACTGGCTGATTGAGTGCTGAACGCAAGTAAGGGACCGCTTGTTGTTGAAGAAGGTTCTGATAGACACTTGCATACATTCTGCCTTGTAGCTTTTAGAGAGGTCCAAGCAATGCAGCAGAAAACATTCCCCAAACAATGACATTTCCTCTACCACCTTTCACTGACTTGGGTTCAGTCCTTGCCACAGTTTGTCGACAAACATAATGTTTCCCATCAGACCCAAATAAATTAAACTTGTTTCCATCACTAAAATAAAATGTGGACTACTTCTCCTCTATCCATTCAACATGCTCCTCACCAACGTTGAGTCTAGCCATTATTTTTACTAATGAAGGGTTTGGTCACTGCAGAGTGGGCTTTCAGTCCAAATGTTCTTAAACATCATGACACTGCATGACAAGACAGATACTTACCCTGTTCAGTGTTGAACTGGCAAGCTATTCCAGTTGCAGTATTGAAGTGATTACCCATGGAGATTCTCCACATTATTCTGTCCTCTTTCCATTTGTCTTTTGAGGGTGATGAGCCTTCTTAGGGGACTTGAAAGACTTTGTCATGTTGTAAAGATGCAATATTTTAGAAATCAAAAACTTGAAACAACCAACTTTTGTTGCTAAGTCTCATAGGGTGACCCTTATGACTTCATCTGGACAACCTGCTGCCAGAGGGTTTCAGTCACTTTGGTACATCACACCATTTTTGCAAAGTGAGTGCAACCTGGAAAGTTAGGCTGCCAATTAAATAGGATATGTCAGATAATTATGGAAATTAGCACCAGGTGTCAGACTAACACCAGTAATTTAAAGTGTTCTCTAATTTTGATAAGTGTTCCTTTTAATTTATCTAATTTACATTTATATTCTGTGTTTTGGAATTTATTAAATTTATGAAATAAGGTTAAAATACTGCTAATTTTCACATGTTAGGTATATTTTCACATAGGACAACACAATGACCTTAGCATTAAGAAAACTACCGTATATACTCGCGTATAAGCCGAGTTTTTCAGCCCAAAAAAAGTCCCCCCACGGCTTATACGCGAGTCACTGTATACTGTATACAGTGTATACAGTATACAGGCCCCCCCCCCATCAGTATACAGGGCCCCCCCCCCCTTGTGCAGCAATCCTGTAAAAGAATACATTATTATACTTATCCCTGCCGCTGTCCCGCCGCCACCATCACGCTCTTCCGGCTTCATCCGGCTTCTTCCGACTTCCTCCGGTGGGCGCAGGCAATGACGTCATTGTCTGCGCGCCAGAGGAGGAAGCCGGAAGACGCTGGATGATGCCGGAGGAGCGCGATGGCGGCGTCGGCGGGACAGCGGCAGCGGGACAGCGGCAGGGATAAGTATAATAATGTATTCTTTTACAGGATTGCTGCACAAGGGGGGGGGGCCCTGTATACTGATGGGGGGAGGCTGCTGTATATACCTCTGGGGCTGCTGTATACTATCTCTGGGGCTGCTGTATACTACCACTGGGGCTGCTGTATACTAACCACTGGGGCTGCTGTATATACCTCTGGGGCTGCTGTATACTACCTCTGAGGCTGCGGTATACTGCCACTGGGGCTGCTGTATACTACCACTGGGGCTGCTTGTATACTACCACTGGGCTGCTGTATATACCCTGGGGCTGCATGTATATACCACTGGGGCTGCTGTATACTACCACTGGGGCTGCTGTATATACCACTGGGGCTGCTGTATACTACCTCTGGGGCTGCTGTATATACCTCTGGGGCTGCTGTATACTACCACTGGGGCTACTGTATATACCTCTGGGGCTGCTGTATACTACCACTGGGGCTGCTGTATATACCCTGGGGCTACTGTATACTACCACTGGGGCTGCTGTATACTACCACTGGGGCTGCTGTAATACTCTGGCTACTGTACTACCCTGGGGACTGCTGTATACTACCCGCAACTCTGGGGCTGTCCTGCTGCTGTATATACCACTGGGGCTGCTGCTGTATACTACCACTGGGGAGGCTGCTGTATACCACGCTGCTGGGGGCTGTATACCTGTGCTGGGGTCCACCCTCAGCTTATACACGAGTCAATAGGTTTTCCCAGGTTTTGGGGGCAAAAGTAGGAGGGTCGGCTTATACACGGGTAGGCTTATACACGAGTATATACGGTATGTATTGATCTCTAATTTTGATTGCCAGTCTACAGGTGCATCTCATTGAATTAGAATATGATCAAAAAGTAATTTTTTTTTCAGTAATTCAAAACAAAAAGTGAAACACAAACATTATATAGTTATTACAGGGTGATCTAGTTCAAGTGATTATTTCTGTAAATGTTGATGATTATGGCTTACAATTATAATTATCAAAAAACTAAATATTAAAGTATCTCACAAAAATAGAAATGCTCAATTAGGAATGAATTTATACTAGTGGAAGCGTTGGCTAAATGTGTGCTTCATCTTCCATGTTTATTGCTGATTTTCCAAACCTTGCCGGAGATGCACGCTGTACCAGGTGCGGTTGCATTTATTAATTTTGATTGGCTCATTAAAGACATTTATTCCTTAGATCCCAGCTCTTGTATAAGGTTATGGAGCCTATGGAGCACACAGTCTGGTTACACAACCCTCTGCTGGGGCTAGTATAACACACAATGATACATGCATTGCAATTACAAAATAAGACTGGGGATTAAATATGCTTTAGCCTTTTACAAATGGGCCCAGGAGAAGTTCACATAGTAATGGCCCCCCATTGCCTTATTACTGATGTGCCATTCCTGAAAATACCATCACCATGCTAGTAAATCCTGATCAGAAATAGCTGTTCTTTCATCTTCATAATAAACATCCCTCATATTATTATTTGCGGGAAATGATTTAAGCTTTCCTGCATTTGTTACGCAACCACGAGAAGGAAAAAAGTGAGGAAAGGCAATCCAAGCTCCATCTATATGCCGGAAATTCCACTTTATTCTGAAGTGTCTTTCTCACCAGCCCTCGACTACAAAGTTAGCCTGTGATGTAACTGACTAAAATAGATCTGCTGTAAGTAATGTATATGTGTGTTAGGGGAAATAATAGGATTTTAGAAATATCGCTACTAGTAGCTACCATATATACATCTTACCATACGTGAAATGCAGTAGAAAAATCTCCCTTTGCCTTCACATGAATTCTGAAACATACAGAGGTATAAAGGGCTGAACGCTGGGCACCATATCACATTTCCATACAAGGTTTATAGGGACATATTATGGCAGCATAAGTCCCACTAATTGAAAGGTTTATACAAAAGGAAGACAGACAACTGCTTTACTCAGCCCTATCTACGTGACAGAACATTTCATCCTTTATTTCCACTTCTACATGTTATAAAATAGACAGTTGTCAGCCAAGGTCCTAATTTAAATGAATGGGTCATGAGTCTGAAAGGCTTAGAAGTTTACACAAAGGTGTCTAAAATCCGTATGTGAAAACCAGGAGTTTCTAATTAGCCTGCATTCCTAGGTGAAGTAAGCTTATATTACTAGTACTAGATCAGTGCCCAATTCTATATAATCGGTTGATGTCACAATGGGGGCTGGGTTCTGAGTCACTTGGTGTGGTGGCCATCTCTCCCCCTGTGCACTGTCCCACCTGCTTGCTCTCTCTCACCCCTGTGCTGTCTTCTCCCCTCTGTGCTGTCTCCTTTGACCTGTCACCCCCTGAACACTCACTCTGTGTGCCGTGTCTCTCCCCCTGTGCTGTCTTTTCCTTTCATGGGCCCTCTCCTTTCAGCTGTCTCCTCCCTGTGCACTCACTCTTCACCCTATGAGCTCTCTCTTCCCCTTGTGCATTCCCTCATACTCCTGTGTGCTCGTTCTACCCCCTGTGCACTTTGTACCTCCTGTGCACTCTCTTCCCCTGTGTACTCTCTCTCTCCAGTTGTGCACTCCCTCTTTCTTTTGTGGGCTTTCTTTCTACCCTGTGGGCTGTCTCTACCCCATGTGGACTACCTCTTCCCCCTTTGCACTCTCTTTTTCACTGTGCTGTCTCTCCCCAATGTACTCTCACTTTCCACTATGTGCTCTCTCTCCCCTTGGCCGTCTCTGCCTCATGCACACTCTCTCCCTGTCGTGGTCTTTCTCTGCCCCCTTTTGGGCAGTCTTTCTCCACTGTGGGCAGTCTATCCCCATGTATGCTATCTGTCCCCTTGAGCTGTTTCTCTCCTTATGCTTTCTCTTCCTCTTGTGTGTACTTTGTCCCCTTGTGCCATCTCTCCCCCTGTGCACTCTCCCCACCCATGGTGTAGATGGCAACATGAGTGCGCATGGGCTCCGGGTCATGCTGCCACCATCTTTTTATACCCAGGTATCACTCATCACCAAATGACTAACTGGGCCTGTGCGTACCATGCACGGGTGCAGTTAGCCATTCGGCAATGAGGTTTAGAAGGCTGTGTGCAGTGGGTTAAACATTGGTTTCAGGTTTCGTTGAGTGCACTAATAGCCAGCCCTGCTGTCAGTATCGTGCGAGGGGCCATTACCACCAGCAATCACCATATTTTCACACCCATCACTTGCATGTGCAAATATAGTTTCTACCGGCGCGTGATATGAAGATATTGGGATGCCAAAAGTAGATGACAGATGGAACTTCGCAATTATGTAAGCAGATAATATCATAGAAGATGTGCCACATATGTACAATATTCTGTGAGTTATCTGTGGTTTCTTGTCCTCTATAACCTGACCAAAATCCATGAAAAAAATCTCAAAACTATACCCCATCATCTTCATGGGAAAACAGCAATACTGCTCATATAAGCAAAATTACTTTTGTAAGCGACATGTCTCTTAACAGTTTCCAGGTGGATGGATTCCACCGAAAAATTGTGACTGGAAGCATCATACTACTTAACCATACTGATCGAATAAAATTTCTGTCTAGGATTTCTCTATTGAAATTTGGAGCAAATACACATCAGAAACATTACTCTGTAGCTTTGAAGTCCTTTTCCAAGGCCTTATACATGAGTTACATGGAGTGATAATATAATACGCTAAGACGTCTATGGGATCAGTTCCTACTGATTTCATAAGGACATAATATTTTGTGGCAATGTTACCCTGTAGGTTACCACAGTGCCATAGGGGTTAGTGAGCAGTGCTTATAGTGGATAGGGCCTGTTATATTTAGTGCTCACACTATTGATATCCAGTAGTGATGGGCGAATCCTAAATTACTCGGAATCGCTTGACTCTAGCGAGTCCGAGCCCAGGACTCGCTACTCGTTGCGAGTCTAGCGAGTCCAATGTTAATGAATGGGGAAGCGAGTAATAGCGAGTAGTGTGAGATTTACAAATCGCAGATGTGTCTCGGAAGCTTCAGCCTGAAGCAATCCTAGTTTTGTCATTTATTTGCATTGCTCGTTTACTTTGTAAGTAATCGCTGACTCGCACAGATAAGAGTCCTGTCTCCTCTGTGCTGGCTGCCAGCTCCAGGGTCCTAGAGCCAGCCTGCTGCCTGATGTAGCAGTGCTGAGATTGTTCTCAGTCTGCTCAATCCCTGTGTACAGACATGAATGTCTGTGCACAGAGATGATGTAGCAGAGCTGAGATTGTTCTCAGTCTGCTCATTCCCTGTGCATAGAGATCTATATCTATACACAGGGGATGTAGCAGAGAGGACATCGCGTTTTGGACTGCGTCGGACGGAAGAGGATTTTTTTAATTAAAGATGGAGTCCCTAATGGCTTTTTTTTTTATTTCTAATAAAAAATTTTCTTTGTGTTGTGTTTTTTTTAAAACAATTTAATAGAAATTCATGGTGGTCATGTCTAATATTGGCGTGACCGCCATAAATTTCGGGCTTAGGGCCAGCTGATAATACAAAGCTGGTATTAACCCCTTTATTACTCAGCGTGCTACCGCCACCAGGGCCGCTGGAAGAGCGGGTTCAGCGCCAGAGGATGGCGCTTCAATGAACGCGCCATCTTCTGGGGCGGCTGCGGGCTGCAATTTGCAGCGGGGGGTGCCCAGAAACCTTGGGCATCCCTGCGCTGCGGATTCCAGCCCCCAGCTGCTTAGCTGTACCTGGCTAGACATAGAAATTGCGCGGAGCCCCACGCATTTTTTTTAAATTATTTCATGAAATTCTGAGATTCTGACTCTGACTCTGAGACTCTGACTCTGAAATTCATTAAATAATTTTTAAGAAATGCGTGGGGCTCCGCGCAATTTCTATGTCTAGCCAGGTACAGCTAAGCAGCTGAGGGCTGGAATCCGCAGCGCAGGGATGCCCAAGCTTTCTGGGCACCCCCCGCTGCAAATTGCAGCCCGCAGCCGCCCCAGAAGATGGCGCGTTCATTGAAGCGCCATCCTCTGGCGCTGAACCCCGCTCTTCCAGCGGCCCTGGTGGCGGTAGCACGCTGGGTAATAAAGGGTTAATACCAGCTTTGTTATACAAGCTGGTATTAAGCCCGAGATTCTTAATGTCAGGCCACGTTTGACCCAGCCACTAAGAATCTCCAATAAAGGGTTAAAAAAACACAGAGAAAATTTTTTATTTGAAATAAAAAAAAAAGCCATTAGGGACTCCATCTTTAATTTAAAAAATCCTCTTCCGTCCGACGTAGTCCAAAACGCGATGTCCTCTCTGCTACATGCACAGGGAATGAGCAGACTGAGAATAATCTCAGCACTGCTACATAATGTCTGTGAGCAGGCGGGCTCTAGGACCCTGGAGCTGCACAGAGAAGACAACTGGACTCGGCTCGCAAAGAAACAGCAGTTACTTTGCGAGTCTCCCTGCTATCACTGGCACAGTAGCCAGTGATGACTCGCACGAGTCTAATGCAAACAATGGCAATCCTAGTTTTGTCAGTGTTTCTGACAAAACTAGGATTGATATTGATTTGCATTGGACTCGTGCGAGTCATCACTGGGAAACTCGCCGAGTACCGAGTCCTGCGAGTCCCTTACTACTCGCCGAGTAACGAGTCCTAGCGAGTAGATTCGCCCATCCCTAATATCCAGATAGTTGAAATAAATAACAGAAGTTAAGCTAAAATATTTTTATCTGATCTTTGCTGCAATATAAATGTAATGTAATAATGTTTAATCTTCTTGTATAACTTGACTTGAGTTATTATTTTTCATGGTCTGTTGCATATAGCCAAATTCATAGGTTCTTCTAAAATCTTTTCTTGTCTACTATACTGTGATCTGTTGGGTCACTGTGGAGAGAGGCCGGCTACCTACTAGAATCTGACACCTTCAGAGAGAACCACCTGGCTTATCCTTCTGAAGGGTCTAGCATGACATATCAGATTGTTGGCATCTCCTCTGCTGCTAATGATATACTCAACATCTTGAATCGCACGAACATGTGTTCTACATTAAGATGCTGTGCTTAAGAGTCATAATCATTGCAAGCCAAGGTACTAACATGATACAGGTGCCAATAGAGGGGCAAAATCTACTCCCATTTTATGCAGTGTGTGCCAGTGCTAAGTATCAAATATACCACATACTGTTTTATATAAACTGAGCTGAGTGCTAAAAAATAAAAGATTCTGTGTAATAGATTTGGAATGAATTTCTCAGAGGGCTATGCGTTTTAAGTTATATCAGCTTTATGGTTCAGACACACGTGAGCAGTATAGCCTATCTCCGCACCATAGCACATCATCAATAGAACTCTATGGGCATAGACTGCCCGCGCAATCTTTTGCTGTTTTTTCCAAAAGATTAAATAAGAATAAAAAAGTCATAGTATGCTCTGAGGTGCACACAGCTATTCTCTCTTTAAGCATTAAGATAGATAGATAGATAGATAGTTAGATAGATACTAGATATATACCTAGATAGATAGATAGATAGATAGATAGATAGATAGATAGATACATAGATACATAGATACATAGATAAATAGATGATTGCTATATAAATAAATAGATTCATAGATGATAGATAGATAGATACCGTATTTTTGGATTTAAAGACGCATTGGAGCTCTCAAATTTAAAGGAAGAAAATATGAAAAATATATATTTATAAAAGGGAGGCCTTCCGATAATCTGGTGTGTCCCATGTCCAGTGTAGCTTATAAGGGAAGGAGGGGTACCAGGGTGGTGGAGTGATAGGGTCACAGCAGGCAGGATCACAGTGGTGGGGATCATCGGCAATGCTGCAGGCAGGAGGTACATAGTCAATAGATAGATAAATACTAGATAGTTGATAGAAAGATGATTGATAGATAGATACTAGACATATATGTGTGTATATATATATATATAGGTATATATATATATATATAAATGGACCCAAATAAGAGCTTACCTGGCACGAAATGATGGACTGTTGTCCATCCTCCCCCCCCCCTCCCTGCACCTGTATCCGCACTTCTGTACATGGAACACTGGAAATAAAGCACTAAAGCCAAGATCTCCATGGGTAAGTGCCATTTTCCTTTTGAGCGATTTGATGTTTACTATTTTTTCCTAAAGTAGTGCAACACCCACTCTCTGGCATTTGTCCTACTCCACTACCACTGACAAGCCTGCCGTTGACCAACGTCCGGTCTGGATGTGTAGTGCCCGGCCTTTCTATATTTAAAAAATGTATATATATATATATATATATAGTTAGTTAGATAAAAATAGAAAAAACTTTTAGAGCAGCGATTCTTTACTTAGCAATATGCCAGGTGCTTATCAGTCCTTAGGATGGGAATCAACCACCAACTCCAGACAATATATTTGCAAAATAAAGGCTGCAGCACTCAGGATTACGGATGTTTCTAGCCTTTAATGGCCTTCAGGCAATTGTTCAGGCTGTACCATTGCCATAAGGCCATTAAAGGCTAGAAACATCCTGAGTGCTGCAGCCTTTATTTTGCAAATATATAGTTAGTTAGATAGTTAGATGATAGATTAATTTAAAATTTGGAAAAAAAATGTTTTTTTTCATTGTAAAATTAATTGAAAGGGTTTGTTTCATTTCAGCATATATGGTCGAAACTTACTGTTATGATTGAGGATGGGATAGTGTGAGAAAATATAAAATCAGCGCCAATATGTCAAAAAGATTAGCACACAAAAGATCTGTTTTAAGAATATTCCACGAAATATATATACAAGCAGTCTTCATTTTACGAACTAGATAAATTCTGTTGCTATATTTGTAAGCCATATACCAGTGCATGTCAAAGAATTAGAATATCATCAAAAAGTTGATCTTTTTCAGTAATTCAATACAAGAAGTGAAACACATATATTATATAGAGTCATTACAAACAGAGTGATCTATTTCAAGTGTTTATTTCTGTTAATGTTGATGATTATGGCTTACAGCCAAAGAAAACCCAAAGGTCTTTAGCTCAGAAAATTAAAGTAGGGGGGATGAAGGGTGAATATAATATTGATTGAGCGTAATGTTGATAGCCATAGTTTTAGGGCTCCAGAAACGCCCTGAAACATGGCAATATGACATTGATTATTGATAATATTCTAATTCATTGAGACACACTAGTATCTATGTAAGTTGGAATAAGGCAGGCACACCACTGTTCGCTGCCTGCCATCTGGTCTTCTTTTCTGCATCATCAGGTGTGCTAGATCTCCGGCATCTTCACTATAAACCAGGACTTATGGCCACTACAAGGTTTTGGAGGTTACGGTGTGTCATAAGGTTGCAATCGTCGTGACCTTACGACACACAGTGACCTCCATAACCTGGATGCAGTTGGATGTCTTGTAGATATAATTGAAAGAAAAGGACCAGATGGCGATCAGCAGGGTGGCCGAAGAGGTATTAGGTTTGTTTTTTACCAAGACTCTACTCTCTGTCTGTTCCCCTTCTTTCCATTGCTGGACGCGAGCTGCATCTCCGCCCTTTTCACTATATGCTAGGACTTCGAAGACGATATGAGCTTATGACATGAAGTGAGTTCCGACCTGTACCTGGTTGGGAGTCCTGGTCTACAGTGGAAAGGCAAGAGATGCTTTGTGCACGGTGGAAAGAATATAACTGAGCAATGGGCAGAGACACCAGCAGTGAGGTGAGTATATTAATTTTTTTTTTTTAACATCTGACATTTGAAACAAGGGATTGTATACAGGTCAGATCCTGGGGGAAGGAGGGTGATAGAGCAGGACACCAGGATTCAAAGATCAGGAAGATATACCGTAGTTCTTGTGTCATGCTCCACCATACTAGGTCCTACTCTTAGAATAATGCCTGAGATGCAGACCTCTATAATATAATTTTCTGAAGCTACAAAATCTGTATACTATTGATGAAATAGTTTGAAAAAAATAACTTTGATGAAATTTTATAAGAACAGGGTATTAGAAAAAAACTGAATTTCAGCATACTAATAGAGTGGCTTTCCCGTATGTTTCTGCTCATAACTTCCATTACTTTGAACTGTACTTGGCCTTACTGCAACATTTTGTTGATTTTCATTTTTGCACACTTCAAAGTAATATTTTTCTTTCCACCTCGACAGAAGGTGCAATTTCATTACTGGTGCATGACTATCACAGGGTTTATGAGCCGCAAGAAGCAGCTTGAGGTGTGATCTCTGCTAGGCTTTACTGTGCAGAATCCAGATGCTGCCTCATTTGTGATCCAATGTGTGAGTCTTTTCATGTGGAGCATGAGGAAAACACAGTGGAAAGAGTCTTGCACTTAAAACAATGTCTTAAAAAAAAAAACTTCAGATGAGAGAAAATATTCCATTAGGATGGCTGCAGTATGTCAAGGAGTTCCAAGGATAGTAATGTAGTAATGATATCATACGGCAAGCGTCTGGGAGGCTGTCTGAGTACATTTGCTAAACCTGCTAACTCTCAATGTCATATTTTTATGTGGGGCTGCTCTACGTTTCACTCATCAGCGTAACGAAGTAGACATTCCCGTATATAACTTTTTGATTCTTGTTATGGCTTCATTGCATGTATTTTCTTTAAGCAAACCTGTATTAATGAATGTACCATGATACTAAGCATGATATACAATATAGAAAGGAGCTTCTGCATAACGAATTGGTCAGGAAGGGAAAAGTGCTTGCTTGTGCAGAAGAAATAAAAGAGGTTTACTTGATTCTGAATCTTCTGAAATTCGAATGTGCGTGAATCTCAATACTGGAAAGCTTGTAATTGCTCGGAAAATACATGAGAGAAAGAGAATGACAATTTTTTTAGGAGCTTACAATCTACAAGAGAGAAAGAAACTACCCCACTATCCATAAGAACTTGCAGTCTACAGGAGAGAGAGGAGCGTAAAAAAAAAAGAGAGAACCAGGTACGCAAACTCAAGGGTAAGGAGCCAACTACCACCTCCACAGCAGGTGGAATTGTGAATTCCTCCAAAGGTCCCATACAATGTTCTTGTAATAGCAAGGCATTCTGCACGTGTCCACTCCTGAAACCAAGGTGACAAAGTGTAATTTAGAAAGCTTAAAAAATTATCATATTTTATTTATGCATTCAAATTACAAAAAAATAGCACAAACAAAAATAGGAAGATGAAAGATGCAGTACATAGTTGACCAGACAACAAGCACAAAATACCATGCAACAATATACAGTTATTTGCCCATGCAAATTTTAATGCAATACCAGCATTCAGACACAGTGGGCACCTAATTCAACAGAGGGCATTCAACATTACCACATTATATAAACAGTGGGTACGGAAAGTATTCATACCCAATTAAATCTTTCACTCTTTGTTTCATTACAGCCATTTAGTGAATACAAAAAAGTTCAACTTTTGTTCTCATTAATGAACACTCTGCACCCCATCTTGACTGAAAAACGAAATATAAAATTTGGCAAATTTTAAAAAAAAAAACTAAATATAATAGACCCTTTGCTCAGACACTCATATTTGAAGTCACATGCTGTCCATTTCCTTGTGATCCTCCTTCAGATGGTTCTACACCTTCATTGGAGTCCAGCTGTGTTTAATTAAACTGATAGGACTTGATTTCGAAAGGCTCACACCTGTCTATACAAGACCTCACAGCTCACAGAACATGTCAGACCAAAGGAGAATCATGAGGTCAAAGGAACTGACCAAGGAGCTCAGATACAGAATTGTGGCAAGGCCAGATTGGCCAAGGAAAAAAAAATTTCTGCAGACTCAAGTTCCTAAGAGCATAGTGGCCTCCATCATCCTTAAATGGAAGAAGTTTGGGAACATTGGAAGTCTTTCTAGACCTGGCGTCAGCCAAACTGAGCAATCGTGGGGAAGAGCCTTGGTGAGAGAGGTAAAGAAGAGCCCCAAGATCACTGTGACTGAGCTCAGAGATGCAGTAGGGAGATGGAGAAAGTTCCACAAAGTTAACTGTCACTGCAACCTTCCAACAGTCAGGCCTTTATGGTAGGCCTTGTTCACACTCACCTGCGTTTTTGCACTCTCTGTGTTTTTCTGCAGTTTTTCAAAAGAGGTGCGTTACGCAGGGTGCAATTGAGTGTACTGTGTTTTCACCTCCACTTGTTTTTCTCCCAGTCCAAAAACGCTGATGCACGTTTTTTGGGTGCTGAAATAACGCAGGAGTTGAGTTCCAAACGCATGCGTTTTTAACATGGCCCTATGGGAAACGCATGTGTTAACGCAGGACTATAGGCACCTGCGTTAACGCATGCGTTTCATAGGGCCATGTAAAAAAATGCATGCGTTTCTATACATGGAGCCCTATGGGAAACGCATGCGTTTAAATGGCACATTTATGCACCTGCGTTACGCATGCGTTTTGCCTGCGTTTTTGGGCAAAAAATGACTAAGTCCAAAAAAAGTGCTCAAATCTTCAGACACACAAGGGACACTTTGGCACTTTCAGAAAAACACAGGTGGTTTTCCCTGCTAAAAAAAAAGCAAATTGTGTGTGAACAAGGCGTAGAGTGGCATGACGGAAGCCTCTCCTCAGTGCAAAACATATGAAAGTCTGCATAGAGTTTGCAAGAAAACATAGAATGACTCCCAGACTATAGAAATAAGTTCTCTGGTCAGATGAGACAAAGACAGAACTTTTTGGTGATAATTCTAATGGTATGTGTGGAGAAAACCAAACACTGATCATCACTGCCCAATACAATCCCAACAGTGAAACATGGTGGTGGCAGCACCATGCTATGGGGTGTTGTCAGCTGCAGGGACAAAACAACTGGTTGCAATTGAAGGAAACATGAATGCAGCCAAGTATAGAGATATCCTGGTGAAAACCTCAGAGTGTACTGTTTCTCAGACGTGACTGAAGGTCACATCACAAGACAATGACCATAAGTAACAAAGGAGTGGCTTCAGAACATCTTTTTGACCATTCTTGACTGGTCCAGCAGAGCCCTGACCTGAAACCCAATGGAGCATTTTTGGAGAGACCTGAAAATTGCTGTTCATCAATATTCACCATCCAACCTGACGGAACTGGAGAGGATCTGCAAGGAAAAATGACAGAGGATCCACAAGTTCAGGTGTGAAAAACTTGTTGCATCATTCCCAAGAAGACTCATGGCTGTACTAGCTCAAAAGGTTGCTTCTACTCAATACTGACCAAAGGGTCTGAATACTTATGACCATGTGATATTTCAGTTTTTATTTAATACTAAATTTTCAAAAATTTCTATATTTCGTTTTTTTTACACCAAAGAGAGAGAAATGAACTTTTACTAAATGGCTGCAATGAAACAAAGAGTGAAATATTTAAAGGGGTCTGAATACTTTCCATACCCACTAATATATATATATATATATATATTGACATATATATACAGCGGGTACACATATTGATATTTATTCACTTATATAGAGCTATTAATTCTATGGCACTTACATGCCTAAGCGATGTTGTCCTAATTGGGACTTACAGTCTAAATATACTATCAGTGTTATTGAAGAGCGAGTAGTACGTTTTTTGGGTTCAGATAGCTGTAATTGAATACTCTACACAGTTTCAGTATTCGGATCTGAGTATTTTCCCCTTTCCCCATTGACTTGCATTTGATTCGTTACTAATTACTCATTCACAATATTCGGCTAAAGCTATCCAAACCTGAATATCTTACTCACTCATCACTAATCAATATGTCTTTGGAGTGTGAGAGAAACCGGAGTACCCAGTGGAAATACACGCAAACATGGGGAGAACATACAAACTCCAAGTTTGCATTGCAAATTAGAACAAACCAGGAATGATATGGCGCAAGGTGAGGGGCCAGCACAAGAGTAAAAGAAGACCTTAATGAATGTTTCACTTGTTTAAATTGTATGCTTGTTCAAAGTGTATGCTTCTTTATGGGGGGATAGCATGCATTAGCACAAGCAGGACCTTTTATAACCAAGTCAACCAATTACATGGATGGAGCGCTAACCAATGACAGTGATTCATGTGGCGCATGCTATCCTCACTGGCATCATGGTGAGCGTGCATGTGCATCGCCCCCAGGGCCGTGGGTTACTCGGGACTGGTCCCTGCTGTCTGGTCACAGGACAAAAGTTTATTTGTCACTGTGACGCCACCCATAGTATGCGGCCAGATGTGACCACCGCTGCTTGTCTCAGCTCTGGGGGATGGTGATGTGACGCAGCAAGGTGATGAGCCCTCCACGGACAGGGCTGGTTTATCCCCTTGGCTGGAAATAATAGTCTATTGTGAGGTGGTTATGAGGTGACCTGGGGATGCAGGAGTTAGCTCATAGAAGGATGTACGGATACAAGAATCACAATTTTTTTACCTTTAATGATGTAGTTCAAGTATTGCCGGGTACTGATTTAAATTGTTTATAGGGTCCGGAGCTTGGAGGCAAATCAGGGCTCTCCACGCCAGGCAAGTACTGAGGCTTTCCTATTGGAACGTTTTCGGTGGGCCCTGGCTGCATAGAGCGGAGCTGTGACCCTTTCTATTCTGAACTAGCCATGTCACAGGCAGAGTAAACCCTTCTTCTGGTTGTACCTTTCTTTATCTCTCCTGGAATCTGTATTGCAGCTGTGTCTCTTAGGCTCTGTAGTGAACAGGGAGTATAAAATCATCTGCTCTCTGGATTTGGTCACTGGGTATGGAATCCCTGACAACCTTGCTCTCCAGTTACTGTACTTTGCTTAATTCTGGGTGAGTTGGCACTGCTATCACTCCCCTGATCCTCTTCCACTCCTCCTCAGACCCTCGCTACGGCTTATCCCTCCATCAGTTCTCTTGGACAGACCTAACATGGGTGCCTCTCAGTCCTCTTCTGAACTCAATTGTCACTTGAGCTCTCCTGACTGGAAACTAAATAGCTGCGCCCCCTGCATCTGTATTTATAGGGGACCTCAACTGACGTCAGCAGCTAACCTGACCTCAGCTTTTAGATCTCCCCCTACAGGCCCAGGGTGGAAGATATTATATGTGTGGTTTACCTGGTGGATGCCCTACCTCACCTCCAAGCTTGCAGTGTGATTACGGACCCAAAGGCACCACACATGCACACGAGTGTAGATGTCTCACCATGGCTCCCTGGCATGTGAAATAATAATCTTTATTTATATTGCACCAACATATTCCATCAAATAGACATCGCAAGATAAAAAGGATGCAGAGCCTCATACACTCATCATATAATATTAGTAAGATGATTATATGTGAGATATCACTTAGGCGGCCGTCACACGCTTCAATGTTGAGAGTGATATTGTTAGCGATCACATGCACGCGCGATCGCTAACAATATCGCTCACATCGCTGGTGAGCTGTCACACAGACAGACTCACCAGCGATGTGGACCAGCGAGATGGCTGGTAACTATGGTACACATCGGGTTACTAGGCGCCGTGCGGCGCTTAGTAACCCGACGTTTACCATAGATACCATCTCCCAGCTCTGCCGCTGGGAGATCGTTCATCGTGGTGTCACTCACCACGATGATGCAGATTGATCAAGCGATGATCGCTTGATATGAGCTCCGGCTCACAAATCTGCGATCTAACAATCAAGCGATTTTACAGTGTAAAATCGCTTGATTACACGCAGCGATGCACAAACGATATCGCTTAAGCGATCAAAAAACAGATCGCTTAAGCGATATCGTGGAAGAAATTGAAGTGTGTGACGGCCGCCTTACAAAGATGAAACAAAGCATTAACAATCAATTAAAGGTGCATGCCAGCACATAAATATTGCTGTTTAAATAAGCTTCTTAAAGATTATGCAAAATATTATCATTGATCAACCATGTAAGACAATATAAAGTGTTAATATCAGGGGCGTTGCTAGGGTCAAAAAACATCTGGGGCTCGGGCCCACTGAGCTGCATTTTTCAGAATAAATTTAAATAAAACCCAAGTAAAATGTACTTAAATAAATAGCTTCTCAGACGCTGGGTGCCTGAGCCTGCCTATTGGCTGCAGCAAGGTCGGCCTTAGGTCAGATGGCGCCATGTGCAAGATTTTATCTTCTATTGATTCGCGTATAAGTCGAGGGGGTAAATTTTCAGCCCAAAAACTAGGGCTGAAAAACTCTGCTTATACACGAGTATATATGGTACATAGTGCCCGAATAATACTGTCCATTACTGAATAAAAACCACTACACAGAGACCACTATTACATTACCACTGACCACACTGACCATATAACATTAATAACCACCTCTACACAGAGACCAGTGTTACATCACCACTGACCATACTGGCCATATAATATTAATACCACCTCTACACAGACATTTATAAGTGATTACAATGCAGGTACCTCCAGTGATTACAGAGGACGTTGGCGGGTCCAGGAAGCGTGTCTGTGGTAGGTCCGGTGAGCGGCAGCGGGACCAAGGAGCGGCAGCGGCAAGTCCAGTGAGCGGCAGCTGCAAGGGTGGGTTTCAAATTTTTAACAGGTTCCCTAGGTTCAGTAAAATATTTACGACTGTCTATCAACTCTTGTCCTCCCCTTATCTTCTCATGGAATGTAAGGGCCCCGTTACGCGTAGCGACGCTACAGCAATCCCGACAGCGACCTCCATCGCCCGGGATCGCTGTAGCGTCGCGCTCGGCATTGCTGCGGAGATGTCAAACACATCTCCGCAGCGCCGAGCTGCGCCCAGCTGGTCACTCCCGATCGTGCCGCCTCCCACTGGGCGGCAGGCCACGAATGGCGCTCGTCGCTATCGGCAGCGCCACACGCGACGGGAGTCGCCCGACTGAAGAATGGTCCTGACCAGAGGTGTAACTAGGTTTTCTGGCACCCGGGCCAAGGATTTATTTTGGCGCCCGCCCCCTCCCCCCCCCATCACACCCGCCACCGCCAATTTTTATTTGATGAGGCATAGTGTGCCTGCCTAATGTATACATATATATACCTCAGGTATATATATGTATACATCAGGCAGGCACACACACTATGAGGTATATACCGTATATACTCGTGTATAAGCCGACCCGTGTATAAGCCGACCGCAATACTTTTGCCCCCGAAACCTGGGAAAACCTATTGACTCGTGTTACATGTATAAGCCGAGGGTGGACCCCAGCACAGATATACAGCCCCCAGCAGTGTGGTATACAGGCCTCCCCAGTGGTAGTATACAGCAGCCTCCCCAGTGGTATATACAGGAGGCCCCTGCAGTATATACAGCAGCCCCAGTGGTATACAGCAGCCCCAGTGGAATACAGCAGCCCCAGTGGTGTGGTATACAGCAGCCCCAGTGGTATATAGCAGCCCCAGTGGTATACAGCAGCCCCAGTGGTATATAGCAGCCCCAGTGGTGTACAGCAGCCCCAGTGGTATACAGCAGCGCATCCCCAGTGGTGTACAGCAGCCCCAGTGGTATATATGCCCCCAAATGCTGGCACTCACCTCCCCTCTGTTGTAAGGCCCCCCGCTGCTTAACTTACCATCCCCGTCTTCTGCACCGCGCCGGTCATCTGTGCTCCGTCCTCCATGCTCCTGTCCGGCTGCATCCGGCGTCCCCGGCCGTCGCACTATGACGTCATCGTTACTGCGACGGCCGGGGACCGGGGCAGGATGCAGCCGGACGGGAGCATGGAGGACGGAGCACAGAAGACCGGCGCGGGGGGTTCGGGGCTCTATGCGTAAGAATCGGCGCTGCTGCCCCGATTCTTAATGCATAGCAACGTCCCTGGTTAATATACATATACCGGTATAACAGTTTTTTACAAACATTTTTATAAAATGACAATATATATATACATTATACGTGACAATAAAGAAAATATATAAAACAAAAAGGAGATGTAATGGTGTCTGCCATTTTCTGACCCCTACCAGTGCAATCCCGATACAGCACTTTAATTAATATAGATGGATGATATGTATGAACAAAACAACTGGTAGAAAAAAGAAAAAAAAACTACATCTTTGCAAAATGATTGTGAAGAAATACTGTACTCTGTAGAATTAATAAAAAAAAAAAATAAAATAGAAAGGGAAGGTGGAAAAGTGAGAGAAGAAGAATGGACACAGGAAGAAAGGAAAACTAAAGCATTTATTTAGACCTTTGGGAGCCATAGTCTCCAGGGTGGCGAACCATTTTGTTTCCCTTTGGCCAACAGTTTATTAAAATACCACCCCTTATGTCCCAATGTATTAAATCAATACCACATATTTAAAAGTGATTTTGGGTTGCAATCATGATGTTGGGGCCCCCCAAACATTGGCCCCCCCAAACAAACACATTGTCGCACAGATCCCAAGTGTAATTTTCATGGTTAGTGTTGGTGTTATCTTCTTCTCTCTCCCTTGCTTTTCCTTGCTTCTTCTCTCTCTGGGTTTGCTTTCCATCCTTTCTTTTAACAGTGTAGTTACCAGGGTAAAGGTCAAATCTTTGGTCATCTCTGGTCCAGGAGCTGTTCAAACTGGTCCCAGCTGGCTGATCTTGGTGCTCTTTTCCTTGTTCCTGATTGGTGGATCTGTAATAGTGCTGGAATAAAGGGTCTATTTAAAGCCAGGATTTCACGATCAGTTGGCAGTTACATGGTTATCCAGATTGAAGACTAGTTTGATACATTGGATAAACAGTTGTGATTATTAGTGTGATAATCGTCAAGCTGTTGCTGGGTGGCTTGAGTTCTGGACTGTTTTAGTTATACTAGTTATTTATTGGTTTCAAAAATGTACATGGGTTAAGATAAATTTTAGTAACTCATAATAAACATCACAGCCTATTTTAATTCATATGATTGGTGTCTGTGTACTTATTTATTTTGTTATGATTTATAGTTCATGTGGGTCTTGTGCTACCATGCAACTTAAAATAGTGCGATGTTTTTAAGGTTGAAACATCAATCATCGTCCTGGAAGCACCAATATCCCTTACGTGCCTCTGGGCTCTGACCATCAGTTCCCTAGAAGTCAGACCAATATATACTTTGAGACACTTAAACATAGCATAGTCAATCACATTCAAACTGCTGAATGAATTATATTGATTTATGTCAAATTGGCATTTCCCATCAACAGATCTGACAGACGCACTGCGAGAGACATTGGCGCAAGCTTGACTGACAATGTCAACAACCATAAACTGGATGTCTAGCTCCAAACAGATTAGAGGGATGTGGGGTATAATTACTAGGAACTAATAAGGCCTAAAGGTTCTTTGAGCATCTCAGAGACATTAATGGGGTATTTGGTAAATATGGTGCCAAGCAGAGTTCTGTTTGCCATATTGGCCAATGTTTTGTGAGGACCTACTTCATTGTCTGCTACTCATGGTTAAAGGTTGAAAAGAGCATAATCTTCTTGTTACCATTATCGATTTTGGTTCAGGGTAATAAAATTCAGCAGCAAGTGATATTTTTAGATTTATTATACCCCTTCTTTATTATACCCCTTTTTTACACGTCTCCTGCTATACCCTCTTTGCACGAATCTAAATTTCAAGTCCTCGGTCTGCACCACAAATCTTGAATTTATTTAGCAGATTTGCTGTATTCTAAGGAACTGAGCAACTAGGACAGCTTTTGTGGCATTAACACTATGTGCTCATGAAGCATGCAATAACAAGTTCACATTGGTGGTTTTTCTGAAAACATCTTTCTGCAAAAATCTATTTTCATCATTTAAGATTTCATGAAAGAATTTAGCTACTCCACTATACCCTGCCAAAGTTTCAACACATCGTCTATATATCCAAAACAACACTGCACGTGGTCTGTGGCCTGCACATCCCTGCCACAGAAAACACTCTTCATCACCTATTGTTTGTGCAGAAGAAATAAGAGTTTTGCTTGATTCTGAGTAGACATGAATGGATATTTTGAAATTCAAATTTATGCAAATCTTAATACTGGAAAGCTTGTAATTGGTCAGAAAATACATGAGAAAGTGTGAGAAATAATAAGATTATATTCCACTCTAGAGGTGAAAAAGAAATTACACCGCTAACTAAAAGAACTTACACTGTACAAGAGAAAGAGAGAGAATCAGGGGTGGACATCATTGGTGCAACCGATGCAGCTGCATTGGGGCCCAGGTGGTAAGGGGCCCACTACCAAGTCCAAAGCAGGTGGAATTGTTCATTATAATGATTTATAGGACTGCAATAGTCTCATATAATGTTTTTGCACAGAGCCATTTTCTGACCGCACTAACCGTAAGAAATTACAGTCTACAGAAGAGATTAAGATGACCATGTTGACCATAGAAGCTTGACGCCAGAAAATAGAAAGATTAAAGGCCCTGCTGACCTTAAAAACTTACTCAATATAGAAGAGAGAGTTATCCAGGGACTATGGAGATGGAAAATGACTCTGTTGTTCAAACTGCCCCACTGAGAACCACTGATCTGGTACTGACCTCCACTGTACAAAGTCGAATAATCCAAAAAATGTCAAAGCTGCAGGACATTATGGAGACCAAAAAAAGACCTTATCCTTATCTCTGATGCTTCAGCAGTATAAGAAATGGTGTCAGGAAGTATTTTGTTTTTGTAAAAAACAAATGCAATCTGAAAGTGTTTAAATTCACATGAAACTGTGAATTTCAGGACATTTGAATTGAACTCGACCTTACACAGATCAATCTGCTCATCTCTAATGTTGATACTTGGAAGAGCATATCTGTTCTGGTTCATATTGTGTCCATGGGGGTTAGGGGAAGGGTCTAACTTGAGCTTGTGTGCAGCATCACCTAATAGTTATGATGAAGCAATATGAAATTTGGTTGTAATTTAGATGAATGTCCCTTCATTCTTGAGAGACAATTTATAGAAATCTATGCTCTAAGTATTCGATTCACAGTGGATATCTTCAGAATTTAGATCTTATGTGATGGAGATTATGGAGGTTTTTGGCAGCAAGGATAGTATTAGTAATCCAAAAATTATGCTTACAAATATATATGTATAATATAAAGGGATCACTTAACAAAGCATATCCAAATGTTTGGAATGGTAAGTGGACGCTACCTGTCCATAAAAACATTCAATATACATGGACATGCTGTTGCAAATTTGATAATCATCTTCTGACTGCGCCTTCTTATGTTGGTAGGGTGAACTTACGTAAAGATGTTCTGACTATCTACAAAGTAGTGGAAAGTCATATAGATTTAGCAATGCAACATATCACTGCTCTACAGCCAAACTGGTTCAGAGCTGAAAACAGTTGAACTCAACAAATTCTGTGGTGCTGAAAGCTAATATATTACTTACATTTTTTGATTGGCTCTAATTGTCATGATCAATTTGAATTTGTAATTACTTAGGACACCTTTCATAAAGGCTTATAGAAAAAGTGCATCTTTATTATTTTATCATATTTATTGCATTGTAAGTAGTTAGTCTATTACATGATCTATTTATGGCCACTTTACACGTCCCGATATCGTCGTCCAACTTCGATAAAAAGTCACGTGGCTCGTGCGTTGGCCCCAATATCGTTCGTGCGTTGTATGGTGTAAATGACCAATGCGACGCAAGAACGATGCCAGAACGATATCGGGGAAGAATTGTGCAGCCTCTCCAACTGCCCGATATTGGATGGACGATCTGGAAGGATCGCTCTGTGTGACAGCCCAGCAACGATTTGGAGTACAACTTCCCCTATTCACTCCCATGTTAAATGGTCGTTCCTTGGCCGCTCGTACAAGGGGGCGTAGACATCGCAGTTGCGTTGCCTGCCGATATCGCCCTGTGTAACATCTCCTATGCGATCTTGAATTTCAGCCAAAAAAGTGCGTGCTCCCGTGCCGTTGTATACAATATCGAAACGATGTTGGGACGTGTAAAGTGGCCATTAGTCTATTTAGGCTACGTTCACACTGTGCATTTTTAATCCATTTTGTCTGGTGTGTTTTTCTCTCTTTTTCAGCTGGAAAACTGGATCAGCTTTTGAAAAAACACATCAGAAATGGATCATCCATTTTTTATCTATTTTGGCTGCATTTTTTTCTGGTGCGTTTTTTTAGCCCATACACAATGGTTTCAATGTGAAAATCGGATCAGAAAAATACAGCAATAATTGACATGCTCATTCTTTTTGCAGATCTCTTTTCAAGGGAAAAATGCACAAGGTCATGAAAGCGCAGATTGAACAGCAAAACCTGAAAACCCATTGACTTTGCTGGGATTCCATTTAAGTAATGCGTTCACTGCATTTTTATTGCAAAAAGGGATAAAATAAACCTAATAATAAATGTACAGTGTGAACACGACTTAAGCCTTATGTATCTTGGGGTGACTAATCAAAAAAAGCCAACTCCACTTCGATGACGTAATTTCAATTAGGCTAAGTTCACATTTAAGGCAGGTTGCATTTGTGTTTCTATGCATTTTTGAACTGCAAAAACACGAAGAAACGCATCCAAAAACGCACTCATTGATTTCAATGGAACACACAATGAAAACGCTTGTAAGAACACATGTCATTTTCAGTAAACACAAAACGCATGCGTTTTTGTAAACGCAGCCCAAAACATTGCAGGACATGTTTTGGGTCCCATTTGGATAAAGGCATGCGTTTTGCGTTTTCTGAAAATGACATGTGTTTTTACATGCGTTTTCATTGTGTGTTCCATTGAAATAAGTGCGTTTTTGGATGCGTTTGAAATGCATTTTGGCCACACATGCTGTCAAAAACAGATTGCAACTCAAACAGAACAGAAATGCAGATGTGAAAAGGCCTGGCCCCTTACAGTTGCATCACCTACTTTTATAAATGCTCTCTGTGTAAGGTATAAAGTTTTAAGATTTCTTAACTTAGGCTAGGGTCAGACTCGCGTCTGCCCCTGAGCCTGCAGGATCCGGCAGAAACTTGATTTCTGGCCGGAGTAGGAAAAGCGCATATCCTGTGGAGGAGGCGGCTGCGATAAACGTCCGGTTACTATAGAGAGCAATAGACAGGCGGCACATAACGTTACCTGCTGGTAGCGCTATGCACTACTCCGGCCAGAAAATAAGTTTCTGACAAATCCTGCAGGCTCAGGGGCAGAAGCAAGTCTGACCCTAGCCTTAGCTTCATAGTTCATGGAGAGCGATTTTGTGGCATGCAACAAATTTTCTGTGGAATTTCTGTAACTGCTTATAATTCGCAAGTGTTTAGACATGTTTTAATTATAAGGAACCCGTCACCAGAAAAATGCAGTGCAATCTGCAAAAACCATGCTATAGATCCAGGATAACTGAGTAGATTGATATATAGTTTTGTGAGAAAAGATTCAGAATAACCTGTGATTTCATCATTTTAACCCCTGCTCTTCCTGGGATTTTGAGTCCAGTAGGCGGCCCTATCAGTTAGTGACAGCTTTTCTGTATGCGCACTTATACAAGGATAGCTGCCAGTCACTGATAGGACCGCCCTCTGGACCATAAGTTAGTGACAGCTGTTTCTGTATGCACACTTATACAAGGATAGCTGCCAGTCACTGGTAGGACTGCCCTCTGGACCATCAGTTAGTGACAGCTGTTTCTGTATGCACACTTATACAAGGATAGCTGCCAGTCACTGATATGACCGCCCACTGGACCCAAAATCCCAGAAAGAGCAGAGGTTTAAATGATGAAATCACAGGTTATACTGAATCTTTTCTGACTAAACTATATCTCAATCTACTCAGTTCTCCCTACTCTATAACATGGGGCTTGCAGATTAGAATGCATTTTCATGGTGACGGGTTCTCTTTAATTCAATTGTTGAAAATTTTCCTCTAAATAAATATCAGAAAATTGGCATAACAAAATATTCTGCATCTTTATATTTGCAAAAATAATAATGATTCAAAGTACTGAAACATTTCTGCATTAATAATCGGTATCAGAAAAAGAAAACTCTTTCATATCATAGAAGCAATAGATGACTAAAAATTTTAATTGGCAGATTTGAAATCAGGAGGTCAAAATCATTAAGAAATTACTCATTTCATAACTGAACCTGACATCTTTTTTTAAAAACATATATAACAGTGGCATACATGAAACACAACAAAGTATTTTTACGGCATAGCTTTATTGCGTTCTTTTAAGGAGTTTTCAAAACTTCCTAAGCTTTTCAATCATGGGCATACCCAGCAAGGGTCAGGGAGGGCAGCTGCCCCCCCTAGAAGCAAAAAATAATAATAATAGTTAAATGGTTGCCTGCAAAACCCTCCTTGCTGTTTCAAAATTGCCGCCCTTTCTGTGGACGGCCGCTGATTGACAGGCATACCCGTGCTCCTCAATTGAAGATATAGTGCCCGAAGTCTTGCGAGACTTCGGGCACTGTGTTTCTTCAATGGAGCTCAGTGGCCCTCTCCACTGAGCAGGCACGAGTATGCATTTCAATCAGTGGCCATCCACAGGAGGGGTGGCAATTTTGAAGCAGCGGGGTGGGTTTTGCAGGCAAGGGGTGGCGAGGACCCAAATACACCAGACCAAAAAGCAGACCTTCCAGACCTTTTAAGATGTGATTACCATACAGGGTGGAAGACAGCAAAAGTTCATTACTCAGGTATGAGGGGACGTCTGGACACATACAGGGGTTACAAGAACCCCAAATACATAATCTTAAAGCTGGTGGGCACAGTTTAAAAAGGAATGCCCAAAGGGAGAGATAGGTTCCCTTTAACTTTAACTTATAAAATGCTATAATTACATATAATTTTCTTAAAATTTTCGTTTCATTCACCTTTTCCATTCTTAAATTTTACAATCTGAACGACCTTGGTCCCCCCCACCCCCCTTCAGTTTTGATTCTGAGTACGCCTATGTTGTCATCTGGTTTAACACCTTCACGTCTGATAACATATATTTGCATCAGTGGTCTATTCCTGCCCTGATGTGGGCTCACACGCTGAACCTGCATCTTTCCTTGCACTTGACAGCTGATTTATTCAGCCATCAAGTGCCTCTTGCAGCCATGGTGGATTACCTATCCACCTGCAGTTGTTAATAAGTTAAAACTCGTTGTCAGTCTCTGCGAGTGGCATTTACCACATGGTGCCAGGAAGAGCATCACTACAGTAATCCCACCCATTGCAAAGATTATGAGAGTTCAGAAGTGCTGTGTATTTTTTTACCTTGCATATTCGGTGCGGACTTTTGATGCAGATCTCTATTTTGGTGTGCTTTTCAGCCCTATCAGACATTGAAATGATTTTACAAAATGCGCATTAAGAAATGCAGCAAATTTGCACTAAAACCTCACCTAAAACATGTTGCATTGTTTGGGTGCATATTTCTGCTGTAGATGCGTATTTAGAGCAAAAATATTCAGCACCAAATATCGAGCGTGGGCACAGAGCCTTAGGACAGGTCCACATCACATTCTGGCTTTCCGTCTGGATGGATCTGCTTAACAGCAGCGTTAAGGTAATGTAACGCTTGTGATTGCTTGCGCTAACGCTGCCATAGAGATGCATTGCTGAACACATCCAAACGCAAGCAAAAATGTGCATGCATTTGAAAGTATGCATTTTTTTAGACGGACAGGTTAACGCTGCACTCTGGGTTATCCTGTGCATTTAAACAAATGCATACTTAAAAACACAAGCACATTTTTGCTTGCAATTGGCTTGCATTTGGATGCGTTCAGCAGTGCATCTCAATGGCAGCGTTAATGCAAGCAAACGCAAACGTTATATTGCATTAACGCTGCTGTTAAGCAGATCCGTCCTGACATAAAGCCAGAATGTGATGTGGACCTGGCCTTAGTGTTTTTAATTCGCTGCTTACATTCTCAAGATACATTCTGGAATGCCGAAGCTTTCTCTGAACACAGTGTTATGCAAGCAGGTCTGTGCTGTCAATCACCAGAAATGTAGGTGGGTTATGCAAAACCAGTGGGTATAACAGTGCTCTGAGTCTCTTGTCCACACCAAGGGTGCATTAATATTAATAATAATCCATTTATATAGTACTATTAACTCCATAGCTCTTTACAAACATTTGCAACACTGTCCCCAATCTAAAAATCCTATCTGTTTGTCTTTGGAGTGTGGGAGCAAACCAGAAAACCTGAAGCAAATCCATGCAAATACGGGGTGAACATACAAACTCTTTGCAGATTTTGTCCTTGGTGGGATATGAAATCAGGACCCCAGTGCTGCAATGTTAACCATTGAGCCACCGTGCCTCCCTTTACATTTTTTTTAGAGGTCTAATTAGCATGTCAGATTAAAAAACTAATTATGCAGAGTGGAGGCAGCAATTAGAAATCTATAGATGCTATTTTTGTAAGGGCTATGTTTTCTACAAGGTTATACAGTCAGTTTGGAATGACAGATCTCCTTTAAATAATCATCTAACTCCATATTTAAAGACAACTTGTCACATCCCCAAAAGCTATTACCATGCAGATAGAGGTTTAGTTTGCAGGTATGTGGCATTAAAAAGTTGTCTGGTCAACTTGATGAAAGCGCAGCTACCAGGAGGAAATTCACCTTATTTCTCCTGTGAGACTCCGGCATTGGATTATAGAGGCATGCCCAGATATGTTATTGTCATTGCTTAGGACGCAGAGAGTGGAGACTGTAGGGACGTCCCAGCACTTTGATTGGCATCTTGCTCTACCGTGCATTATTCAGAGAGAGCTGTCCATTAAAGTGCCAGGGCGTGCTTACAGCTACCGCTCACAATGTGGTAAGCTGTGATTGTAACCATTCTGAAATTTCAGTGAAGTGCATTCGATCATATTACCTTTTCTATTAACCCAATATCTGTAGGTTATTATAATGTAGGGACATGGCCTGTTTCCTTTCACATTTTTGATCCATTGACATTAAGATTAGTTTATTAATGCAATGGTTTATTAGTGTAGACTAACCAGTTTACTGTATATCACTTTCTTACATGTCTCTGTCTTTTCCTTTTCACAGAAAATGGAGATCCTGTCACCAAACCAGAAACAAACAGCAAAGCCAGAAAAGAAAGAACGGCCTTCACTAAAGAGCAACTGAGGGAGCTAGAAGCTGAATTTGCCCATCATAATTACCTGACCCGGCTTCGAAGATACGAGATAGCTGTGAACCTCGACCTCACTGAAAGACAAGTAAGCCTCATCTGATGTCTTCTTATTTGTGGAAAAACTCTGTTGTTTGTAGCAATGGTTTACGCACAATCTTTCATTACATTCTGATTGATTCCAAACAATAGTATACAGCTGTATATAGATTGGTCGTCTAGCTGAAGCTATGAGTTTCAGCTCCTTGTGGAACGTGGCATTTACTGGACAATAATCAATAGGTCAATTTTAAAGATGACCTGTCACCAGGTCAAAAGTGGCCACTGCAGTGTGAAACCAGCCTTACCAGAGCTATGACCATGAATGGGGTAGCTTTGGTCAGGTGTTCTAGCTTAAAGATCTTCATTAACATTATTTGCTAGGATTTAACATTCTATGTAAAGCACCAGTCCAGTGATTTACTTTTTGTTAGCGATTTATTGGAACAAGTAGGTGTGTCCTACCACTGTATACAGCCATAGGTTGCACTAGAGTCTTTCAACGGACCATAAGCTTTTTGCCCATACCTTATATGAATATAACATGTCATAACGAATCCCTATGAAGCTCATCCCCACTATGATCTATCTTTTTTATGATCACAGCATTAAAGAGGTTAAACCGACCTATAACAAGAAAGTTCTGCAATGACTGATAGCCTACCTCCCACTCTTGAATGTGTTTTATACGTTAGGTGCTGTAAAGGCAGTTACCCCCCGCCAGTACTATACTATCACAGCAATATACAACATCAGGTAAAAACATAATTTTAGTGTTTTTTGGATTTTACCGCTGGAGTGGGGCTTTAAACCTAAGTCCCCTGCTTCCTGTCTTATACTGCCTCTAGCGTCTACACCTTTTTCCGGCATTGCTCTAATTCCACGTCACTATATTGTGACTACAATTTCTGACTGGTTTGAAGTCATTAGTTTCCTCTAGTTCCCATTTGTTTGAGAGCCAGAATGAGGTTCTAAAATACTTGTATTGAGTTGTGCAGATGGCAGATCACAAACTTCCAGAGACCGATGAGAGAGGCGGTAAAAACAGATGAAGATGTCAGAGGGTAACTATAAGAGTACGGCAGGGGACTTAGATTTAAATGACAAAATTCTTTGAAGTCCCATATATCTTCTATTAGTGTACATCACTGAGTTAGGTCTGGGTCACACTAGCGTTAGGTTTCCGTTCTGGGGGGTCTGTTAAAAAGATTCCGGAGTTTGAAACCTCACGCTATTTCCAAGCGCATTACATGACACGGAAGCACACGTCATGTGATGCACTTGGAAATAGCGCAAGGTTTCAAACTCCGCGTTTGACAGCGCTTGGGGGTCCGTCACACATAGGATTACATTGGCAGCATTAACGCATCGATCCATTACAGTTACGGTGCATTAATGCTGCCAGATCTTTTTAATGGACCCCCCTAAATCCATTACTAGCCCTAGTGTGACCCAGGCCTTACTCATTCTTCAATGCAAGGGAAAAAATGGCAAAAAAATTAAAACAAAATGAAAACTTTATTATTGATTTTAAAATTATTATTATTGTTATGCTTATAAATAAGACATACTCTATTCATATAAGGTATGGGCCAAGCACTAAAGGTCCATAGAAAAATTCTAATGCTATCTATTGCTGTAGCCAGTGGTAAGACATACCTACTGTCTACTGATGTTCCAGTAATTGCGTATCAATCTAATACGCATGTGTATGGTATCATAGTACAAAGACAATTTAAAAAAGCCAAATCAAATTAGGGTTAAAGCTAAGGTTTGAATTAGGTTTAGGGCTAGTTTTGAGCTAAGGTTAGAGCTAGGGTTATGGCTAGGCTTTGGGTTATTGGTAGGGCTAGAATCAGTGTAATAAAATAATTAAAAAAAAAGTCAAATAAAAAGTAAGATTTTTTTAACATTGTATACATTGTATTTTTTTTAAAGTGGAAAAAGTAGGGGGTAAAAGGTCAAAATATTACATAAATACTTTCTTAAAATACAATACATGTGCTTAAGGAATTGGGGATTCAGTACTTATAGGTAGAAGGGATTCGGTTAGTGTTTCAGGTCCACAGATTGGAGGTAAAAAAATACTTGCCTTGCTGCCAGCCATGCCAACCAATATTATGCCACTGCTAATGACAATCTGTCATCCAAAGACTATGTTGGAGCTGACCTTAAAATACCTAACAATTTATCCTTAAAAAATATTTATTTTGCTTTTTCAGGTTAAAGTTTGGTTCCAAAACCGAAGAATGAAGTGGAAACGTGTTAAAGGTGGACAACCAGTGTCTCCAAATGATCAAGATGCAGATGACTTAGACTCTACAGCATCTCCCAGTTCTGAATAGCATGGCTCCAATGTGCCCCATGAACTTTACATTCTCATCCTTTCACAAGAAAATACTCCAAGTCTTCCAACCTTGATCATACTGGTTACTAGCTAGTATTTCTTTTTACCTTTCCAGATACATTAATTATGTGTTTCTCATTCATGGACTTAATGGGTAGGATATGGGACCTCATATAATGCATCATCAGACTATTCAGTTCTTTGACAATCGTAACATTTTTCCAAGATATAGTTGTAAGATAATTAAGATATTTCGGACATCTTTGTATACGGAAACGGTATAGTGTAATTCGTATTGCAATAATATTGTTTACTACTTTTCCAGAATGTTTCTTTGTCCTGAAGATGAAGACGCATAAAAGCCCATATCGTATTTTTCATGTACAAAGTATTCATCTCAGATTTTATACGTATTCAGCTGAATAAAATACCAAAAAATAATTCCTTTTTTTTTGTTTTACAAAAATTTAATGTTTTTTTACATTGCTTTTTAATTGTATTAAATTGCAAGAAATACTGTGCCAAGCTTTTCTTTTATTACAAGTTTTTTTATTAATAAAATGTGCTGTTTGCAAATTAGCAGTAAGAATTTATTTATATAAATATGTTAACAAAAAATCTATAGATGACCTCTCAAAGGGTTTTTCATTGACAGACTTCTGGGACTCTACATTTAAAAACAATATCTTGGAATCAATACTGAGGAAGAATATCCTATTCCCTACTTATAATTGTGGTGCCCCACATGGTCAGGCGTCACAGTGGGGTATTGCACACGTAAAAGTAGTGTAATTTTCCCCAGCTGCAAGTGGATCCCAGGCTGGTGGGTGGGACCCATTCCTGCACTCCCACATTAGAGTAGTAGTGAAAGGTTACTCCTGGAGGGAGATATATTCACCTCTAGGAGTTAGGAGTTAGTTAGGAGTTGGAGAAGAGTCAAGGAGGAGTGTGGAGCGAGGTGGAAGGTTTAACCGTACAGCTCTACGCTGATTCGGAGGGAAGATGAGAGAGGATCCTGAGGGGATCCTGAGAGAGGGTGCCTGACGTGGGAGTCTGGGCCCTAGAGAGAAACGGGGAACCCCAGCGTGGAGCGACCATACTCCAGGGAATTCCCCAGTCCACCACGGGAATGCTGGAACCGAGGAAACGGCCAGAGTCCGCCTCTGAAGTCGTCAACCGGCTGCTGTGGTCTGTTCACCGGCTGCGGCACCCTGTCAGATGGAGCGGTCTGCCTGCTTCCTCACCACGAGGGAGGGGAGCCCCAAGTCTACCTTTAAGGAGCCATTCGGTATAGACTCATCCTAGGCGGGGAAGAAAGGACACGGGTTCATCAACTAAGGCATACCATGGGTACCATCATACCACCTGGCATCCACTTGCAGCCACTCATAGAGCTACCTGTTTTTTTAACAACTGTTGCTGAACTGTGGACTTGTATGCTGATGACTGTTTACAGTAAAGTACCAGGGACAGTGACTTTGCCTCCATGTCTTTGATGCTGCAGAATTTAATCTGTTTACTTTACAGCAACGCTGCGCCGGAGGACCAGCTCAACCTGTAGGGAGCTTTGCCATCCCCGCGATACCATCGCCTTCCGGAGGACTGTGGCAGTGCTGGTGATCCCTCACCAGGTACTACAGGTGGCGTCACGTGACAACAACAAAGTCTTATCCCCTGTACATAACCCCTTATTGAAGTGTCACCCAGGCCACAGGCTCAGGCGCTGTCACCCGTGACATCCCTGTGAAACACCCACCGTGCCTGATACCTGAGTACCCCAGGGCCTGGGGCTCGACATAATTCACCTCTTCATGGTAAGTGGTAAGGAAATAATTATTTGATCCCTTGCTGATTTTTTAAGTTTGCCCGCTGACAAAGACATGAACAGTCTATAATTTTAATGGTAGGTTAATTTTAACAGTGAGAGATAGAATATCAAAGATAAAATTCAGAAAATCACAATTGTCTAAATTATATAAATGTATTTGCATTTTGCAGAGAGAAATAAGTGTTTGATCCCTCTGGTAAACAAGTCTTAATACTTGGTGGCAAAATCCTTGATTGCAAGCATAGCAGTCAGACGTTTGTTGTAGTTGATGATGAGGTTTGCACACAAGTCAGGAGGAATTTTGGTCCACTCCTCTTTGCAAATCATCTCTAAATCATTAAGATTTTGAGGCTGTCGCTTGGCAACTCAAAGCTTCAGCTCCCTCCATAAGTTTTCTTTGGGATTAAGATCTGGAGACTGGCTAGGCCACTCCATGTCCTTAATGTGTTTCTTTTTGAGTCGTTCCTTTGGTGCCTTGGATATATGTTTTGAGAAGGAGGTTGTCACTCAGAATTTTACTGTACATGGCTCCATCCATTGTCCCATTGATGAAGTAGTCCTGGTCCTTAGCAGAGAAACATCCCCAAAAAATAATGTGTACAACGCTGTGCTTGACTGTCAGGGCGGTGTTCTTTGGTTCATAGGCAGCATTTCTCTTCCTCCAAACTCGGCGAGTTGAGTTAATGCCAAAGAGCACAATTTTTGTCTCATCTGACCACAGCACCTTCTCCCAATCACTCTCAGAAACACCAGGTGTTCATTGGCAAGCTTCAAATATTTGCCTTCTTGAGCAGTGAGAATTTGCGGGCACTGCAGGAATTTAATCCATTACAGCGAAATGTGTTACTAATGATTTTCTTGGTGACAGTGGTCCCAGCTGCCTTAAAATCATTAACAAGCGCCCTTGTGTAGTTTTAGACTGATCTCTCACTTTTCCCATGATCCTGGATATTCCACAAGGTGAGATTTTGCACAAGCCCCAGATCGATGTTGATTAACTCTTATTTTGTATTTCTTCCACTTTCTTACTATTGCACCAACAGTTGTCTCCATCTCATCCAGCGTTTAACTTATGGTTTTGTAGCCCATTCCAGCCTTGTGCAGGTCTAGGATCTTTTCCCTGACATCCTTAGGCCGGCGTGATCCGGTCCGGTGCTGTCCCAGATGACCCAGACAGCCGCAGACCGGATCAGCACACAGGACTGGGGGGCTAATATGCCTCCGGTCCTGTGTGCAGCGCACGCAGCTGCAACCGCTGACAGGTCAGGATCTCGGCGCCCGCTGTCCTGACTTATCAGCAGCGGGAACTATATAGCCCCCCAGTCCTGTGTGCTGATCCGGTCCGCGGCTGTCAGGGCCATCCCGGACAGCCCCGGACCAGATCATGCTGCAGTGTGAAGCGGCCATTAGAAAGCTTTTTGGTCTTGCCCATGTTGTAGAGGTTAGAGTCTGACTGACTGAGTGTGTAGACAGGAGTCTTTTATACAGGTAACAATTTATGCAGTCATACTCTTCATTTTAAAAGGGTTGCAACAAGATAAAAAGGGGTATATACAAGAGAAAAGCAATGTCTCTCAACGGAAGTCCATTATTCATTGTTCATTAATCTGTTTTGGAAATCCTAATGGCGAACCATCCAAGCGGGACAGGATATCTCTCATAGGTAACCTGTTCGCCTCTGAATAGATCCCGTTGGGGGTGTCCTTGTCTTAAAAACGATTCAACATCCCTCCAGGTGAAAAAGTCATCGTCTAACAGTCCTGGTTCTCTGATAAAACCCCATCCATCCTTATGGTACACAGAAATGACTGTACCCAGTTTACACAGTTCTATGTGTAATGGGGGCTGTGCACGGGCTTCATCTCTTAGTCTTTTGGTAGTACGCTCCCTTTGGTACCATTCCTCCCTTTCCCTGTGCCTGACTACCGGGCTCCGTTCCTCTGGGATTGACCGGGTGTTTGGCAGGTGTTGGTATCGGGGTGGTGATAGACTAAGTCTATGGCGTTTAGGGATTGCACAAACACATACCTTCGCAGCGCTTGCTATGGCAGGGGGTCCTTGGCGATACTACTGCCAGGTCGTCCACCAGGCCGCTTCTGAGGTGCTTGTTCCTGAGGCTCCAGCCGGCTCCTCATAGTCATCGTCGTCATCATTACGCTCTTCAGGTTCCTCGTAGAGCTCCTCTACGTCCACATCTAGCAGGATCCGCTCCGGTGCAGATACAAATGCAGTCTCCGGCCGGGGACTACTGCTGGCTTCAGGCGGTGATGGTGCTGGTGGTGGTGGTTCTGTCTGTGTCCCCACGCTCTGGGTCTCTGCTGGTGGTGGAAGGGAGGCTTTGTACTCTTCTATGGCTCTGACGGGACTTTTGCTTCCCGCGCTCCGCGGGCCGTCCTTCTTGCCGACAACTCGTACGTCCTCTCCGCACTCCATCTCCGGCACACCCATGCGATCGTCTGCTCCATCTCCTGCCAGAGCCAAGTGAGAGCTTCCCGCCAGTAGTCTACATCCCCCTCTAGCGTGAGTAGGGACACAGCTGTCGGATCGCCTGTACAGTGATGGGCGGGCATTCCCCTGGAACTTCCTGTGGGCCGCCCCCCTGATTGATTGATGGCAATCGGGCCGGCCACACTTTTTCGAGCCTCTGGCCAGGCCCTCCTTCTTCTAAGGGCTGAGGCACTCTCCTGGGCCTGCACATGTTGTTTACTCCATGGCGTCGGCGCCATCTGTTTGTGACGCCAGAAGTTGACGCGCACCCAGGGCTGTGGGTACTCGGCTCTCGGGCTCTTATTCTAGTCAGGGAATTCACGGGTGGCCATCACGAGGCCGTGGCCCTGGGGGTCAACTGAAAAAGGGGATGTTTGGTATATTTACAGGGAATTATTTACAAGTTGTCTTCGTGACGTCACCTGCTGAGCCTGGTGATGTTCACCAGCGCCGCCACATTCCTCTGGTGGCCGATGGTATTGCGGCCTTGATGGAATAGTCCCCGCAGGCAGGACTGGACCACCGGGGCAGTAATGCTGTAATGAAAACAATTTAGGGTTGAAAGGATGCAGCAGAGTCAAAGCTTCACTTCACCGGGTAACTTTACTTGAACAGTTCTTTCAGCTTACAGTTCAACAGTTCATTAGGTGGAATCTGGCGAATGCTCTGGGCTGCAGTTGGGATTTCTGGTCACTGATGGAACCCTCCTTTATGTTCCTTTCTTTTCCTTCTATTCTGTTCCAAGTGTGAAGCCTAATCTCTTGTAGATGATCTGGCCTCCTGCTGCTTCTAGCTTCAGTCTCCTCTCCTTTTTGTACCCGTCGGGTTAACCTTCTATTGAATGCCGCAGCTGCCACTGTGCTTCTGGCTTCCCTCTTGTGGATCTTTGGGAGTCAGGGCCGTATTTATAATAACCCTGTTTAGCGGATTTTCTGTGAGACTTGGAGTACTCACAGGTGCAGGCTCCGGTACCCGAGTTTCTTCCTATGAGGCAAACTCTCTCCATTACTCACTTCCCCACTCAAGTTAACTCTGCAATCCTGAGTTTCCTTGCTTTCCTTGTCACTTGTTTGGGATCTGTGCGATTTCAGGGCCTCTCAGCCGAGATGACCCCCTTGGATCCCTGCAGGCTGGCATCCTGCTCCCTTCTCACTCCGACTCCACTGACCGACTCCTACTTACTGACTAAGCTCTCCGGTTCACTCTAGAGGTCGCTAAGACCCTCCCAGGGTTCCTCCACCACTGTCCTATTGTGTGAGTGCAGCTATAGGGCTCCATCTTATGACCATTGTTCCAATTGCAGTGGAGTACTACACTGCTTTTCTTGGTGCAGTACCCCTATTGAGGCACCTACGTAGTGGGGCGCCACAATAGAGTATACAGATATTACAGCATAGGATCATAAATAATTGTTTCTTTGAGGTAAAACATTTTCTAGAAACAGACAGAGAAATGTTTTACCTCAAAAAGAATAAGCTGTGATCCCATGCTGTAATGTCTGTATACTCTTTTACTGCCTCCCTTGCCCAGAAGAGATAGGGTATGATCAGACCATGTTCCGTGCACGGTCAGAAACGAAAGTGAAACTGTACATAGCAGGGACACATATATAAAATTATCTCAACACAGGAACACTTTTTTAAACACATCCAATTGTGAAAATTATTATTTTGAGATTAAAATTATTAAAATTAACTTTATTCATGGGAAAACCCCTTTAAATATCTAGCCAGATCCACACGATCAGGAGAACGGGATCTTAAAAAACCCTGGTAATGCAAGTAACTTTGGGATTGCTGAGGTCTCAGCTTTTGGACTAACAGCAATCATATACTTATCACTTATTTATGAAGATGATAGAAAAAGGATAGGGTGTGGAACAGAGATGATTTTGCATGTAGTAAAGGCACATTATTATACATACGTGGCTTTGCCACAATTTGAAATGTGGTTCTCTAGAATGTGGCTTGGACAGGTAAATCCCACAGTTTCAATGTTACATGTCATTTATGCCAAGGCATTTGTTGGAAGCAGGCTTAGGCTAGGGTCACATTAACATTTTCAGCGCTTCCCAGTGGGTCGTGCTGAAAACATAGATTGCAGCAGCATAAACGCGGTGCTACCGCCATGGTAGCGCTGTGATAATGCTGCCCATACTAACCTATGGAGACCCCGCCCCTAACGCGGCTCTGATGCTGTCATCAGATGGAAATTTTGCAGTATTTCCTAACGCGATCAAATACGCTTCTGAAAGCGTCTTTTCTCGTGTTAGGAAATAACACCAGATTACAGTAATATGCCAGTGTTGGAGTCGCGTTAGGGGCGTAATCTCCATAGGTAAGTATTGGCAGCGATAACGCGGTGCTAATATGGTGTTTTTAGCGCCACTCCCGGGGCACCGCTAAATATGTGAATCTGACCCATGCTCTCTAGTCCTTCCTCTCCCCACAATTCATAATTATAACTTTTTGGTGGTGAAGAACTTTATAAAAGCTTTCATGGGTCGTCTGGCATCTTACACCCCAACTCAATCACTGGTCCACTCAAGGACATCATTTATAGTGATTTATTTTACTGAAATGTTTCCTTTCGCATGTGTACAGGAGAGCTCTAGCATTGCATGCAGCTTCTTACAGATCGAAAACTACTAGCGGAGATAAAGTGGGACTCAAAATGCAGGGAAGAGATGGAGGCAGGACCAGCACTTGGAGGCCAATGAACTGAGCTTAATTTCCAGACTCTTTCTAGGGTCAGGATTAGTGATGAGCAAATAGTAAGATCTTCAGGTTCGGATAGCAATAACTAAATACTTTGAACCGTTTCAGCATTCAGATCCGAGTAAGTTCGCAATTATTTGCATTGGATTCGTTACTTGTTACTCATTCAAAGTGTTCAGTTGGAGATATCCGAACATGAGGATCTCACTACTCGCTCATCACTAGTCATTATCCCATGTGCGCCACATTCATGACCCTTCTAAGGAGAACCTTAGAAATCATGTTCTTAATATTTGTGCACAAATTCATCTTATATATAAAAACCCGAAGGCCACATCCGGAAAAGGCCACGCCTACTTCCGTGATGGCCTTCGCCAGGCTCATCCAGTGCACTGTAGCCGGGCTGCCCCCGGCTACAGGCAGCGGCACAGGAAGTTCCGACCTCGGAAGTTCCGTGTGCCCTGCAGCCTCTCCCCTCCACCCTCTGCCATTGCTGTCGGCCCAGGCCGCCCTCATGTATCATGTCCTCAGCCCCTGCTCACACATCAGTACACTGTCAGGAGGAGGCGCCCGGCAGTGCAGGGGTTACAGCCGAGCCTCCAGTGTGTGCGGCCGGCTCCTCCCGCTCTCGCACACACATTCCCTGGGTGCCCGGGCAGTGAGGAGATGGCAGCCTGGGGGTAGCTGCACTGACAGGAGGCGGCTGACACCCGGGATCATGCTGCACAGCGCAGTCTCCACGCCCGCCTTCTCCACAGCTCTGCACTGCTGACACCGGGAGACACCGCGCTCAGCACCGGGGACATCATGAGGGGCAGCACACCGGGAGGGGACGCAGAGGTGAGAGCCGGGCTGCAAGGGATTAACAGGTCCTTGCCCCCTCTGTGTCCTCTGCCCCCTCTGTGTCCTCTGCCCCATGTCCTCTGCGTCTTCTGCCCCCTCTGTGTCCTCTGCCCCTGTCCTCTGCCCCTCTGGTCCTCTGCCCCTGTCCTCTGCCCCCTCTGTGTCCTCTGCCCCCTGTCCTCTGTGTCCTCTGCCCCCTGTCCTCTGCGTCCTCTGCCCCCTCTGTGTCCTCTGCCCCTGTCCTCTGCCCCATGTCCTCTGCGTCTTCTGCCCCCTCTGTGTCCTCTGCCCCCTGTCCTCTGCCCCCTGTCCTCTGCCCCCTGTCCTCTGCGTCCTCTGCCCCCTCTGTGTCCTCTGCCCCTGTCCTCTGCGTCCTCTGCCCCCTCTGTGTCCTCTGCCCCCTGTCCTCTGCGTCCTTGCCCCCTCTGTGTCCTCTGCCCCCTGTCCCTTGCCCCTGTCCTCTGCCCCCTGTCCTCTGCCCCTCTGTGTCCTCTGCCCCTCTGTGTCCTCTGCCCCTCTGTGTCCTCTGACCCTCTGTGTCCTCTGCCCCCTCTGTGTCCTCTGCCCCCTCTGTGTCCTCTGCCCCTCTGTGTCCTCTGCCCCCTGTCCTCTGCCCCCTGTCCTCTGCGTCCTGTCCTCTGCCCCTGTCCTCTGCCCCTCTGTGTCCTCTGCCCCCTGTTTCTGCCCCTCTGTGTCCTCTGCCCCCTGTCCTCTGTGTCCTCTGCCCCCTGTCCTCTGCGTCCTCTGCCCCCTCTGTGTCCTCTGCCCCCTGTCCTCTGCCCCATGTCCTCTGCGTCTTCTGCCCCTCTGTGTCCTCTGCCCCCTGTCCTCTGCGTCCTCTGCCCCTCTGTGTCCTCTGCCCCCTGTCCTCTGCGTCCTCTGCCCCCTCTGTGTCCTCTGCCCCCTGTCCTCTGTGTCCTCTGCCCCCTCTGTGTCCTCTGCCCCCTGTCCTCTGCCCCCTGTCCTCTGCCCCCTGTCCTCTGCCCCCTCTGTGTCCTCTGCCCCCTGTCTCTGCCCCCTGTCCTCTGCCCCCTCTGTGTCCTCTGCCCCCTCTGTGTCCTCTGCCCCCTCTGTGTCCTCTGCCCCCTCTGTGTCCTCTGCCCCCTGTCCTCTGCGTCCTCTGTGTCCTCTGCCCCTGTCCTCTGCGTCCTGTCCTCTGCCCCCTGTCCTCTGCCCCCTCTGCGTCCTCTGCCCCCTGTCCTCTGCCCCTGTCCTCTGCCCCCTCTGTGTCCTCTGCCCCCTCTGTGTCCTCTGCCCCCTCTGTGTCCTCTGCCCCCTCTGTGTCCTCTGCCCAATCTTTGTCCTCTGCCCCCTCTGTGTCCTCTGCCCCCTGTCCTCTGCGTCCTCTGTGTCCTCTGCCCCTGTCCTCTGCGTCCTGTCCTCTGCCCCCTGTCCTCTGCCCCCTCTGCGTCCTCTGCCCCCTGTCCTCTGCCCCCTGTCCTCTGCCCCTCTGTGTCCTCTGCCCCCTCTGTGTCCTCTGCCCCCTCTGTGTCCTCTGCCCCCTCTGTGTCCTCTGCCCCCTCTGTGTCCTCTGCGTCCTCTGCCCCCTCTGTGTCTTCTGCCCCCTCTGCGTCCTCTGCCCCCTCTGCGTCCTCTGCCCCCTCTGCGTCCTCTGCCCCCTCTGCGTCCTCTGCCCCCTCTGTGTCCTCTGCCCCCTGTCCTCTGCGTCCTCTGCTCCCTGTCCTCTGCGTCCTCTGCCCCCTCTGTGTCCTCTGCCCCCTGTCTTCTGCCCCCTCTGTGTCCTCTGCCCCCTCTGTGTCCTCTGCCCCCTCTGTGTCCTCTGCCCCCTCTGTGTCCTCTGCCCCTGTCCTCTGCCCCCTCTGTGTCCTCTGCCCCCTCTGTGTCCTCTGCCCCTCTGCGTCCTCTGCCCCCTCTGCGTCCTCTGCCCCCTCTGCGTCCTCTGCCCCCTCTGCGTCCTCTGCCCCCTCTGCGTCCTCTGCGTCCTCTGCCCACTCTGCGTCCTCTGCCCCCTCTGTGTCCTCTGCCCCCTCTGTGTCCTCTGCCCCCTCTGTGTCCTCTGCCCCCTCTGTGTCCTCTGCCCCCTCTGCGTCCTCTGCGTCCTCTGCGTCCTCTGCCCCCTCTGTGTCCTCTGCCCCCTCTGTGTCCTCTTCCCCCTGTCCTCTGCGTCTTCTGCGTCCTCTGCCCCCTGTCCTCTGCCCCTGTCCTCTGCGTCCTCTGCCCCCTCTGTGTCCTCTGCCCCCTCTGTGTCCTCTGCCCCCTCTGTGTCCTCTGCCCCCTGTCCTCTGCGTCCTCTGCCCCCTGTCCTCTGCGTCCTCTGCCCCCTGTCCTCTGCGTCCTCTGCCCCCTGTCCTCTGCGTCCTCTGCCCCCTGTCCTCTGCGTCCTCTGCCCCCTGTCCTCTGCGTCCTCTGCCCCCTGTCCTCTGCCCCCCCTGTGTCCTCTGCCCCCTGTCCTCTGCCCCCTCTGTGTCCTCTGCCCCCTGTCCTCTGCGTCCTCTGCCCCCTGTCCTCTGCGTCCTCTGCCCCCTGTCCTCTGCGTCCTCTGCCCCCTGTCCTCTGCCCCTGTCCTCTGCCCCCTGTCCTCTGCCCCCTGTCCTCTGCCCAGCCGCCTCTGCCCCCTGTCCTCTGCCCACGCCGCTGCGCTGACCACTGTGCCCACGCCGCTGCGCTGACCAATCTCACCGCACTCACTGTTAACCACTGAGCCACCGCACTCACTGCTAACCACTGAGCCACCGCACTCACTGCTAACCACTGAGCCACCGCACTCACTGCTAACCACTGAGCCACCGCACTCACTGCTAACCACTGCCACCGCACTCACTGCTAACCACTGAGCCACCGCACTCACTGCTAACCACTGAGCCACCGCACTCACTGCTAACCACTGAGCCACCGCACTCACTGCTAACCACTGAGCCACCGCACTCACTGCTAACCACTGAGCCACCGCACTCACTGCTAACCACTGAGCCACCGTATACTCTGCTACCCACAGAGCCTCCTGTATACACACAATTCATTTCACCGCTCTCCCGTAACTATTAGTAAATAAACTATATATGGATTCTAGACTACCCGATTCTTTAGAATTGGGCTGCCATCTAGTCTATCATAAACAAAAGTTTGTTTTTCATTTTCATTTTTCCTCCGGTTCTTCCAAGAGCCATAACTTTTTTATTTTTACGTCAATATAGACATATGAGTGCTTTTCTTTTTTTTTGGCTGGCCGATGTGTACTTTTGAATGAAAACATTCATTTTAGCATATAGTGTACAGGAAAATGAGAAACAAATTCCAAGTCAGTGAAATTGCAAAAAAAGTGCAATGCCACAATAGTTTTTTTGAGTTTTTTATTTACCTTGCTCACTACGTGTTAAAACTGACCTGGCAGTTTGAGGTCAGCACTAGTTTATAGATACCAAACATGTATAGTTTTCCTGCTATTTAAATAGTTAAAACAAATTCAGAAGTTTGTAAAACATTCTTTGCTTTTGGCGCCATTTTCGGAGAACCGTAATGTTTTTATTTTCTGGATCTAGAGCTGTGTGATGGCTTATTTTTTGTGCCTTAAGGTGATATTTTTACTGATAAAATATTTGGGTAGATGTGATGTTCTCATTGCTTCTTATTGCATTTTATTACAATGTTTTGGTAGCAAAAAAAGCCATAATTCTGGCAATTTTAATTTTTTTTCTTGTTAGACTGTTTACCAATCAGATTAATTTGTTTTATATTTTGATAGATCGGACATTTCTAAAAACAGCAATACCAAATATATTTGTAGCTTTTGTAATTATTTTTTATTATTTAATTGTTTGGCTTTCAATGGGGCCAAAGAGGTCTCATTTTAACTTTTATGTTTTTTATATTTTTAAACTTTTTTTTCACTTTTTATTGTTTTTACTTATTCCTAAGTCCTGCAGTCATCTGATCGCTTGTGCTGTACAGAGCAGTGCATCACCATTGCTCTGCATAGCAGAAATCGTGATTTCCTGTGAATGATGGCTTGAAGCCATTCTGCACAGGAAGTTCATCATAACAGACGTAGGTGTCAACAGCTGACCCCTGCCGGTCTTGATAACCCATCAGCACGCCATGGTCACATCACAGGTTCACTGATGGGAGTGGAGAATGACGCCGTCCCCACCGGTGATTTTACTGGTTAACAGTTGTGGAGGTTCACCGATCCACCCACAGCTGTTAGAGGCACATGTCAGCTAATTAAGTCAGCTGAGGGGTTGTCCAAGTTCAGCACGAAAGACTGCAGTCAATGTATGTGAATGCAGACTTGTGAATCCTCACAATGCGCATGGTGCACATTGTCTGGATTCTCCAGTGCTGGTGGCAAGACCAAAAAATGGTCATGTGACTGCAAGTATGGGATATGCATACTACCTACCACATTCACACTATATGTATGTAGCCATGCTCAATTCACGTATGCAAGGATGCATACGTCTAGTTGAAATATAGCCGGGAGTATGCATATTAATAACTTGCTGTTAAAGACTGCCTGGTCCTGTTGTTGGAGAATCCTCATAGCCAGCACAGTGCACAATATGAGGATTCACAATTCTGCAGTCACATAAAGTGACAGAAGACTTTCGTGCTAAACCTGGACAACACCTTTAATGTATGTAAATAATTTTTATATAAGTCTTGGTTAATAAACAGGATATCATTTAAGAAAATTACTTTGATGCATTAATGACCAGTCAATGTTGCTTTTAAGTATATTTTTGTAGTAATTTCCCACGGTTGATGTAGGTTAGTCTTTTTTTCTCCATGAATATTGCCACCTTTCTCTAGAGACTGTTTGTAAAGCAGCTTTATAGTGAACATATAGGCAGAGCAGTAATCAGACTCTGTTTTTTCTAATTGTATTTAACCACTTTAGCATCTCTGCTTGCTGTCATTCAGTGGATAACTTCATTGCTTATTTCAAGAAGGAAAAGATTGGTCCTGATCATGTGAAGATTAATGTACAACACAGTTATCAGAGCTGTGTCCCGTATTGAGCCATGTAACTCAGCAGATTGCTGTCTGAAACATTAATAACAACCAATTAGGCTGGAAACACACGGTCCAAGAGGCATGCAGGTTACTCAAAAGAGTCTCCAAGACTCACCCATCCAGGCCTCCCCCTCTCTGGATGGGAGCATAAAGCTGCATAGAAACACAAGCAGCTGATGTGCTCCTGTTCTGAGAGGTTGAGGTTGGGCTGGGTGAGTCATGTGAGACTTGTGTGAGTAACTCGTATGCCTCTCGGACTGTGTGTTTCCAGCCTTAGTGGCAAAAAAATGTGGAGACATGCCAAAGTTTGGTCCAAATCTGTCCATTTAAGAGACTGAATCAGTGAAAAAAACAGCATTTGGATATCACCCAGGTTACATCCATGTAATGTCCATTATTCACTGATTAGTTGCTAGAAGTTTAGGAGTTTTCTATCAATTGTTTCTCCTTAGGAGAAAAATGGATGACACACAACTGGTAAAAATGGGCACAATTACAGCAAAAGAGGAAAAACTATCTGAGCACAATGATAAAAATGGGTCTGTTTTTTCGTTAAAAAAATGTCTGAATATCATATCATCCTATTACTACTTTCCATAATACACCTATTTTTATCCTAATCAATTAGCTTATTTTGAGAATTATCTCAGCCACATTAGAGGGATTGTCCAGGATTAGAGCTACTTTCTTCCTAAAACAATGCCACCCCTATGTATACATTATAACTGGCATTACAGCTTGGCTCTACTACAGTGCTGAGCCGCAATACATCACACGACCCATGAACAGGTATGGCAGTATGGCACTGTTTTAGGAAGAAATTAGCCATGTTTTTCTAATCATGGACAACCCTTTAAATAAACCAATACCCCATTACCTTGCCTACACCCAACAATAAACAGGTTAAATCTATGATCATTTCAGTTACGCCATACGTCATTGACCTTGGCAGAGTAACGGGAAGCTTGGACAGTCTTGGGTTTAGTTTTAATACGTCTTCTGAAACTCAATCCACCTGCTGCATGATAGTGTTCTGATAAATCCTACTTCAAACTTCAAAACATTTCTATTTTATTATCTAGTCAGTGGATTTTCTGCTAAGGACAAAACCAGATGCTGAGAGATAGTGGTCCCCCTGGGTACAATCGTTGTCTGGTATGATGTTACTTCTGCCTTTGATTAATGATTTTTATAGTATAAAGGGGATTTTGTGTTCGCTGCAATAACACGATCATATCTGTACACACATGATAATGTAAGGCCTTCTAGCAATTAAGAAACAAAATATGTTTGTAATATAATATCTCGCTTAATCTCTGTGGTTAAATAAATCTGAAAATTAAGTGCTTTCTGCATATAATCTTTTAACCTTGAATGTTAGCGCATGATCCATGTTTAATGACGTTTTATATCAATTTATATTGTGTAGTAAGAGCTGTGAACTGGAGAAAAGAAATGTTTGTAAATCAAAACCAGGCAGATTTAGGGACGCTAGCACACACTCAATGCACAATTTATCCATATCTCGTTTAATGCAACAATTCGAACGGAGGAAGTCAAAGCAAAAATAAAAATGGCCTTATATAATAGTATTGAAGTTTGTCACCGAGAACCGTAAGACCTACTATCTGTTTCTGCCTTCCTCTGTCTCTATAGTGCACACTTCTTAAAAGTCAAAAACAGTTTTGAATAATAAAACTGTAGGGGTCACACAGGTCAAGGTTTATCGCTGTGCACCCTAGACACAAGTAAAACGGGTTCCTCTGAATTTGTGGGTGTACTTAGTGCATTCAGATTTTCTGCATTTAGGCTGCATACCCTTAGATTGTGCAAGAACATCTATATTACAATCACAAGTAACAAAGCATTCCATTTTATACAAATAAAACAGTCTTTACTGATGACAGTAGTATAACATATATACATGAGATAGGCACAAAACCTAGTATTCACATCTTTATCTGTGTGAGACTTCTGTAAAAGTTATCTGAGGCACAAACACGGTGGCTCAGTGATGAGCACTGTTGTAGCCCTGCAGTGCTGAGAACAGGCATACTGATATGCAAATTGTCACTTCAGTGAGGAAGTGGATGAACTCTAGTGCCACCTTTAGGAAGCTCCTCAAAGTCATAGTCGACTTTCTGACAAGGCTTTTAATATGACTAAGGATTTGTGCCAGAGCAGAACTCCAAACTACAGACGCTGTGTTTCAGGGTAACTGCCCCTCATCAGTTTAGTGTGTGGGATATTCTGATCTGGCTGTATCAGAGGCTATAAACGAGGTCTGGGGAACCCACTATCTACCTTATGGAGAGGAGTTTGCCTGCAATCATAAGGAGACAGTTAAGTAGATAAGGAGATTTAAAGCTGCATCCCTCCTCTAGGGACCCTGAAACGAAGCGTCTGTAGTTTGGGGTTCTGATCTAGCACAAATCCTTAGTCATATTAAGAGGCTTGTCAGAAAGTCGACTATGACTTTGAGGAGCTACCTAAAGGTGGCACTAGAGTTCCCCCACTTCCTCACTGATGTGACAATTCTGATGCAAAAGCTCCAACAAGGCCCCCAATTATTGCAAATCTTTACTAACATTAGTCTTTTTCTTGACGCCAAAGGGACTTTTGGGGCCCCCTATGCTCCAGGGCCCGGATGCGAATGCAACCCCTGCACAATTGTAGTTATGCCCCTGGAAAGTGGGTAAAAATGCAAAAGTGGTGACTTGTCGCTCTTAGGGCCACTTTACACACACCAACTTATCTGTCCAACTTCTGAACAGATCTCTGGTTGCAGTGAAATCATGGACACATTGCTCCATTTTGTGGCTGTGTACAAATGTAACAATGTGTCCATGATTTCAATGCAACCAGTAAGTTGTTCAGAAGTTGGACACAGAAGTTGGTGTGTGTAAAGTGGCCATTACACTTTTCATCTGACTGTTCCATTCGTGATTTTGTCTTACAAATACTGAGATAAAAACTCAACAAATACTGATTGTATGCGCGTGGCTAATTATTCCCTTCTCAGCTGTCTCATCTACATCACCTCTCATGAGAGATAATGCATTAAATTCAGCATAAAATAATTCTCAAAAATAATACACCTCATAATATCATATAAACAGCTCAGGAATATGCTCTCACTCCTTTATACAACCATGACTTACCTAATGAAACCTAAAAACTCCTGTGCTTCCTGTCAGTCTACTGCCTCATTGTAGCAGTTACATTCTGCCTACTGATGTGGCTGCTGCAGCCTGAGTTGTGGAGGGATCAAGAATGGTGACACTAGACATTTGTTGGTGGATGTCAAGTATCCTTCCACAAATGTAAACCAAGACTGACAGAAGGCCCTCAATTATTGGTATTGAAGCATTAGGGATTTACCTTTAACCTGATTTTGCCCCATCCTTTAAAACCCTTTAAAAAGAGATAAAAGATGAGCACCAGATACATATGGTTATCAGTTGTGTCCTGGTGTCAGTTTAAAGACTGATAAATTGGCTGAAATGCTGATTAAAAGCACATATTCCAGATGGTAAGCACAAGACCGCCAGGCCAGAGGCCCTAAACAGGTAAACCACTGCATCTCCCGGAAACAGGCAGAAGTTCTTCTAGGCCGTCTTTCACATGTGGACATCAGTTAAATGTTTACTAGTAACATACTGAAAACAATCTGTCCCTCCACCTTTGATAGGATTTGTATGCGAGTATAAAAGATATTAGACAAAACCCCATTTTCCTGCACTGTAAGGTCCGTTAAAAAAACCACAAAAGAATTCTATTCTTATAATTATTTTACACCTACTTGCACAAGGTCCAGGGAGGTGAGCAGTAATGTGAGTACAAGTATTTTATTTTTACATTATATCTAACATCCTCATGACCTATGTCAAATCCATAACTCACAATTTGAAGGAGTTCCCAACCTACAAGGTATGGATACGTCATTTATATCATACCCGGGAATTCAGCTTATATGACAGCAGAGACCAGGCTCTCACAGCTAGTAGCAGTCCCGATACTGCTCCTGGCTGTGTAAACCCCTAAATGTTGCGATCAATAGCTATCATAGGATTTATGGGGCTCTGACAGGATTCTGCTGGCAGAAAAATAAAAAACTATAGCATTCAAAATTTAGTGATTCAAAAACACTTTATTTTGTAACAATTAATTTTTACATATGATAGTAGCCAAGCCTAAAAAATACAGTATATATGTAAATTTGGTATCGTGGTAATTGTACTGAACTTTGAAGTAAATCACTAATACTGAAAAGTGAACATTGTAAAAAAGTAATAAAGCCAATTCTTCAATTGCTGTTGAGTTATTTATTCTGCCTCCCAAAGATCCCAGTAAAGCTCAGCTCAGTTATCCTGCGCTCTATACTGAGCACTTTAATCGGCGATTAAGCGTAAATATTTAAAATCCTGATTCAGACAAAATTCCCAATGGAAAACTCACTGTAATGAGGTAGATGAAGTCACCATGAACTCCTGTCTGGCCTGTGGTCCTGCGGTGTCCATCATTTATCAGTTTATATAGCAGTGTGATTGGTGTGGAAATTAAAGCAGAATATAGTCAACACTGTGATTGAATTTCTGGGCTTATATTAGTTCCCTCTAGCATTGCTGCACCCTACACTGCAGTGAATAAATATATAGAGGTGCACTTGCCTACCTATATATAAATACCCCTAATCAAGACATACATAGCAAATTTGCTTTGGTGTAACCTAATTTTTCATATCACATAAATTATGGCATAGACCTTCTTACTTCTTATAATCTGCAAAAATGCAATCCTCATTCCGGATCTGGATGCATTAATGCATCCGGTTTTGGAACGAAGATTTTTGTAATATTAAAAACCGCATCCGGAACCGGATCTGGTTCCCTTAGTTGCCCATGTTAAAAAAATGGATCTGTTTTTGCAACCTCTCCGAAAAATTTAGCCTGCATGACTTTTACCGCAGGCTACAAAACCGGATCCGGTAACCGGATTGCCATTTGGGCAATCCGTTTTTTCTATTACAGCCTATAGGCAGCGGATCCGGATCCAATTTTGAGCATTTTTAATGCTCAAAACCGGATTCCGATGTATAAAAATGTTGCACATGTGACCCTAGCCTCACGCTCTCACAGAGTAAGGCTATGTTCAGACTAAACATTTTTGATCCATTTTTGGTGCAGCTTTTTTTGAAAATTGCACCAAAGATGGATCAGTCTCTGGCTGAATTCACATCTAGGGGGGCTGCATTTCTATGCATTTTTGCACTGCATTAATGCATAGAAATGCAATGAAATGCATGCATTAACGCACTCATTGATTTAAATGGACAACACATTGAAATCTAAAGGAAAAACACATGTAATTTTCTGCGTTTTCAGAAAATGACATGCTTTTTTCCTTTTGTTTTCAATGCATTTTCCATGTAAATCAATGGGTGCGTTAAGGGTGGCTTCACACCACGTAAGGTCTGATCCGGGGCTGTCCAGTGTAAACCAGACAGCCCGGACTGGATTTTGGCCCCATAGTATTCTATGGGGTCGGATGGAGCCAGATGGCAGCTCTCTGACATCCGGTTTCCATCTCTCGGAAGTATCCAGGAGAATTCGGATTTTTCTCGCCTGACACAAAAATGTTGCTTGCAACGTTTTTGTGTCCGGGAGATTTTCTCTCCAAATTGCCATATCCCGTATTCTCCCTGATTCCCCCGAATCTGGTGCAATCTAGCGCTCCCTAACATGGGAGCCTATGGGGTCGGATTGTCCCATCGGGATACCGGAACGACACCTGGGCTGCACGCTGCTGTTGTTTCAGGTCCTGATTCATTAGCAGCTGCAGCTGCGTCCGGCTGCACACGACGAGCTATTGCCCTCCGGTTCTGTGTGCTGATCCAGTCTGGGGCTGTCAGGTTCATCCCTGACAGCCCCGTATTGGACCTTACCGTGGTGTGAAGCCACCCTAACACATGCGTTTGCAATGCGTTTTTTGACACACATGCTGTCAAAAATGGATTGCATGTCAAAAGGATACAAATGCAGATGTGAAAAAGGCCTTCTGTGTCTGCCAGAAAAGTGAATGGGATTTTCAATTTGCTGTGCAGATATCAGTGTTTTTGACTGCTGCATTAGGGCTTTTTCACATCATGTTTTTGGTCCGTTTGACTACATTGACTTTTTGCATAGAAACGCAGTCAAACGAATGCGTGATTGCACCCACAGACTTGGATGGGAAAACTCATGCAAATGCATTAAAACCGCATTACAAAACACTGTTTCGTTTTTACATGTGTTTTCACCCAGTGCACAGAAAACGGCATTCAGCTGTCCGCTACAAAATAGCGTGACATTTCAAACTCCAGCACTTTCATGCCAGCGTTTGCATGCGCTTTGGGTCCTGTCACCCATATTATCCTACGGCAGCATTAAGACAGCGATACAGTCGTAACGCGCTAATGCTGCGGCAATGATGATCTTTGCCAGATCTGGCATGGGGCAGGCCACAATAGTAATATGGCCCTAGCCTAAGCCATAATATAATGCATAACAGTAATTTTGAAGTGAAAAGGTATTTTATATATTTTAAACATTTTACAGCTTTCATTGTTGATAGATATTTTTTGTGTTATCTTTCTAAACTTTAAAAAACACCCGTAATCTGCAAAATGAATGCAAATGGTTAAAAACTTGAACATTTATGTTTCCCTTGATGAATATATCAATTGGATTTAGTTTTTCTTTTAGACAGTTTTGATAAGACCTTGGTTCCACTTGTGTTGTAAACGGACAAGTGCAATCCGATAAAACATTTGATTGTACTCGCACAGTTGTATCAATCAGGCAGGCCCGTTGCACATCTATGCGCCTGTGTTTTTGCCTGCCCTGCGCTATCACAACTGCAATCGCAGGGGCATTTAGGGGCTAGAGCGGGCAAGCGCAGAGACGCATAGTTGCCCTGCTCGTGCGCTTGTTTCCCCTTACCTGCTATGGCCGAGCCAGCCGAGCGCACGCTCTGAAATCCCAGAAGCCGAGTGTAAATGGGCAGACATCACCGCGCATGCGCCTGGTCAGACGCACCCAGAAACGTGTAATGTGACGCATGCGCGGTGATGTCTGCCCATTTACACTCACGCTTCTGGGATTTCAGAGCATGCCCTCGGCTGTGCTCAGCCATAGCTGGTAATGGGGGCACCGAGCGCAACAGCAGGGCAACTATGCGTCTGTGTGCTTGCCTGCACTAGCCCCTAAATGCACCTTGTTGGCATTTGTGCTAGTGCAGGCAGGCAGGTGCACAGGCGCATTAGATTTGAAAAGGGCCTAACAGTAGCATCACTTCCGAAAATCTTATGTGTGACGCCAGCATGCTTCATCATGAGACAGAGCCCATGTTTCCAAATGCACATTCTAAGGTAGGTTTAAATGGATAGAGGGGCAGGATCTTGTAGCAGACAATATAAAATCACCTCTGTGTATTAGAATTGCTCAAAACATTAGTGATGTCCCTGTTTCAGGTTCTCTCTTGGGCCACTTTATGGATATAACCCCCCTCAATGTTGGAATGTGTTAGTTAAACTGTAAAAGCTATCTGGCTCAGTTCATTAGCTAAGGCCGGTTTCACACCACGGATCAGATTTCGGCCTCATAGTATTCCTATGGGGCCCGGATGGAGCTGGATGGCAGCTATTTGCCATCCGGTTCCCATCTGTCTGGGAGGATCCGGGAGAATTCAGAATTTTCTCCCAGACACAAAAACGCAGATTGCAGCGTTTTTGTGTCCAGGGCAAATATCTGCACAAATCAGATCCTCCCCTATCCTCCTGGGTCTGGAGCGATCCGGAGCCCCCTAACATAGGAGTCTATGGCGCTGGATCGGACATACTATCGGTCTAGCTCCCGGACACCCGGTGCTGAGGCTCACATAGGACATAACCTGATACACCAAAACCGTGTTGTGAAGCCGGCCTAAGCCAACTCTATCTTCATCACAACTGATTCAGGGACAGATATAGGGACTGGTTAAACTAATTAACTGAGCATGACCACCATCCTCTTTCAAGCACATCCACCACTAGTAATATGCTGACAAAGAAAGAGGGAAAGCTTCTTATGTCAGATCTAACTCAGAGAAAAGATGAAATAGGGACTTCACTGCAGATCTGAAGAAATTATGTACCATTGTACTGTTCAAATGACATTATATTTCATACTCTTTCAAGGAGCATCACTAAGATTAAGCATGTAACATGTTTATCATTTTATATGACAACCATAACATTTTGACTACGTTTTTTAATACGTTTTCTATATGTGAGGGACTTTCTTATGAGCAATCCAGGGATGACTTTCATCTACACAGCTAAGTTAATAACTATGTCTCTCTACTGTACAACCTATGTTGATCTTGTTCCACTCGGTTGGAAGTTAGATGTTGGGATTTCCTTACTGGTGCGGAGACTGAGATGCCTTCTGCTGCGCAGGAAGTACAGCTCAAACGCTTGGGAATAAGGTTAACAAATTTACAGGGGAAAGTGACTCATAGAAGAGGAAGCTTAGAAGAATCCTAAATCACATCTTTCAGGCAAGAATGAGCAAGTGCTGGTTCTACATGATTAATAAGTTAGGGATCACATATGGATGGATCTTCTCAGCTTGTCCTCAAAATTCTGTCTTTCAACAGAACACCAGATGCTGAATGTACAATTCTATTCCCCATAATGGCCAACAATGTAGTGACCTTTCAACTCCAGTTAAGGAGGCTGTCAGTTTATATTAAAATAGAGAAGGAAAATATTACCCATTGTAAAAGCTACTTATTCTTATCTGTAAATCAAAAATGAATCTCCAATCCCACTATCTCATAAGAGAATATGTCCTCTGAAAATGAACCATAGTTTAAATAAGGTTTTTTTCTTATTTGGTATTCATTTTTTATAATTTTTTCTCATGACTATGTATACAATTTAAATCCACTAAGCATTCAAAATTAATATTTTTTCAGCTTATTCTGTGTATACACAGAGAAGGGTCAACAAAATCAGATGACAAGATTGGAATAAAAGTTTTCTAGTAACTAAGAACAATAAATGTAATAAGAAGGACTGTGTCACGATCTCCACATTGCCTGTGTTGTTCTAGGTTTGTGGAGACTGTCAGGCTGGGCTGGCTCTGTGCCTCAATCACCTGAATTCAGCTCACTTAATTAAGAGCCTATTTAAACTAGCTTGCAGCTCTGCTCTGGGTCAATTGTACATTTGCTTTTGGCTTTGTAGGACTTAATCTCTCTGTGTTTTGAACCAGACCTTGCCTGACTTTGTTCCTTACCTGGACGTGACCCTCGGCTAATGACCTGATTTCTCTTTCTGCTTTGTACCTATGTACTCTGTTTCAGTGGCGTAACTAGAATCTGGTGGGTCCCGGTGCGAAATTCAGACCTGGGCCCCCCTCCACGCACACGTTGGTCGGATGTATGGGCCCCGTGTAACGTTCTAAGTTCTATAAAGACTCAAAAATTGACCCCTCTATGTATTATTGTCCCTCATCCTGCTATATATGGTCATCCTACTGGAATATGGAGCTTATCCTTTTAAATATGTCTCCCATCCTGCTAGTATGGTCTCCCTTCTGGAATATGGCCCTTATCGTGGTATGTATGTCCCCCATCCTGGTATATATGGTCTTCCTCCTCCTGCCACGATAGTCCTCTAATTATTATAATGCATCCCCATATTCCTCCATATATTACAATATACCCCCATAGTCCTCCATGTATTATAATGCATCCCATAGTCCCCCATTCATAAGGTAGCCCCAATAGTCATCCAATTATTATAATGCACCCCTACTATCCTACATATAGTAGCCTCATAGTCCTCTGTATAGTATAATACAGCCTCACAGCCCTCCATATAGTATAATATAGCCTAATTGCCCCTTCATATAGTATAATACAGCCTCACAGCCCTCAATATAGTATAATGCAGCCTCACAGCCCTCCATACAGTATAATGCAGGCTCAGTTGTCCATGTAGTGCAGCCTCTATACTACAGCCTTATATATGCAGCTTCATAGCTCTCCATATAGTCCAGCCTCATATAGTCTAGCATTATATATGCAGCCTCACAGCTCTCCATGTGGTGCAGCCTTATAGCTCTCTATATAGTGTATTATATATGCAGCCTAATAGCCTCTCTATATGTTGCAGCCTCATATATGCAGCCTCATAGCCTCTCTATATGGTGCAGCCTCAAATATGCAGCCTCATAGCCTCTCTATATTGTGCAGCCTTATACATGCAGCCTCATAGCTCTCCATATAGTGCAGCCTTATATATGCAGCCTCATAGCATCCTCTTTGCCCCGCTCTCCTGTGCCCCTCTCTGTCCTCCTCCTCCTCTGTCCCCCACTCTCCACCTTCTCCTGTGCCCCTTGCTCCCCTACTCTTCTGTCCCCAGCTCTCATCCTCTCCCTGTGTCCCTCACTCTCATCCTCATCTGTCCCCTGCTCTCATCCTCTTCCTATGTCCCGTGCTCTCATCTTCCTCCTCTGTCCACCCGCTCTCATCCTATTCCTCTGTTCCCCGCTCTCATCCTCTTCCTGTGTCCCCTGCTGCCCTACTACTCTCTCCCCCGCTCTCATCTTCCTCCTCTGTGCCCTACTCTCATCCTCTTCCTCTGCTCTCATCCTCTTCCTCTGTCCCCCACTCTCATCTTCTACTTCTGTCCCATGCTCTGATCCTCTTCCTCTGTCCCCAGCTCTCATCATCCTCCTCTGTCCCACGCTCTCATCCTCCTCTTCTGTCCACCAGCTCTCATCCTCTTCCCGTGACCCCTGCTCTCCCCCTCCTCTGTCCCCCGCTCTTATCCTCCTCCTCTGTCGCCCGCTCTCATCCTCCTCCTCTGTCCACCAGCTCTTATCCTCTTCCTGTGTCCCCTGCTGTCCTTTTCCACTGTCCCACTCTCTCATATTCCTCCTCTGTGACCCACTCTCATCCTCTTCCTCTGTCCCCCACTCATCCTCTTCCTCTGTCCCCCACTCTCATCCTCTTCCTCTGTCCCTCACTCTCATCCTCTTCCTGTGTCCCCTGCTCTCCTACTCCTCTGTCTCCTGCTCTCCTCCTCCTCTGTCCCCCACTTTCATCCTCTTCCTGTGTCCCCCGCTGTTCTCCTCCTCCTCTGTCCTGCGCTCTCATCCTCCTCCACTGTCCCCTGCTCTCATCCTCCTCTTCTGTCCACCAGCTCTCATCCTCTTCCCATGTCCCCTGCTCTCCCCCTCCTCTGTCCCCCGCTCTCATCCTCCTCTTCTGTCCACCAGCTCTCATCCTCTACCCGTGACCCCTGCTCTCCCCCTCCTTCTGTCCCCTGCTCTTCTCCTCCTCCTCTGTCCCCTGCTCTCATCCTCCTCTTCTGTCACACGCTCTCATCCTCCTCCTCTGTCCACCAGCTCTCATCCTCTTCCCGTGTCCCCTGCTCTCCCCCTCCTTCTGTCCCCCGCTCTTCTCCCCCTCCTCTGTCCTCCGCTCTCATCCTCCTCTTCTGTCCCCCTCCTCTGTCCCCCGCTCTTATCCTCCTCCTCAGTCCCCTGCTCCCATCCTCCTCTTCTGTACACTAGCTCTCATCCTCTTCCTGTGTCCCCTGCTTTCCCCCTCCTCTGTCCCCCGCTCTCATCCTTCTCTTCTGTCCACCAGTTCTCATCCTCTACCTGTGTCCCCTGCTCTCCCCCTCCTCTGTCCCCCACTCTTATTCTCCTCCTCTGTCCTCCGCTCTCATCCTCCTCTTCTGTCCACCAGCTCTCATCCTCTTCTTGTGTCCCCTGCTCTCCCCCTCCTCTGTCCCCCGCTTTCCTCCTCTCACCTGTGTCTTGTTCTCTGCTTTCTTCCTCCCTTCTCTGTTCAGTAGCAGCTGGGGGCGTGTCCTCACTTCAAGGATAATGAGCGGCCAGGAACTGACGCACGGTAGCTGGGCGGGAGACTGAGGAGGAGGTGGGTGACAGCTCCCCAGGGCCAGAGGGCAGATTTTCAGTTGCTTGACAGTGCGGGCTGTGCTGCGCCCGGCGCTGGCATTGATGGGTGCAGGGCGCTCGGCTCAGCGGGCGCAGAAAGCGGCTGGCGATACGGCCCCCTATAGGTCCAGGCCCCGTCGCAGCTACGACCCCTGCGACCGTGAATGTTATGCCACTGCTCTGCTTCTATCTCGTCATTTGCCTGACTTCGTCTTGAATTGGATTTTGCTTCTGTTAACCCTTTGCTGTACTGCACTATTTCCTAGACCTGACTGCGGATTGCTTTGACCTCTCTTTACTACCAGTAAGTAGTATAATTGTAATATTTACTTTCCATTTATTTCAGTTAGTTTTCTGCTCCTCTGAGACTAGATTTTACTTGTAAATGTGAAGAAAAAATTTGTGTTTAAGGGAGCGCTCATACAGGAGGGGACCCAGGGGATTATTAATTATATTCAGCGTTTATTCCACAACGTGTTTCAATGGCGGCACGCCATCTTCATCAGGTGGGGGTTACAACAGACAAGGGAAATTACATTATATAGATACACTGACAAATTCACAACTAGGGATGAGCGAGTCTACTCGTTACTACTCGGTACCCGCCGAGTAGTACGGTACTCGCTCTACTCGTTACTCTGCGAGTATCCTAGCGATTACTCGCACAGTGACGAGTCCAATGTAAATCAATGGGGAATGTAATTCCTCTGCTTGACCCTATAAAGAGGTCTTGCAGCAGAGGAAAAACCTGCAATTCCCCATAGCCAGCGGTAAAAAGCCGCTGGCTTTTAAACAATGCTGACAGCTGCTGACAGCTTCCCCGCTGACTGACAGCTGGATCCTCCACTCCCCCCACCGCCTCCCCACCCTATCCAAACTTAGTGGTTGGGGAGGCTGTGGGGGGAGTGGAGGATCCAGCTGTCAGCAGTGGCTGGATCGGGGGGGCGGCTGTTCACTCATCGTCCTCTGCGGCCACCGTCTTCTTCTGTGTCTTTGCGACAGCAACCGCAAAGAACGGTGGCGGCCGCAAAGCACGGCCGCTATCATGGCATTAAGTGAAAACCAGATTCTCCCAGATTGCCCCGGTCCAGTGCAATCCGGGACCATAGAGCCCCATGTTATGGGGCGCCAGATTGCACCTGATGGGTACAATCCGGGAGAATCTGGTTTTCAAAAAGGGGCTCTATGGTCTCGGATTGCACCGGACCGGGGCAATCCGGTTTTCAATCTGGTTTTCTATTTTTGACCTTCCCGCCTGGATTTTCAAATGAACAGCTGACTCAGGTGGAGATTCTCTACCAGAGATGTAGCACAGCTAAAGAAGAACCCTGGATTGCACTACGTCGGACGGAAGAGGATTTTTTTTAAATAAAGATGGAGTCCCTAAGTGTCTTTTTGGTTTTTTTTTCAAATAAAAATATTTTTTCTATGTGTTGTGTTTTTTTTAAAAAATTCACTAGAAATTCATGGTGGTCATGTCTACTATTGGCGTGACTGCCATGAATTTCGGGCTTAGGGCCAGCTAATAATACAAAGCTGGCCATAACCCCTTTATTACCCAGTGAGCCACTGCACCAGGGCCCTGGAAGAGTTGGGCTCAGCGCCAGAAAATGGCGCTTCAATGAACGCGCCATTTTCTGGGGCGGCTGCGGGCTGCCATTCGCAGTGGGGGGTGCCCAGAAAACTTGGGCCTCCCAGCGCTGCAGATTCCAGCCCCCAGCTGCCTAGCTGTACCTGGCTGGTCATAGAAATCACGCAGAGCCCCACACATTTTTTTTTTTTATTATTTCATGAAATTTATGAAATAATTAAAAAAAAGGAGCTCCCCTATATTGTTGTGTCCGGGGTACAGATAGGCACCTGGCGGTTAGGGGCAGCCCATTGCCACCTGTTGTATCCGGCTAGCATACAAAAATATGGCGAAGTCCACGTCAAAATTTTTCTAAAAAATCCATTAAACAAACCTATAAAAAGGGACTGCATCTTAACCCATCGACCATGGTCGAGGGATTAATAAAGATGTAATTCCTTTCATTCATATTGTTTTTTGGATTTTTCAGAAAAAAAATTGACGTGGGCTTCGCCGTATTTTTGTATCCAGCCGGATACCATAGAGCTCCATGTTATGGGGCGCTGGATTGCACCGGACCAGTACAATCTGGGAGAATCCGGTTTTGAAAACCTTTCTCCGAAACATGTCGCCTTGCGATGCTCCCTGTATATTAAATATCCATGTACTATGAGCACTAACACCGGCTGTATTGACAACTGGAAATTTTGACAGATAAATAAAACTTTATTTGAGCATTATTCATCGGGAGCTGGATCGTCACTTCTTTTTCAAATTTTCACGTGCGCTGCCAGGACGCAGGTCCGTGCATATAGAACATTCGAGGGGTGAGCTGATTGTCTTTAACTTTATTACATGCAGTAAAACAGCAAGAAATCACACACAGCCCCAAGTATTCCACCAAGAGGCTGCAAACTGCCCAAAGCATACAGCAGGAGGCCACACATAGAAGCCAGTAATACAAAAGGAGGCCTCACACAGCCTCTGTATTACAGTATGTGTTCACACATAACCCCATTTTTACAGCCTGTGCTAACATATAGCTCCTATATTATACTTGAAGCCTTACATAGCCCCTATATTAGAACCTGTGCCCCACACATCACTTGTATTATACCTAGAGCCCTACCTAGAGCCCACACATAGCCCCTATATTACAGATTGTTCCTCAAATAGCCCCTGTATTACAGCCTGTGCCCACACATGGCCCATGTATTACACCAGGTGCCCACACATAGCCCATGTATAACACCAGGAGCCCACACATAGCCCATGTATTACACGAGGAGCAATCACATAGAGAAGCAAGACTTTGTTAACTCATTCTATTTTCTCATAGCTAAAAACAGTTAGTTACTATCCCAGGCAGAATAATTCCTATTTAGACCTTATCTTTAGAATATATAATGGTGACATAACTGATAAAGGAGCAGAAGAAACAACTTCCACTTTTCCTTAAAACTTACTGTACTCTTGGCTTCTGGAATACAGAAGACATTTAAAGAGGTTACACAATGGAACACAATTTTCATTGAGTTAGATCTGACATTAGTTTTAGACTAACTTTTGCCATCTGAATCCAAAAGTGGCCCCAGATTTTCTCTATGACAATAACTTTTTAAACTATAGGATACTCTCAATTTGTCTCCAAAACCATACAAAATGTACATGTGAGGCGGTTGACAGGGTAGGGGGTACTCGGATACCGGGGATGATGGCGACTTGGATGGGGGATCACGGCTGGTCGGTCCCCGGTCCCGTGCCCTGGACCCTCAATGGCGGGGATGGTGGGGGGATGATGGTGGTGAAGGGGATTGTTTACGTGACGCCACCTGTGGTACCTGGTAACGTGTATACCAGCGCTGTGGCCGGCTGCTGAGGTGATGGAGATGCAGCTCAGTGTAGTACAGCTCCCCACAGGTGGAGCTTTACCTCTGGGCAGCGGGGATGGATGAGGGGAGTCGTAGTAGCATCTCTGCGGTCAAAGCTATGGGTAGCGGCGGTTAAGCAGGCACACACACAGTAGTCTTTGTTTCGGTCCTTTTTACTGATGACGTGTAACAGATACAGTCCAGAGAAGTAACCAGGTCCCTGGTGCAATTTGGGACTTCCACCTTGGAGAGTTGTGAGGCCTCGACAGTCACTGTGTGCTGTGGTTTGGGGTAAGTTCTGCCTATGACTGAACTTGGCGCTCCCTCTTCCCTCCCAGGGCTTTGCTCTATAACTGACAATGAGGCCGTATTCTTCCTTTGGCCCCTGGTCCTGTGCTTGGTCAGTTACGAGTGTCTCTTACTTGTGCTCCTCAGGGGGTTAATTCCTCCTGGTCCTTCCGGGCTTTTCCTGCTGCAGTGAATGCGTAGCAGTGTCAGACTCCGGTGTCCGGGTAAACTAAAGGGAAGCTTGATCTGTTCCCTTCTTTAATTCCCTGCTTCCTCTACTGGCCTCCGACCCTCTCCCTGGGGCGCAGCACAGCTGGGTCAGTGTTCCCCAGTCGTGGGGCTGGCTTGATCCCAGTGACCAGCTCCTTCACTGCTGCTCTCTCCTCTCTGACTGGAACTAACTGTTTCTCACTGGACTAACTGACTCTGCCTGGATCTTTAAAAGGGGATCTAGCTTAAGGCAGCCAGAAGAGCTCCCCCTTCAGGTCTGGGGTGGAAGGTGTTGTGTGCTGTGTGTACAAAGGTGTAAATCCCTCCTTGCACTGATGGTTCCTGTGGCAATCCCCTGCAGGGGTGCCACATTTGCAATGGAAGAGCGGCACAGTAAAATTGAGTGTGTGACGCCCTGTGACAGGTAAGCCACAGAACCAACTAGTTCACTAAGGGATTTCCACATCTGGTACCTCACAATACACCCAACACCTTCCATTCCAGGCCTGGAGGGGGATCCCCACTGGTTGCTGTTAAGCCAGATCCCCTATAAATACAGGTGCTGGGGGCGGAGTTGCCAGGGAAGAACTGTGAAGTCAGCTCAGTGCCTAGTGAGCTAAAACTGGTTATCGGAGCCGTGCTAGGCCCGATACCAATGCACCACCAGAGCCAGTGTGAGGGTCCAGAGAGTGAGGGCCAAAGGCAGAGGCGAGGAACACTACAGAGGGGGTACAGGAGCCATACCAGCTCACCCCAGGAGAACACCGGTCATAGGAGACCAAGTCTGCAAGGGAAAGAGATCAGCTCAGTAAAGAATCCAGAACATCGTGGAGGCTTAGCTTCCTGAACACCCGCAGCACCCACATTTGAGAGCCAGGGACTGCAGGAGAGATAGCGGTAGCCCAAGAGAAAGCCCTCAGTACAGCAACACGGGTGTAACAGACACAGAAAGGTCAGGCTTGGTTCCATACACGACAGCCTCAAGAGAAGGGAAAAGAGCAAGGAGGCCAATACCTCGCTCGGTGTGGAAGTCCCAAGGTTTCTCCTTCAATCTGGACGTGTGTACCTGCAAAAGTCATCAGTAAAGGTATCGGAAAGACTCTATTGTGTTCATGTCCCTTCTTCAACCTGTCCCACACCACAACGACTAAGCTGCCCTACTCCACTATTATACCCTACAGCCCCGGGGACTCAGCCCTACCTGTAGAAGAACACCTTGCTGCCGCCAATCACCCTGGAGGTCCCAGCAGCACCGTTCCATCACCCGATCTACAGGTGGCATCACGACTGATAATAATTTTAATCCCTGTAAATACAGTGTTTTTCCAAAAGTATTGACACCCCTGCAATTCTGTGAGATAATACTCAGTTTCTTCCTGAAAATGATTGCAATCACAAATTCTTTGGTATTATTATCTTCATTTAATTTGTCTTCAATGAAAAAACACAAAAGAGAATGAAGCAGAAAGCAAAACATTGATCATTTCACACAAAACTCCAAAAATGGCCAGACAAAAGTATTGGCACCCTCAGCCTAATACTTGGTTGCACAACCTTTAGCCAAAATATTTGCGATCAACCACTTCCTGTAACCATCAGTGAGTTTCTTACAATGCTCTCCTGGAATTTTAGACCATTCTTCGTTGGCAAGCTGCTCCAGGTCCCTGATATTTGAAGGGTGCCTTCTCCAAACTGCCATTTTTAGATCTCTCTACAGGTGTTCTATGGGATTCAGGTCTGGACTCATTGCTGGCCACCTTAGAAGTCTCCAGTGCTTTCTCTCAAACCATTTTCTAGTGCTTTTTGAAGTGTGTTTTGGGTCATTGTCCTGCTGGACGACCCATGACCTCTGAGGGAGACCCAGCTTTGTCACACTGGGCCCTACATTATGCTGCAAAATTTATTGGTAGTCTTCAGACTTCATAATGCCATGCACACGGTCAAGCAGTCCAGTGCCAGAGGCAGCAAAGCAACCCCAAAACATCAGGGAACCTCCGCCATGTTTGACTGCAGGGACCGTGTTCTTTTCTTTGAATGCCTCTTTTTTTCTCCTGTAAACTCTATGCTGATGCCTTTGCCCAAAAAGAGAGAACATTCTTCCAAAACGTTTTAGGCTTTCACAGGTAAGTTTTGGCAAACTCCAGCTTGGCATTTTTATGTCTCGGTGTAAAAAGTGGGGTCTTCCTGGGTCTCCTACCATACAGTCCCTTTTCATTCAGACGCCGATGGATAGTACGGGTTGACACTGTTGTACCCTCGGACTGCAGGGCAGCTTGAACTTGTTTGGATGTTAGTCAAGGTTCTTTATCCACCATCCGCACAATCTTGTGTTGAAATCTCTCGTCAATTTTTCTTTTCCGTCCACATCTAGAGAGATTAGCCACAGTGCCATGGGCTTAAACTTCTTGATGACACTGCGCACGGTAGACACAGGAACATTTAGGTCTTTGGAGATGGACTTGTAGCCTTGAGATTGCTCATGCTTCCTCACAATTTGGTTTCTCAAGTCCTCAGACAGTTCTTTGGTCTTCTTTCTTTTCTCCATGCTCAATGTGGTGCACACAAGGACACAGGACAGAGGTTGAGTCAACTTTAATCCATGTCAACTGGCTGCAAGTGTGATTTAGTTATTGCCAACACCTGTTAGGTGCCATAGGTAAGTTACAGGTGCTGTTAATTACACAAATTAGAGAAGCATCACATGATTTTTCTAACAGTGAGAATACTTATGTCCACCCCCTTTTTTATGTTTGGTGTGAAATTATATCCAATTTGGCTTTCGAACAATTCTTTTTGTGTTCTTTTTATTGAAGACAAATTAAATGAAGATAATAATACCAAAGAATTTGTGATTGCAATCATTTTCAGGAAGAAACTGAGTATTATCTGACAGAATTGCAGGGGTGTCAATACTTTTGGTCAACACTGTACCCCCTTTTCATTGTCTCCCAAGTGCACAGGGTCGGGCACCGACCACCCGTAACATCCTGCAACTGACCGCCCGAGACCTGAGTACCCAGGCCCTTGTGGCCGTATACAATTCTGGCGTCACAAATAGGATCCCATGCCCAGTGTAACCAGGTACTGTCTGCCGTATATAGACTGTGTTTGTGAACTGTTAATCTGGGCCACCATTGCTGCACCACAGAACGGGAAGAGCATTACGGCTGAAAAGAGGGCAAAGATAAGCCCCGCCCAACGCTCTGACAAAAAACGTCGAGTGCAGCGGCCTGATCTGGAAATACCCGAGGTTTCCACTCCCCACCTGCGGAGCCGACTACATACTTTCGCTTTTCAGAGACTGGCAGCGATTCTTTAGGGGGAGCAAGAATGAGTGCCCCAGACGCAGACAATGCATCGGCCCCTCATGTGAACCAGCCCGCGACGCCCGCAGTTGCCAATCTGCCCGTCGGCGCAGTACCAGCACCTGCACCAGTAACCCGATAATACCAATGTCACTGCCATACGTCCCTAATTCAGCCTGGTTGCCCAAATATGAAGGCCACCCAGGCACCTTGGACGCATTTAAGAGAAAGATTTGTAATGTGTTGGACATGTATGCGATGACCAGTAAGCAGAGAGCATCTGTAGTGTTGGGACAGCTACCGTGTTTCCCCGAAAGTAAGCCCCCCCGATTGTAAGGCCGCCCAGGGTAAAGGGGGGGCCTGCTAATGTAAGGCCTGCCCCGAATATAAGGCCTTACAACGGGGGGGGGGGGGCTAATGTAAGGCCCCCCTGCTGCTGCTTACATATTACCCTCCAGCGTCCTCTTGCAGCAGCCAGCGCGTCGGTCCTCCAGTCCCGTCTTCAGTGGTCTCCCGGATCATGTGACCGGCCGTCGCACTAGCGATGACGTCATGCGCTGCGACGGGTCACATGATCCAGGAAACAGCTGAAGACGGGAACGGAGGACCGACGCGCTGGCTGCTGCAAGAAGACGCTGGAGGGTAAGATGTAAGCAGCAGCAGGGGGGCCTCAGAGCTGGGGGGGGGCAGTGTGCCAGCAGGAGGGGGGCTGTATCCACACTGTTGGGGCCTGTATACCCTGTATACCACACTGCTGGGCTGTATACCACACTGCTGAGCTGTATACCACACTGCTGGGCTGTATACCACACTGCTGGGCTGTATACCACACTGCTGAGCTGTATACCACACTGCTGAGCTGTACACCACACTGCTGGGGCAGTATCCACACTGTTGGGGCCTGTATACCTTGTGTACCACACTGCTGGGCTGTGTACCACACTGCTGGGAGCTGTATACCTGTGCTGGGGGCTGTATACCGGGGTGGCGGTCTGCTGTATTTCCCACCCTCAGCTTATACATGAGTATATACAGTGTGTGTGTGTGTGTGTGTGTATGTGAGTAGGCTGGGGCTGCCAATATAAGACCCCCCCGAAAGTAAGACAGGGGGCCACTTTTGGTCCCCAAAAAAATGTAAGACAGGGTCTTACTTTCGGGGAAACAGGGTAACAGGTGCAGTGGAGCTGGAAACCTGAAACTGGTCAGAGGAAGATCAGCAGTCTATTGTCCAAATCTTTAAAAAGCTGAAAAAGATTTTTGAACATCATACGGAGACTTAACTGAGAATGTTCTTTTATCACTGCAAACAGGGAACACAAGAAAGTGTCCTAGATTACTCCTTATGCCTGCAGGAGGCGCTGAGAATCCTTAAACAAGTTGAACCAATTGGTATATGTGATAAAAATAAAATGCTTATTGAACAGTTTGTAAGGGGGCTCAGGTTACCAGATGACAGCAAGCAAGCACACTGGTGGGCTCTCCAAAACCCTGATGCAGAGTTTGCTACTCTAAAAGAACTGACCATTAAGGGGAAGCAGCTACCATCAGTGCCAGAATTAGCCCCACAGCCGCGATGGGTTAAAACACCCTCTTTGCCAGAAGCACCTTCCTTATCCCTGCAGCAGAGACCAGCATGCAGGCTGTAACCCCTGACCGGTTTGACAGCCTGCTCTCGGAGGTGCGCCAGCTGAGCAGAGAAATGGCCAAGCTCCTGGTTGCTAGGCAACCCAAGACAGAGACACTGCCACAAGGAAAGATACAGCTCGCTGACAGCCCGGAAGACATTCCGTGGATGAGGAAGAGGACGCCGCCGCTTCGAGGGAGGACCTCAGACCACTACAGCTCCAGTGGACAGCCCATCTGTCGCAAGTGCAACAAGGAAGGGCACATCTACCGGTTCTGCCCTTTAAACGAGCAACCCCTGGGGACGGGGGCCCAACCCCAGGAGTAGACTATTCAGGCCCATCCAATTGGCTGTGCAGGTACGTGGGAGATCGTCTGTACCTGTCCGTCATCATAGAAGGCATTGCTACCACTGCTTTGGTAGACACTGGATCCCAAGATACCACCATCCCGAGTATCCTTTACATACGGTTCTGGTCTGAACTTGAACTTGACCCTCCAAATCCTGACTTGAATATCATTGCTACCAATGAGTTTCTGGCCAATATAGAGGGGCATCGGGAGGTAATCGTAAAGGTGGGGAGGGTGGAATTAAAGAATCAAGGGCTCATGTGGTTGTGGATACACCAAATGAAAGGGATCCATATGTGATACTTGCTACAAATATCATGGTTAATTGTCTAGATGAAGTGCTGTTTTTGTTTCAACAGAGTGCAGATACTGCTACTCCAGGAGAGAGGAGGGTTCTTCAGAAGGAGATCTGAGCCCTCGTGTACCAGCAACAGGTAACACTATCAAGTGGTGAAATTGGTATCGTACGTGAAACGGACCCAATTCCTATTGCAGTGCCACCAAAAAGTGAAATGATGATCTGGTGTCAGGCAGCAGCAGGCCTCAGAGGGCAGGACTACCAGGCAGTAGTGGAGACAGTGATGTCTGACAGTAGTCCTACACTCCTGACAGCCAGGGGGGTGGTTGATGTAAGCAAAGGAAGGGTACCTGTACGCATACTGAGCTATGGTGATAATGAAATTAGGCTACCAAGGTATTCCACTGTTGCTAAATTGTACCATGTAGATAACAACTGTATACATTAAGCTGAATCACTAGCTCAGTCAGTGTCAGATGAGCTTCACAACTCCAAGAAGCAGCTACAGAAATGGTGTCAGGAGCTCAATCTAGGAACTGACAACACACCTTCTCACCAGAAACACAGAATTTATCGGGTAGTTCAATAGTATGAACAGGTGTTTAGCAAGCATCCACTTGATTTTGGGAGGATTAAAGGGGTACACCATCACATATACACAGGAAACCATCCACCCATTAAAGAAAGATACAGGCCTATACCACCAGCACACTACCAGAAAGCAAAAGAAATGCTACAGGACATGAAAATTGCAGTGGTTATCAGAGATAGTTGTAGTCCCTGGGCAGCTCCAGTGGTCCTGGTTAGAAAGAAAGATGGTAGCATGAGGATGTGTGTAGATTATAGGCAAATCAATAAAGTAACACACAAGGATGCATACCCATTACCTCATATAGAAGAGTCACTTGCTGCATTAAAGTCTGCCAATTATTTCTCAACCTTAGATCTTACTAATGGGTACTGGCAGGTCTCTGTTGCAGAAGAAGACCGTGAGAAGACAGCCTTCATGACACCAACGCGGTTATGTGATTTTAACAGCATGCCATTCGGGTTATGCAACGCACCAGGAACATTCCAGAGGCTGATGGAGTGTTGCCTAGGCTACAGAAACTTTGAAACCGTACTGTTGTACCTGGATGATGTCATAGTATACTCCAAAACCTATGAAGACCACCTGCAACACTTGAGTGAAGTGTTTGAATCATTATCCAAGCACGGCATGAAGTTGAAGCCTTCAAAATGTCACCTGTTGAAACCAAAAGTCCAGTACCTTGGGTATGTGGTCAGTGCAGAAGGTGTAGCACCAGACCCGGACAAGGTTACAGTCATGTAAGACTGCCCAGCACCAACTACCTTCAGAGAGGTACGCCAATTCCAAGGACTGGTCGGGTACTACAGGAGGTTCATCAAGGGCTACACGAAGTAGCAGCACCCATGCAAGATCTCCTAGTAGGATAATCCAAGAAGGGCAATATCAGAGGTCCTCCATTCTGGTAGGGACAAGAAGAAGAAGAGTCTTTCCAACAGCTGAAAGATGCCCTGACTGGAGAAGAGATCCTGGCCTACCCCGGTTACAGTCTGCAATTCCTGTTATACACCGACGCCAGCAACGAGGTCTTAGGAGCTGTCTTGGCACAGAGATAGAAAGGGAAAGAGAAGGTTGTAGCCTACGCCAGCAGGAAGCTCCGTCCATCAGAGAGGAATCCAGAGAATTACAGTTCTTTCCAGCTGGAGTTCCTAGCCTTAGTCTGGGCAATCGCAGAACGGTTCAAACATTACTTGGCATCCTCAAAGTTCACAGCTTTCACCGACAACAACCCTCTAACCCATTTAGAGACTGCAAAGCTGGGAGCCATTGAGCAGCGTTAGATGGTCAGATTATCCAACTACGACTTCACTGTCAAGTACCGGGTAGGCCATAAGAACGGCAACGCTGATGCCCTATCCAGAATGCCTAATCTACCAGACGTGGGAAAAGACGTGGATGAACTAGAAGAGGTAGAGTTACCAGCCTTCCAGAGTACAAATGCATCCTCATGTCATCAGGCAAATCAAAGACGTCAAGAGAAAACAGTGAACCCGTTATCTCACCATAACTGGAAAGAGACCCAGGACAGCGACCCGGCTGTTAGCTTAGTCAAGGAGCTGATAACCAAAGAACACTCCTGCCTGAGTCCAGAAGCTCCACAAGAAACCAAGTGCCTATAAAAGGTAAACTGTGCAGACGTCACATTAATCCCAGAACCCATGAACTGATCTGGCAGATCGTGGTCCCAAAAGGAGATGTACAGATGGTACTAGAAGCTATTCACAATGATGCTGGACACTTAGGTTGGAAGAAACTGGAGATGCTGCTGAAAGACCGCTTTTACTGGGTTGGCATGAGAAGTTCCATTGAAAGATGATGCAGAAATTGTGGACTGTGTCACCTGATAAGAAAAGATCAGCAAAGCCAGAAAGCTCCTTTACAGCCAATCATCACAAAGAAGCCTCTAGAGATTGTTGCTCTGGATCATGTGTAGCTGACACCCAGTAGAACAGGGTATATCTACGGTCTTACAATGATTGATTACTGCTCTAGATTCTTAGTAGTAGCACCAGTCAAAGATTTAACTGCAGAAGTAGCAGCCAAGATGTTCCAGACCTATTTCTGTCGACGTCATGGGTACTGAGACTAGGTACTAACAGATCAAGGTTCTGCATTTGAATCACAACTATTTCAAGAATTCCTAGGATTGTACGGTTGTAAGAAGATTAGAACTACACCGTATCATCCACATACAAACGGACTTTGTGAGAAAATGAACAACATTGTCATCGATATGTTGAAGACCTTACCACTTGAAGAAAGGAATCAGTGGCCAGAAAAAACTACCTGACTTAGTAGAAATCTACAATCATATACATGTAAGTTCTACTAACTAAACACCAGCATACTTGAAGTGACCAAGACCTGGAAAAAACCCAATTGACTTGGAGATGGGAACTGTAGAACCAGACCAAGATACTTCGGAAGAAGATTGGGATTACCAGTGTCAACAGCAGTACAAGAAAGTTCAGGAATGTGTGGAAAAGAACTTAGAACAAGTCAGAAGCAAACATGAACATGACTTTAACAAGAATGCCACAGCTAAACCCTTAAGATGATGGGAAAGAAAGGTGTATCACGGTCCGCGCTGCTCAAATCCAAACAAACTCACATGAGAGTCAGAGTTTCACAAGATAAATCCTTATTCTTTATTATTTCACTCCACTGGAGTGGAATTTATCTTGTGAAACTCTGACTTTCATGTGAGTTTTTTTGGATTTGAGCAGCGCGGACCGTGATACACTTTTCTTTCCCATCCTCTTCTGGATATCACCACATGCGAGTGGTTGGTGGAGGTCCTGCAGCAGCCGGAGTACTGATGCTCTTTCAACCAGTTGTGGGGATCACAACTAAATCAGGTGAGTGGATCCACAGCACCACCTTTGCATCCTGTAGTGTCTCTAGTGATAGGGCACTATTGTGCCTCTTGTCCCCCACGCCTCTTGTATTTATACAGCTGAACCCTTGATACCTGGTGAACTAGTTCTCAAAAGGAAAAGAAGAACCAACAAACTAGATGACCAATTTACAGCTGAACCCTATACTGTCATGCAATCCAATTTTGACAATTCCAAAACCTGTGTAATCAGTCGAAATGAAGGTAGAACATAATCTACAGTGTCTAGAGATCATCTAAAAGATGTCCTAACCAGCTGAAACCACAAGAAGTAAACTACTATTCAACACCAGTTGAGGAAAAGAAAGAGAAAGTCATCCATACTGTTCTCGGAGATTTCCCAGAAGATTGGCCTCACTGCAATGGAGCCATCATAGTACCAGTACTCTCATTTTATCAACCTGTTGAAGATCAAGTTCAAATACCTGAAGAACCAAGAAGAGTAGAAGAACCCATTCAAGTACAAGAAGTACAGCCTGTTGTACCGGAACCAGAGATTCTGACAATCGGTGAACCTGCTAGTCCTACAGTGAGACTAAGTCCTCGCAGACAATTTATCACCTCATGCACAATTGAGTACACCACATGAGACACATATTCCACGTAGGTCATGTCGCAGTACCCAAGGTCAGATCCCATCTAGATACGGAGACTGAGTATAAGATATAAAAGTGTGAAGCAGCAGCGTAAATAGTGACTTATGGAAATAGACAGTAAATAGTAGTGTATAGAAGGGTGGAGGAACTGTGCATAACCCCATGTACATTAAGTTGGGAACAGAAAGTGCCTTGGGTAGAGAGAAGGTAAGACCTGGCCTCCTAAACAGAGACATCCATAGCGAAATTGTGTGTTAAAGTGTGTTAACCTGTTGAATGCTTTAAGCCTAGAGACTTTACTGTACGAACTTTACCCTTTTTCCCTGGATTTTCCCCTTTGTCTAAAAATGGACCATAGCCACAGGACTGGTAGTGGCAAAACAACTCTTTCTTCTTTTACAGCCTGCGGCAGATGGACTAGCACCGTAAGGACTGCTTTTTCATATTTTTACCTGTTTTACAGTGGTTTTTGTAAATTTTTGAGTTTTGAGACTTTGGAAATACCTGTTATTGTTTAAGTGTTGTTTATGTAACAAACAACTTTACTCAGTTTACTGAAGTTAACTAGGGAGGAATGTGGCACCCTGTGACAGGTAAGCCACAGAACCAAGTAGTTCAATAAGGGATTTCCACATCTGGTACCTCACAATACACCCAAATCTTGCACTCCAGGTCTGTAGGGGGTGCCCCACTGGTTGCTGTTGAGCCAGATCCCCTATAAATACAGGTGCTAGGGGAGGAGTTAGCCAAAGTGTGCAGTCACTAAAAACTGTGAAGTCAGCTCAGTGCCTAGTGAGCTAAAACTGGTTATCGGAGCTGTGCTAGGCCGGACACCAGTGCACCACCAGGGCCAGTGTGAGGGTCCAGAGAGCGAAGGCCAAAGGCAGAAGCGAGGAACACTACAGAGGGGGCAGAGGAGCCATACCTGCAAGGGAAAGAGATAAGCCCAGCAGAGAATCCAGAACAATTTGGACATGCGGCCTAGTGAGTAGCATTTGGAAACAGCTATGGCCTGTACTCTGTATAGTATAGTTTAGATACGTACACTAAAGTAACAAATAGAGTGACACTGATGTTTCCCTTCTAGAGGGACCTAGAGTATAACATTGCTGACGGTGACTGTTAGTGATAAGAGTAATTATACTGTGTAAGTAATACTACAATATATTGTATTCCGGATATCTGTGTAAAGGCCCCGTCACACGTGTCAATCTGGCCTGCGATGTCGGAAGCGATGCACGGGTGCGCGCTCGCTTCTGACATCACAGGACAGCTGTCACATGGCAAGATGTTGCCGGTGACGTGGCGGTGATGTGGGCGGAGCCATCGCTCGCTGGGCTGAAATCAACCTAGCGATCGATCCGTAGCAAGCTGCGGTATAGGCTGGATCGCCGCCAACATTGCTATTGCGGTGTCAGACGGAGCAATATAGCCTAATCGCTGGTTGCAGATTGACAGGTTTACGTTCACCCTTGTAAACCTGTCAACCTGTAACCATCGATATATCGCAGTTGCGTCGCGCTGTCACACAGCACGACGGACTTGCGATATCACTAGCGACGTCACTTTTCGGCGATGTCGCTAGCGATATTGACACGTGTGATGCCAGCTTTACTGAATTATCCACTGTGAAATAATCTGCTTTCTTCACTGTCACTTTTGCTATATAGTACTCAGTGATTGACAGCTATCTGTGCATGCATAGTCATACCTGAAAGACTGTCAATCACTGAATAGCAAGAAAAGAGAGGGGGGGGGGACAAGAGGCGCAATAGTGCCCTTATCACTAGACACTAAAACAAGCAGGTGAGAAAAGGTCCATCACCTAGTCCAGTTGTGCCACCCACAACTGGTTAGAAGCCTGATAGAATAAGTGTCCTGATGGCTGCTGCTGGACTTCACGGTCTCCACTCGGGTAGACGAAATAGAAGCTCTGGAAAGGAAGGTGTGTCACAGTCCGCGCTGCCAGGAAATCCGCTCGTGAATAACGCTAGTAGTCGGTGTTCAAATCAATCCTTTTTTATTCATCCAACGCGTTTCAACGCCCTCTGAACACCGACTACTAGCGTTTTCACGAGCGGATTTCCTGGCAGCGCGGACTGTGACACACCTTCCTTTCCCAGAGAATCACTGAATAGGACCGTCCACTGGACTCATGCATACAAACACCAGGTATTTCAATGAAAAGAATAGAGGTTTAAAAGTGTAAATGTCAATTCATTGAAAAAAAAAACACGATACTGCACTGGTTGTTAATAATGGGAAACATAGCAGAAAAGATAATTTTTTTTGTGCCATAAGACTTATTTTCTCAGATTTTTCTGTGCTTTTTAAAAAAAATACATTTTATGGCTGTGTGGACATGGCCAGAGCCTGATAGGAAGCAGTGTAATGTGACAGCAGAGAAGGAGTTAACAGAGATTGTGACTGAGCTGTGTGGAACCAGATGGCAGATCAGAGAAGCTTGTGCGAAGGAAAGGGCAGAGGAGTTTGCACTGATCCTGATATTCTGACATTGCTCAGCACTGCACTGTAGCCTGAAGTAATCTGATGCATTGTCACCTCATCAGCTGAAGTCAGCAGTGTGGGGTCTGGTAGACCCCGCCACCTTTACCCTTATATGGTTACATGTCCCATATTCAGTGTGAGAAGCTTGAAGATGGATCTGACTGAGAATGAACATATGCCTTCTTCACACACAGTGTAGTAAGGACACCATGTGGAAGGTTTATGAATGGTTTTCAACCAGAATTCTCTGATGAGATATATTTGAAAGTTTATTAAAATCAATTGCTCTATGTTATTATTAAATAAAGATTTCAACGGCGGTTACACTTTCAGGGTGCCTTCACACTGCGGTCAGGTCCAGTCCGGGGCTGTCGGGGGTGAAGCCCTGAACCGGATTTTGGCCCCATAGTATCCTATGGGGTCGGATGGAGCCGGATGGCAGCTATTTGCCATCCGGCTTCCATCTCTACAGAAGAATCCAGGAGAAGTGGGATTTTTCACTCGGACACAAAATGTTGCTTGCAACGTTTTTCTGTCCAGGGAGAACAATCTCCCCATAATTGGCATCTCCCGGATTCCACCAGATTCCCCTGGATCCTCCCGGATTCCCCTGGATCCCAGGAGGATCCGGGAACTGGACACCTGCGTCTGCACACCTCTGTTATTTCAGGACTGCGGCTGGCTCCCTGCGAGCCGCGGTCTGGAATCATCAGCAGCGGCAGCTGCGTCAGGTTGCACACCGGACCGGATGGCATATTAGCCCTCCAGTTCTGTGTGCTCATCCGATCCAAGGCTGTCAGGTTCATCCCTGACAGCCCCGTACCAGACCTGACCGCATTCTAAAGGCACCCTAAGAAAACATTTCCCACAAATATGAATATCAAATTGATCAACTCGACCTCCTGTACACTATGTAATGCAGATCATATATCATTTTCAACAGGGCAGGTTCCTTTTCAAGAAATAGTCCCATAAACAGTGAGAGTTGAGGGTTTAATTGCCATCATCTTAGTGCTATATCCATAATGGAAAATAAACAACGAGCCATTTTTTGGTTTCTTTCTAGAAAAGGAGGAAAGGCTTTTTACGTTTGCTAACTGATTATTAGGATCATTTTGATAGCAAATCTATTTATTGTACAACAGGCTGTTGAAAATCTGTCAAGTGAATCATTACTTATTACGCTCTTACAGATGTTGAAAAAATTGTGGTTGTTCTATCAGTTTTACATTCTGTGCAGATTAGAGAAATCTGCAAATGAGGAAAGTACGGTAAGTGGGAATAACAAAAATAAAGTCAGTGTGTCACAGCGCACATGAAATATAGGATTTGGATGAACGTCAAAACAATTTATACTATTTGGGAAGTTTAAGTGGAGGAGACATTACGTTACCGAGACATTTCTATACATAGGAAACACCTTGCATAATGGTTCCTATTAGGACAATGAACCATTACCAGCTGTAATTGTGGCCACATTTGAGAAGTCGCTGGGAAATGAATTTAATCCTGATTAATTTGTAATAATCAGTTACTGATTAGTAAATGAAGTTCAGGGACCTGAAATTGAGAAGCTCATCATATGATTATTTGGAATGGAAAACTTAATTAAAATACAACCTACGGTAGTTATCATAGAAATTCACAGAATTCATAGTTGTTCAAACACGGTGATTGTGCAGACAGCTACACATGATTAGGTACAGACTATTCAACACAAATAAGGTATGGATTGGCTCAATGGCTACTTGGTCAAACATAGCCATGGCTGGAGCCAGCGCCCAGCAAAGCCAAGGCAAGTGCCAGAGCCTACAACATCTTGGAGCCCATTCTGCCAGGTTTAAATTTCCATCATCTCAGGCCGGCTTCACACCACGGTTTTCAGGATTCAGGGCTGTCCGGTGTGAACCGGAAAACCCTGTATCCGATTTTGGCTCCCTATGGGGCCGGATGTCAGTGACTTGCCATACGGTTCCATGCTGTCTGGGAGGATCCGGGAGAATTCATTTTTTTCCCCAGACACAAAATCACAGCTTGCAGTGTTATTGTGTCTAGGGTGTGAGGTAGCACCCCGGGGAACTCGCTTGGCAACGGAAAACACCAACACGTGCTTACAATGTAACAAATAACTACCCGTTTATTTAGCAACACACGTCATAAACCGGGTAGCACATCAAAACATTGTACATAAGCACATCAGATAATACATTACATATACAATAGAAAAGCACATCACATGATACGTTCATTACATATACAATAGAACACAGATTACATTCACCATAAATATCTATCACTGGGCCCTGTAGGTCCCAATGGTAGTTCCAGTAGTTCCAGCCGCATAACTCTATTTACATAGTACTTATAACTAACCCAGACCCCCTCACAGGATACGGGTACAGCCTTGTTCACACAGGTCCCATATATGCTGCTATACTGTGGAAAGCATTCACACACATACATCCAAGGTCAACGGGACCATATCACGACCCATGGTCGGTCCCAACGGCGTCTATGACCGCCTGGCCCTTGAGCCGTACTCGGTCTCACACCACATGGTATAGTACAGGCTCCAGTCTGACCAGTAACTTACACACCGCATGTCATGCATCATTCCACATCCATGGAGCACACACATCCTCACACAAGCTCACAGCCCATATGATATCCATGGATTGCAGCTCCCCTGGGTCCATAACAGGGATTGGCAAACCTGAGTTACCGGGTAAATCATGCGTCACCAAGGCCTCCGCACCACGTGTCCAGGCCACCAGCCGCCACCAAACCTCCATACTCAGGCAGGTCTCCAGGTCGACGACTGTGCCCCACGCCTGAGTTGAGCGTCCTCCAGGATCGGCCCTGGTTCCCCACCCTAGGAGCACTCTTAACCCCTGCATCTGGCCACAGGTTCACACGCACCATCAGAGGGACAGATGACTCCCGCATGCAGCAGGCCAAGACTCCCTCTCATCCCAACGGGACGGAATTCCTCTGATATAACATCCACACTGGCTGGTTCTCTCCCACAGACTAAACTGAACACAACAGAACTGAACTCACACAGCTCCAGGCAGCTTCTTAACGTGGCTGCCACACCCACATTACACACTCACACCCGGGCTTGGTCAATTAATCAGCACACACAGCTGTCACACAGCCGCTCATCCAGCTCATCTAATCCTTCTAGATGTTAACCCACTGTGTACTGGACAGGTTTACAGCACTCACACTCAAGCAAACTGGCTAATGTGAACAGAGACCTGTGCTGATAACCCGTGTGATGCACCCGGCCATGGGTCACATCACCACTGGGGCAAGAATCTGCCAAAATTTTGAAATTTCAGCACGGGACAGCTCCTGAACCCTGTGATCTGCCGATTCCGGCAGAAAACAGGACCGGAGGGCATATTTGCCCCTCGGTTCTGTTCTGTCCGGAGCTGTCAGGCTGTGTCTGGTGCTTCCATCCAGCAAAACACCGGGACACAGCCTTATAGTTCCAAACTGTGGTGTGAAGCCGGCCTTAGGCTAGGGTCACACTTGGGAGTCTGCATCCAGTAACTGGATTCATTACTAGATCCAGTTTTTCCCCTTGCCTGTTTGGAGGCATTTTTTACCGGTACAGGTACCTATATGTTCCATCAGGTACTGGATCTGGTTCCCATGGGGTCACATGTTAAAAAACTGATGAGGTTTTGCTAAAAGGCCAAAAAATGTTGCAGACCCTATTAAAACCTGACTTCTCAAAAAGTGGATCCAGTAGACAGATTGCACTTTGGCAAACAATTGTTAACACTGGAGCCTATGGGTCAGGGACCTGATCAGGTTTTCAGGATAAAAAACTGGATCCAGTAACTGGATTGCAAACGCAAGTGTGACCTTACATTTATAACAAATGTGCCAATTACTTCAATGAAGTGTACTCCAGCAAGGTTCGCAGCTGTGTTTTACAGCCAGCACAAAATATTTGACTGGGAAAATTACAGATAGCTCGAATTGTTGTGGTTGATCTTCTTAAATTCTGCTATCAATCATGACAGTGACATTTAAAAGGTTGCAGAAGGGCCGGCTACCTACCTTCAAAATTACTGTGGGGTGCCGATTGCATTGTCATGTCAGTAGGGTCTACTGAAAACTCCCTTATCTGCCAAGTTTGTACAATGTTGAAGAACATTTTAAAATGCACTGAAATATTTCAGTACAATAGTACATGTGATCAAGCTATTCCAGGTTAAAGAAACCTTTGGGGACAAATTAAATACTGTATATATATATATATATATATATATATATATATATATATATATACATACACACACATACTAGATGGTGGCCCCATTCTAACGCATCGGGTATTCTAGAATATGTATGAAGTTGACATGCTGTGACTGACAGAACTTGTTCAACGTGAGTGAAACACATATATATATATATATATATATATATATATATATATATAGCAGCGCTATGGTATATGATGGTACATTACAGCACATGTATAGCAGCACTATAGTATATGGCGGTACATTACAGTACATGTATAGCAGCAATATAGTATATGGCGGTCCATTGCAATACATGTATATGTGGCGCCCCGCACTGAGTGCGTCACAGGAGGGTATTGCAGCCAAGACAGCAGGAGCAATATTCTCTGACCCAGCAGTCACACGGTTAACTCAGAGATCCATACCCTACATGCATCACCTAGCATAGAGGGCCAATCAGGTCCTGGTGGGCGGAGTGTGTAGTGGAAGTTTAACACAATTAGCAAGCTGTCTAGAGGAGTCTAGTCTGGAGTGTAACAGCAACTTAGAAGACCTCTGCAGAATTCCCAGCTCTGCAACCTAAGAGAGGGGGTTGCACAGTTTCGTGCGGCCCCCTGGCCACCTTCTACCGGCCATCTCCCTACCGACACCACGGTTGAGCACCATTACTCCCGTTGCATTACCAACCGATCTACGGGCTTCAAAACACAGGTTCCCAAAAGCTCCCGTGCCCGACCTACAGCCGGTTTGCTGGTACCGAAGCTAGCAGCAGTTCAGCTCTGCTATGCGAACCAGAAGAGTGGAGGGACCGCTCTACAGGAGCCCCCCCATCACCCGCCAAATTCCAGTCGTCTAACCAGCGGTGTACCCACCAAGGGACCCAAGGCTCCCCAAAGCATCCGGAACGTATACCCCGGATAGGGCATTCAAGCAGCCTCCCTGTACCCGATCTGGTATTCCTGTGCGACAATGGCACACAAGCTAGATAGAACGGAGGAACACTGCGGATCTCTGAGGGACACCTATTACTGCTGAGTCCACCCGGTCTACTGCCCGTTAACTGTATGCCATGTATTGCTTGCTGGTTACAGTAAAGAACCCGTTACAGAGACGAGACTTACAGTGTCCGTGCTTCCTTATGAACTGTTTAAGGTAACCGCAGCTGCCTCACAACATCTTGTGCAGTTTCTGGCTCCGGGGACACCGCTCAGCCTGTGGGGAGCGTTCCATCTTGCTGCATTCCATCCCCCGGAGGCCCGCAGCATCGGTACAGTTACCGAATCACTCATAGGTGGCGTCACGACAATTTAACCCCTAAATCTGTTCCCACAAGACGTCTTCACTTTTTGATCTGCACCACCGGACCCCACTACCGGCAGGCGCGGTCCACCCGTGACAAGGAGGAAGAAGCGAACGCCTGTCTAAACCGGAGTCCCGGCCACGGTGAGTCATATAGCAGCGCAGGATGATGATGGGGGAGGGGATGGGGGCAGGATTGTGTCAGGGTGCAGGATGGAGCGAGCGGGGCAGGATGAAGCCGGGGGGGCAAGATGGAGCCGGGGGGAACAGGATGGAGGCAGGTGGGCAGGATGGAGCCGGGGGATGGGGCAGGATGGAGGTGGAGGGGGGGCAGGATGGAGACAGAGGGGGGGCAGGATGGAGCTGGGGGGAACAGGATGGAGGCAGGTGGGCAGGATGGAGCCGGGGGGCAGGGCTGGATGGAGGCAGAAGGGGGACAGGATGTAGGCAGAGGGGGGGCAGGATGGAGGCGGGGGAGCAAGAACAGCGAGGGGCAGGATGGAGGTGGGGGGAAGGATGGAGCGAGCAGGGCAGGATGGAGGGAGCAGGGCAGGATGGAGCGAGTGGGGCAGGATGGAGCGAGCGAGGTAGAATGGAGCCGGAGGAGCAGGATGGTGGCGGGGGGGCAGGATGGTGGGAGTAGGGCAGGATGGAGCGAGCGGGGCAGGATGGTGACGGGGGGGGCAGGATGGTGGCGGGGAGGCAGGATGGTGGCGGGGGGGCAGGATGGAGCCGGCGGGGCAGAATGGAGCCGGAGGAGCAGGATGGTGGCTGGAGGAGGGTAGGATAATGGCTGGGGGGGCAGGATGGTGGCTGCGGGGGAAGTATGGTGGCTGGGGGAGGCAGGATGGTGGCTGGGGGGGCAGGATGGTAGCGAGCGGGGCAGGATGGTGGCGGCAGGGCAGGATGGAGCCGGCGGGGCAGGGTGGTGGGAGCGGGGCAGGATGGAGCCGGAGCAGCAGGATGGTGGCGGGGGGGCAGGATGGTGGCGAGCGGGGCAGGATGGAGTGAGCGGGGCAGGAATGAACGAGCGGGGTAGGATGGTGGCGAGCGGGGCAGGATGGAGCGAGTGTGGCAAGATGGAGCCGGCAGGGCAGCATTGAGCCGGCGGGGCAGGATGGAGCTGGCGGGAGGGTAGCAAGATGGAGCAAGCAGGGCAGGATGGAGCGAGTGGGGCAGGATGGAGCGAGCGGGGCAGGATGGTGGCGGCGGGGCAGGAAGGTGGCGGTGGGGCAAGATGGAGCCAGGGAGACAGGATGGTGGCGGGGGGGCAGGATGGAGCCGGTGAGACAGGATGGTGGTGGGGGGGCAGGAAGGTGGTGGGGGAGGGGGTCAGGATGGTGGTGAGCGGGGCAGAATGGTGCCGGCGGGGGGGGCAGGATCGTGCCAGTGGGGGGGGCAGGATGGTGCCGGCGGGGTGGGGGGCAGGATGGTGCTACACCTCCGTCTCATAGCTCCCAGAACAGGACCTGTCATTGCCTGGGAAACCGATCAGCTGATCGGTTTCCCAGGCAACGACAGGTCCTCAAGCCCGCGGATGGGTGAGTATCCTCACTAAGAATTTTTTTATTTTTATTATCAACGTGGAGAAGCAGGCAGGGAGCGGGAGGCATAAGGAACGGGGGGAACAGGAGGAGTGGGGGGCCGCGGGGAGCTGGGGGGCATGAGGAACGGGGGAACAGGAAGAGTGGGGGGGCCTGAGGAACAGGGGTACAGGAGGAGCGAGGGGGCTGCGGGGAGCGGGGGGGGTATGAGGAATGGTGGGAACAGGAGGAGCGGGGGGAACAGAAGGAGCGGGGGGGCCACGGGGAGAGGGGGGGCATGAAGAACAGGGGGAACAGGAAGAGAAGGGTGGACCGGTGGAACAGAGGGGCATGAGGTACAGGGGGAACAGGAGGAGCGGGGGGCATGAGGAATGGGGGGAACAGGAGGAGTTGGGGGGCCGCGGGGAGCGGTGGGGGAGAGTGAGGGGTGCCGCAAGGAGCGGAGGGGGGCAGGAGCAGCGGAGGGGGCAGGAGGAGTGGGGGTGCCGCAGGGAGCGGGGGCAGAAGGAGCGTGGGGCTGTGAGGAGAGCCGCCACTGCGGCCACCGTGTATCCCGGCGACAGCGACGCGCCGAGCTGCAAATAGGCGCGAAATTCGAACTTTGAATTCTTGCGCCTATTTGCATAGTGTGCGCTCATTGGTGCCCGCCTCAGGCGGGCACCAATGAGCTGCCTTTGTGTGGCGCGCTATTTTGGCGACAGACACACTCGAAAAACCCTCAGACAATTATATAATAGATAGTTCATATTAAGCCCTTTTTTCCACAAATGTTCATGAAATCTAAAAAATATATATTGACTGTTCAAATAATTATAGTATTATAATATTTATATTACTACAATATTTATCCCATATGGTGAATGCCAAAATACAACTAACATTTAAAATTGCAGAAATACTGTTTCATGGTCACTTACAGTGGCATAATTTAACACTCATGGGCCACAATGAAAAACTTCAACGGGCTCACATTTATTTCATGTCTTTAAAGGGAATCTGTCAGCAAGGTTTTGCTATGTAATCTGAGGGCAGCATATTGTAGGGGTTAAGAAAAATCAACTATGCCTATTTTCAGGCATAGTTCTTTACTGGGTACTTTACTCACTGCTTAGTTATCGTTAGCACAGTTCAGTCCTGTAATGAGCGGTACTGGTAGCCAAACAGTAGCTGAGATGGGTCATCAATGTACCCCCTTTCACAGTCCTTTCGGGTCTCTCCTCAGAACTGCTCACAACCTATGGGCCGGCAGTCGCGGACTATTTTGGGTATACAGTTGTGGCCAAAAGTATTGACACCCCTGCAATTCTGTCAGATCATACTCAGTTTCTTCCTGAAAATGATTGCAATCACAAATTCTTTGGTATTATTATCTTCATTTAATTTGTCTTCAATGAAAAAACACAAAAAGAATTGTCCTAAAGCCAAATTGGATCTAATTCCCCACCAAACATAAAAAAGGGGGTGGACAAAAGTATTGGCACTGTTAGAAAAATCATGTGATGCTTCTCTAATTTTTGTAATTAACAGCACCTGTAACTTACCTGTGGCACCTAAAAGGTGTTGGCAATAACTAAATCACATATGCAGCCAGTTGACATGGATTAAAGTTGACTCAACCTCTGTCCTGTGTCCTTTTGTGTACCACATTGAGCATGGAGAAAAGAAAGAAGACCAAAGAACTGTCTGAGGACTTGAGAAACCAAATTGTGAGGAAGCATGAGCAATCTCAAAGCTACAAGTCCATCTCCAAAGACCTTTGTCTACTGTGCGCAGTGTCATCAAGAAGTTTATAGCCCATGGCACTGTGGCTAACCTCCCTAGATGTGGACGGAAAAGAAAAATTGACGAGAGATTTCAACGCAAGATTGTGCGGATGGTGGATAAAGAACCTCGACTAACATCTAAACAAGTTCAGCCTGCCCTGCAGTCCGAGGGTACATCAGTGTCAACCCGTACTATCCGTCGGAGTCTGAATGAAAAGGGACTGTATGGTAGGATACCCAGGAAGACCCCACGTCTTACCCCGAGACATAAAAAAGCCAGGCTGGAGTTTGCCAAAACTTACCTGACAAAGCCTAAAACGTTTTGGAAGAATGTTCTCTGGTCAGATGAGACAAAAGTAGAGCTTTTCGGGCAAAGGCATCAACATAGAGCTTACAGGAGAAAAAAAGAGGCATTCAAAGAAAAGAACACGGTCCCTACAGTCAAACATGGCGGAGGTTCCCTGATGTTTTGGGGTTGCTTTGCTGCCTCTGGCACTGGACTGCTTGACTGTGTGCATGGCATTATGAAGTCTGAAGACTACCAACAAATTTTGCAGCATAATGTAGGGCCCAGTGTGAGAAGGTTGGGTCTCCCTCAGAGGTCATGGGTCTTTCAGCAGGACAATGACCCAAAACACAATTCAAAAAGCACTAGAAAATGGTTTGAGAGAAAGCACTGGAGACTTCTAAGGTGGAGAGCAATGAGTCCAGACCTGAATCCCATAGAACACCTGTGGAGAGATCTAAAAATGGCAGTTTGGAGAAGGCACCCTTCAAATATCAGGGACCTGGAGCAGTTTGCTAAAGAAGAATAGTCTAAAATTCCAGCAGAGCATTGTAAGAAACTCATTGATGGTTGATCGCAGTTATTTTGGCTAAAGGTTGTGCAACCAAGTATTAGGCTGAGGGTGCCAATACTTTTGTCTGGCCCATTTCTGGAGTTTTGTGTGAAATGATCAATGTTTTGCTTTTTGCTTCATTCTCTTTTGTGTTTTTTCATTGAGGACAAATTAAATGAAGATAATAATACCAAAGAATTTGTGATTGCAATCATTTTCAGGGAGAAACTGAGTATTATCTGACAGAATTGCAGGGGTGTCAATACTTTTGGCCACAACTGTACTTCCCTTGGATCCCTAGTCCTATGAGAGGCCTTTCCTTTGGTGTGATGGTCAGTTTGGTTAATTTGTGGCTGGGGCGTATAGCAGCCAACCACTTTTACAGGGCCGGTACCCTGTCCGTCAACCCGGTCTCCCAGTGGCTCCGTACTCCGGTTTTCCTCTGGACACCTGGTCAGCAGTCTTGGACCCGGTCAGCCTCCAGATGACTCCAGCTGCCGGGTCCCGGTTTTCTCCTTAGTTGGTTTCAGTCAGGAGTCCTGTTCCTCCTCCTTCCCTTCTCTGCGTCAGGACTCAACTTCCTGAGGTAACTGTCACACTTTCTCTCAGGTAACTGCATTGCTAAGGTAACTGTAGCTCCTCCCCCTTTTCCTCAAGTGTCTCTCCTAGCTCCACCCACCACTTAGCTTTCTCCCACCTCTCCCTTGCCTGGCATAGAGTTCTAGGTTTAGGGATTCGGGAGCGTGTTGGGTGTTTGGTTTGGGATACATGGTTCACCATCTCAGCCATTGTTTTATTCTGTGGCCACCAGTTCGCAGGGGTGCCATACAAAGCAAGTTTTTCTTGCATTAGATTTACTATTTCTGATAAATGTTTTATCAGTTCTTGGTGTCGTGTTCCTTTTTCTTCCACATTTCCCTTTTGGTTTTGGAGAAAACGATCCAGTTTTATTGTGTGTGTGAATTATTCTTGAAACGGTAGATTTTCCAATACCGACGGTGGAAACGATTTCTCTGAAGGTACCTTTACAAGCCGCTACAACAGGGTGGAAACAACCGGGTGCTTCACGTGCACGAGCACGCACCAACGGTTACAAACGGTACCCGATACCGCCTTTACACGCCGCTACAAGGTGCTCTACAGAAGGTTTAATCTACCTCTGGATGCACCGCCGGGTGCCTGAAGTTACCTTCTGTAGAGCAGCGTCCCTCATTTACACGCCGTAACAGAAGGTAATATGGGAGGACCTGGTGCAGCAGGGACAACACATAGGCGTGCCACAATTGTGGATTACGAGACGTTCGTACGCTGATAGGACAAAGCAATAGCATCATGATTGGCCAGCCAGCGCAGGAGGCTGACTAATACATGACGCTCGAGCAATTGTGTAGTGTGACTGGTCAGCTCATGAAATATGCCGCCCTATGCAACGACAACCAATCGCAACGCAGGAGCTTTCACCAATGATCGCTGAAGGGGGGTGGTTTCCCGGAGGCTGTGTCACGCCCCGGGGGAATTATCTAGGTGGCGAAAAAACCGTACCCTACCGTATTTAGACGCCGTTACCATCCGGTTGAAATCAACCTGTTTTAGAGCACTGCTCTGAAACAGGTGCCGCAAGTGACGGGTGGCAACAACCTACTTTACACGCCGCTACCTCGGGTTGATTTGACGGTGCAAGATACATTTGTCTCATAAACCCGGTTGTTTCCACCCGGCTGTAGCGGCGTGTAAAGGTACCATGACAGTCAGACTTGCATGTTCATTAAGAGTAATAATTCTAGACCTCTTTCGTGGAGTAACATCCATTTTTACAGGCACAAATCACACTGAGAGAAAAAGTACACTAAACCACTCCTCACAGAAACAAGCTCTCAACTGAAGCTGAGGGGCAGCTATCTGTTATTTTCTGACTAAGACCAGTCAAACCACATTTTGTTGCTCAAGGTTGTACACTCACATCTGTTCATAGCAATTAAAACTGGTTGGAATCACTGACTGGTAACCCCAATTTACGATTTTACTTAAAAAAATGCTTTGTCCCAATTAATTTGCACAGCACTGTAGGTACAACTTGCACTCAAGTTGTTCAAGGGCCTGCATATATCTGTAGTCAGCCTTGAAAATAGCACTTGTAAATGTAAATTATATCAGTGGCATAATGGTGGATAAAGGGCCTATGACCTTTTAATGCTAAGTGGATACAGCTTTATGTGATCCAGCAGTTACCAGTTTTATGTTCAAAGAGAGCTTCAAAAACGGCTAGAGGATACAATCACTAGAACAAGAGCCCATATACATTAATCACATTCACTGCATTCTATCAGGGATATAGCAACCCCATTAAGAAATTTTACATAAAAACATCTTGCTACATTAACTCATAAACTGAGAATATTTACCTATTTTTGGGTAAAAATGTGATTTATTCTTAGGATATAATTGCTAAAATCATCCACAACTTGGAAACAAAAGACATTGCTACCTTAAAATTCTGTTTAAGAAATAGAGATGGCACACACCAAATGTTCTGAAAAAGTTTATTCCATCTTTATTAGAATAGCATAAATGATTGTGCTTGGAAGGGAGCAGGAGGGCACATGCGACAGGTGTTTCATATAACATGCAGTTCAACTGGACTCTACCAACTGTATGCAAGGTGAAAGGACCACTATCTCTGGGGCCTTCAACTGCAATCATTTTTGCTGTTTTTATTGAAAGTTGAACATAGTAAAGATTTTTAAGACTCATAGTGTGCCATCTGTATTTCTCACACTAGGTCTTTACTTATATTGTTTTCCTGAGAGATTTGTACATCACTTTACTTTTATTTTATTATTATTATAGCGCTATTTTTTCCATTGCGCTTTACATGTGAAAGGGGGCATATATAGACAAGTACAATAATTATGAACAATATAAACCACAGACAGGTACAGGAGGAGAGAGGACCCTGGCCACGAGGGCTCACAGTCTACAAGGGATGGGTGAAGATACACTAGGAAAGGGTAGAGGACCATGCTCCAAGGGCTCATAGTCTACAAGGGATGGGTTAGGATACAGTAGGAGAGGGTAGAGCTGGTCATATGGCCGTTTAGTGGGCTCATGCTCACTGAAGGTTGTAGGCTTGTCGGAAGAGGCGAGTCTTCAGGTTCCTTTTGAAGGTTCAGTAGACGTGAGTCTGATGTGATGAGGCAAAGCATTCCAGAGTATGAGGGATGCACGGAAGCAATCTTGTATGCAGTTGTGGGAAAAAGAGATAACAGGGGAATAGAGGAGGAGACCTTGAGAGGAACACAGGTTGCGTGTAGGTAGGTACTGAGAGACTATGTCAAAGATATATGGAGGGGGATAGGTTGTGGATGACTTTGTATGTCATGGTTAATGTCCTAAACTAGAGTCTTTGGACAATGGGAAGCCAGTTAAGAGCTTGGCAGAGAGGAGAGGATGGGGAATAACGGGAAGACAGGTGGATTCATCAGTCAGCAGAGTTTAGGATAGATTAGAGGGGTGAAAGAATGCTAGAGGGGAGGCTAGAGAACAGGAGGGTGCAATAGCCAAGGCAGGAGATGATGAGGGCATGCACGAGTGTTCTCGCAATTTTTTGTTCAACGAATGTACGGATCTAGGAAATATTTTTGAGTTGGAGTCAGTAGGAGGTAGAATACACTTGGATATGTGGCTTGAAAAAGAGGGCAGAGTCGAGGATTACCCTGAGGCACAGAGCATGCGGGACTGGGGAAAGTGAGCAGCCTTTACTTTATCTATAGCCCCTATATATGGAAACACCTGACAATATGAGTATACTCAGGAGGCAACAATGCCAACATGTCTTCCCTCTTATTCATTCTATTATTGTTGGCAATACATATATTACATCCAATTAGATTGACTTATACTAAAGAAAATGCAGTTTCTCAAATAGGCAAAGAGGCTAATTAATTGTGCAATTGGGTATGCAGTATATCAGGGGTGGACATAAAAGAAAATAATTCCAAATATGGCCTTATGCTAGACCTCACCATCAAATATCCCACACTAAGACAATTTTGTGAGACACTTGATCCTTAAACAAGTTATTCCAAAGTTTTTCGCTGACTTTGGGATTGAGGGGGATCATAGTGCAGATTTCTACTACATATGGCGAGGCAGCAGGAAGCTATGCTGAGCTGTGGAACCTTTTCTCCATAAACCACATAGTCACCTTAGGGACTTCTTCTTTGGTATGTACTTACATGTCTTGTATACTGCCTCATCAGAATGAGTAACCTACAAACAATAAAAAACATATGTAAACCATTGAAAAAATTTTCACTTAAATATATAAAGTATAAAGACGTCTATTATACTCTTACTGTTCCTTTGGCCAGACAAATAGAAAAAGCCAAGCAAGCAGCCAGCAGCAGAACTGAATTGAGACGCAAGCAAAATTTCTTTGGGCTCCATGGGACCAAGTATTCTGCAACCGCTTAAAGAATATTTACAATTGTCTCCTTACATTACCAACATGAATGTGTAGATTTTATAGGATTTTAACCAAATCCTTGTTTTTAAGGTAGCGTTTGGGTTCCAGACTTTAGTGTAATTACCGCACTGTCTCTGCTGTCATATCTGGTAGTTAGCATGACTGATTACCTGTGAATCTGAATTCTAATGATGCATTTCCTCCAGCCCTTTTCTATGCTAGCATTTTCTAGAATAAATAAAAATCTTGGAACGTACCGGAGAGTAAATGAAACAATTTAGCTGCAAGCAACAGTATTTGCTAATTTCAAGCCTAAAGACGCGTACACCGGCATTAGACCTCATAAATTATGAGTATCCATAGAGGCCGAATTCAATCCGAGGCCATTTAGCGTTTTAGGCTTTACACACTCCAGTCTCGGCACTGCTGAACACTCTGTCTCCCTCACTGAAAATTCCCTCTATCTAGATTACTGGCTGGTGAAAGGATTTTAGGACGGATACCTGGTTGCAAGAGCGTGCATTTCAATAACCCTCGTAATAAGGGTGTCCAATAAAAATACTATACTTCCTTCTTCGAAACATATTACTTAAGTGGGGATGACTGTATTTCATCAGGGAGACAGCTTGGTGAAAAATTAAAAGCAACAGCTCAATTTCCCTTCAAACACTTTAAACCTATGACATATCCTTGTTAATGTTTTTGAATTTTTATCCTCTCTTTTAACCACCTGCTCGTTTTCTTTTCTCTCATTGACAGTATTTCAGGCAGCCTACAATGGTAAATTGTTTGGGTTCCCTTCTGGAACTGGGAAAGATGAAAAAAATACCGCGCTGTCTTGCACACATCCTCTCCAGAGGCCTATTTCTCGGAGAGTAAAAGAGAAAAAAGAATGAAATCTCAAGGTCTGCGTGTCTGTGTGTGTAAGATGTTCATAGCCAAGAGCAGCTTTCTTCTAAACGGTGAATTTTGTGATCCTTCTGGGACAGATAACACTACCTTTTCCAGCAGGCCCAATCACTCTGGACAATCACACGACACGACATTAAATTACCTGCCCTTCCTGCCTTTTCGCTACCTCTCCAAAGGTTTCTTGCACATAATGGATGCCAGGATTTCGCCGGGTAGACAATGAAGCTTTATCTGCAGGGATCTGGGGTTGATGTTTTTTGGAGAAGGAAATTATTAGACAATGTTTTTGCAGTGAAAGCCAGATCCCCGCACAACACTATGTCATTCTATATCAGTGTACGAAATAAATTTGCGGTGTAAGGTTTAAAAAAACTTTAAAAAAAAATTGTGGTGATTTTGTACAGGGGGAAGACATCCCGTGTGGAAAAATTATGATTTACATTGTGCTTCCGTTCTAATGTTCCTGCACTTAAAATGTTTATTGGTTTGGGGGAAACCTGATCTATTCATTTCACAGCCCCCTCCGCTCCGCACAATCCTGCCTTTGGCTCAGTATTCTTTACATGGTAGGTGTATTTCTGTGATTGAACTTGAATCTAACATTGTGCTAAGGAACATAAAGCAGTTTTATAGCCTATAGAAAAATGACTTCAAAAGTCATCTCACATCTCCAGACCTTATTTTACTGGACAAGGTCATTCATCTACATCACTACAGAATATATGGCAAGGTACTACTAGGTTTCAGTAGCATTTATAGACATCATGTAATATTCCCAGCTTACTAGAGTATTTTTTTCTTTGTCATCAAAATATCATATATAGAAAAGCAGTAACTGACGAAGAAGATGTTGAGGTTTGAGACACTTCTGTACAATGATAGTAGATGATATAGCTCAGTTCATTCAATCTGATACAAGACAGTTTCCTTAGTAGCTCAATATAAAGTTGAAGTTGGACCTAAAACATCTAAAACAACCATGGGTACTTGCAGGTTTCACCAGATAGACAAATAACTGTGGAGTAATTTTATTTTCCAATAATTTGTATTAAATTGAACCTGTCAGCTCAATTTAGCCCCCTGTTCTACCACTACTTATCCCTGCACCTTGCTAGCTCATCCCTAATCATCCCTCTCTGACCTAAAACTGTACTATAAAGCTTGTATAAAATGACTTAATAACTTAGCTCCAGTCTACAGCATAGTCTGGAATGGGCGGTCTCCAGGTCTCCATTCTACCCTCCTCGCAGGCTCTTAGCACACCCTGCTTGGCGTCATTATTCCATCTCCTGTTCCTCCTCTTTTGAAATTCCCGCCTCCTCCATGTAGTCTGATGCGCCAGCCGCACGTCAGTTCAGGTCCAGTGCATTGTGGGGTATATCAGGCTGTATGGGCAGCTTCAATATGCACACTATGCATGCGCCGGAGCTGGACCGTAAATCGGATAAGCCTCAACAATGCACTGGACCGAAACTGACATCTGGCCGGCACATCAGACTACATGGAGGAAGCAGGAATTTCAAAAGAGGAGGAACAGGAGACGGAATGATGACTCCCAGTGGGGCGTGCTAAGAGCCTGCAAGGAGGGAGAATGGAGACCTGGGGACTGTCCCTTCCAGTCAAGGTGCAGGGACAGGTAATGATAGAAGAGGGAGCTAAATCGAGTTGATAGGTTCCCTTTAAAGTTTGGAAGGCATAACAGGAAAGAAGAAGGATACAATATAACCTTTGAAAAAAGGTTCCTTGAACCTGAAACTTTGCCTGGTTGTGCCATACCACAATAAAATAAGTTCTTAATTCACATAAGAACTTGAGTGCTGCATTTCTTCTTTGGATGGACTGTGTCTATAACCTGTGAAGAAAGGTTTGATTTGCCTGCACTATCCGTGTTCCTTATGCTGCTCCCTGTCTTGTAACCCATATATATATATATCTGGCAAAAATTAAGAGACCACCGCACAGTTTTCTAAAATTCACCATCTCTACATGTCCGGCAGCCATTTCATTCCAATGCCAGTTGAATTCCGACCAGAGTATACCCCATTCTATTTAATGTGCTTTGAGTTAGGTAATCACCTGAACCAAATCTTATTTAACAAGGTAAAGTATAAAAAACACTGATGTGGTCATCACAATCCTCTTGTTCTAGGACAAGCTGGATGTCAAAACAAGTGCTAGGAATATCCTAAAAGTAATTTTAATGAAAAAATAGCTTTAAACCATGACATAGGAGTTGAAAAGAAAAGTCTTGAGTGAGATAAAGAAGGGCTCAATTCTGGCTTTACTAGCGGAGGGATACAGTGAGCATCATGTTGCCTCCATCCTTAAAATTTCGAAGACGGTAGTCCATTACAACAAGGTCAAGCAGCATACATTGGGAACAACAAAGCTACAGACCTACAGAGGGCGAGAGCGAGTCTCCACTGACTGGGATGACCATCATCTTATTCGAATGTCACTCAGCAACCCCAGGATGATATCAAGTGACCTACAAAAGGAATGGCAAATGGCTGGGGTGAAGTGCATGGCAAGAACAGTTCGTAACAGGCTCCTAGAGGCAGGGCTCAAGTCATGCAAAGCTAGAAAAAAAGCCTTTCATCAATGAGAAGGAAAGGAGAGCCAGGCTGAAGTTTGCCAAAGAACATAAGGATTGAACCATACTGTTGTGGCCAAAAGTATTGACACCCCTGCAATTCTGTCAGATAATACTCAGTCTTTTCCTGAAAATGATTGCAATCACAAATTCTTTGGTATTATTATCTTCATTTAATTTGTCTTCAATGAAAAAACACAAAAAGAATTGTTCTAAAGCCAAATTGGATCTAATTCCACACCAAACATAAAAAAGCGGGGGGACAAAAGTATTGGCACTGTTTGAAAAATCATGTGATGCTTCCCTAATTTGTGTAAATAAAAGCACCTGTAACTTACCTGTGGCAGCTAACAGGTGTTGGCAATAACTAAATCACACTTGCAGCCAGTTGACATGCATTAAAGTTGACTCAACCTCTGTCCTGTGTCCTTGTGTGTACCACATTGAGCATGGAGAAAAGAAAGAAGACTAAAGAACTGTCTGAGGACTTGAGAAACCAAATTGTGAGGAAGCATGAGCAATCTCAAGGCTACAAGTCCATCTCCAAAGACCTGAATGTTCCTGTGTCTGGGAAAAGGCATCAATATAGAGTTTACAGGAGAAAAAAGAGGCATTCAAAGAAAAGAACACGATCCCTACAGTCAAAAATGACGGAGGTTCCCTGATGTTTTGGGGTTGATTTGCTGCCTCTGGCACTGGACTGCTTGACCGTGTGCATGTCATTATGAAGTCTGAAGACTACCAACAAATTTTGCAGCATAATGCAGGGCCCAGTGTGAGAAAGCTGGGTCTCCCTCAGAGGTCATGGGTCTTCCAGCAGGACAATGATCCAAAACACACTACAAAAAGCACTAGAAAATGGTTTGAGAGAAAGCACTGGAGACTTCTAAGGTGGCCAGCAATGAGTCCAGAGCTGAATCCCATAGAACACCTGTGGAGAGATCTAAAAATGGCAGTTTGGAGAAGGCACCCTTCAAATATCAGGGACCTGGAGCAGTTTGCCAAAGAAGAATGGTCTAAAATTCCAGCAGAGCAGTGTAAGAAACTCATTGATGGTTACCGGAAGCGGTTGATCGCAGTTATTTTGGCTAAAGGTTGTGCAACCAAGTATTAGGCTGAGGGTGCCAATACTTTTGTCTGGCCCATTTCTGGAGTTTTGTGGGAACTGATCAATGTTTTGCTTTTTGCTTCATTCTCTTTTGTGTTTTTTCATTGAAGACAAATTAAATGAAGATAATAATACCAAAGAATTTGTGATTGCAATCATTTTCAGGAAGAAACTGAGTATTATCTGACAGAATTGCAGGGGTGTCAATACTTTTGGCCACAAATATATATATATATATATATATATATATATATAAAAAAATATATATATATATGTATATATAACATAGGAAGATGTCTGCTAAGGTGGCGCATGCGCGAATTGAGATGTCAAAGATTAATTCTCAGTTTGTGCATGCACCACCTCCACAAACCATTTTTCTGAAGTGCATTGCTTTGGAGGTGGATCGTGCGCAGGTTGAGATCTCGGCTTTGTTTTTTTGGACACTGCAACATTGCAATTAAACGCAATAACAGGCGATCAAGACATCACATCTACCCAAAAAAGGTACAATTAAAAACGTCAGCTCAAGATGCAAAAAATAAGATCTGACATATATTTACAAGGGTGTGAAAAAGTTTTTGCCCCCTTCCAGATTTCTAATTCGTTTGCATGTTTGCAACACTTAAATTTTTCAGATGAAACAAATGTAAATATTAAACACTGAAAAGATAACACAAGTAAAACACAAAATGCAGTTTTGATTACTTGATTACTGCAACAACTGTTCTCACTCAAGAAATTACTTAAATAGGATCTGCCTGACAAGGTGTAGTATTCCAACTGATCCTCAAAAGAAAGTCATCACACCATGATCCAAATAAATACAGGAACTAATGAGAAACAAAGTGATTGATATCTACCAGTCTGGAAAAGGATATATAGCCATTTCTAAAGGTTTGGGACTCCAGCAAACTACAGTGAAAGCCATTTTCCACGATTTGCAAAAGCATGAATAGTGGTTGACTTTTCTAAGAGTGGCTAACCGACTAAAATTACCCCAAGAGCGCAGCGATGACTCATTCAAGAGGTCACAAAAGACTCCACAACAAGAACCAACAAACTGCAAGTCTCACTTGCTTCATTTAAGGTCGGTGTTCATGATCCACCATATGAAAGAGACTGGGCAAAAATGTCTTCTATGGCACAGTTTAATGATGAAAACCACTACTTAACAAAAAGAATATAAGAGGTTTGTCTTAATTTTTCCAGAAAACATCTTCATGATCCTCAAGACTTTTGGGAGAATGCTCTGTAGATTGAAGAACCCAAACGTTAACTTTTTGGCAGGTGCATGTCCCATTACATCTGGTGTAGAAATAAGCATTTCAGAAAAGGAACATCATACCAATAGTAAAATATGGTGGTGGTAGTGTGATGCGGGCTGTTTCACTGCTTTAGGACATGGAAGACTTGCTGTGGTCAATGGAACCATGAATTCTGCTGTCTACCAAAAATTCCTGAAGGAGAACGTCCGACCATCTGTTTGTGACCTCAAGCTGAAGTGCACTTGGTTAATGCAGCAGGATGATCCAAGACACACTAGGAAGTCCACCTCTGAATGCCTTAAGAAAAACAAAATGAAGCCTTTGGAGTGGCTTAATCACAGTCCTAACCATAATAAGATTTAGGTGTTGTGACATGACCTTAAAAAGATGGTTCATGCTTGGAAACCTTCCAATTACAACAATTCTGCAAACATTAGTTTAGTGGATACCACTCAAGAGTTTTTGTTCAGAAAATGTTACACCTTTATTAATAATTAAAATGCTTAACAAATGACACCAATACATACAAAAATAAATGATGATGATATCAAGGATAATACCATGTTCACATAGCAACACTGGACATAAAATCAGGAGTTATTATATTACAACTAGCACAATAAGGTAGTGAACACTTATATAAATCTGCTGGAGGTACCAAGCTCTCCACATTCAGACACACCCATAGTGCTGCTTGTGCTGTATATCAATCCTGGATCAGCCCTGGTGTCCTTGACCATGGTGAACCAATGCAGTTGTTATGCTTAGCAACAATCAACTTTCATACAGGACCCTGTAGGCTTGAATTTCTTCCCCCCTTAATAATAAAAACATATATATATATATATATATATACATACCGTATATACTCGTGTATAAGCCGACCCGTGTATAAGCCGACCCCCCTACTTTTGCCCCAAAAATCTGGAAAAACCTATTGACTCGTGTATAAGCCGAGGGTGGACCCCAGCACAGGTACACAGCCCCCAGCAGTGTGGTATACAGGCCCCCCCAGTGGTATACAGGCCTCCCCAGTGGTAGTATATAGCAGCCCCAGTGGTAGTATACAGCAGACCCAGTGGTAGTATACAGCAGCCCCAGTGGTAGTATACAGCAGCCCCAGTGGTAGTATAACAGCAGCCCCAGTGGTAGTAAACAGCAGCCCCAGTGGTAGTATACAGCAGCCCCAGTGGTAGTATACAGCAGCCCCAGTGGTAGTATACAGCAGCCCCAGTGGTAGTATACAGCAGCCCCAGTGGTAGTAAACAGCAGCCCCAGTGGTAGTATACAGCAGCCCCAGTGGTAGTATACAGCAGCCCCAGTGGTAGTATACAGCAGCCCCAGTGGTAGTAAACAGCAGCCCCAGTGGTAGTATATAGCAGCCCCAGTGGTAGTAAACAGCAGCCCCAGTGGTAGTATACAGCAGCCCCAGTGGTAGTATACAGCAGCCCCAGTGGTAGTATACAGCAGCCCCAGTGGTAGTATACAGCAGCCCCAGTGGTAGTACACAGCAGCCCCAGTGGTAGTATACAGCAGCCCCAGTGGTAGTATACAGCAGCCCCAGTGGTATACAGCAGGCCCCCAGGGGTACATATAGCAGCCCCCAGGAGGTACCCAGCAGCCCCCTGGGGGTACACAGCAGCCCCCAGGGGGTACACAGCAGCCCCCTGGGGGTCCCCAGCAGCCCCCAGGGGGTACACAGCAGCCCCCAGGGGGTACACAGCAGCCCCCTGGGGGTCCCCAGCAGCCCCCAGGGGTACACAGCAGCCCCCAGGGGGTACACAGCAGCCCCTTGGGGGTCCCCAGCAGCCCCCAGGGGGTACACAGCAGCCCCCTGGGGGTACCCAGCAGCCCACAGGGGGTACACAGCAGCCCCCTGGGGGTACACAGCAGCCCCCTGGGGGTCCCCAGCAGCCCCCAGGGGGTCCCCAGCAGCCCCCAGGGGGTACACAGCAGCCCCCTGGGGGTCCCCAGCGGCCCCCTGGGAGTACACAGCGGCCCCCAGGGGGTCCCCAGCAGCCCCCTGGGGGTCCCCAGCAGCCCCCAAATGCTGGCACTCGCCCCCCCTTGCAAGGGCCCCCCCCGCTTCTCTTACCATTCCGGACTTCTGATCCGCGCCGCTCCTCGGTGCTTCATCCTCGCTGCTTCATCCTCGCTGCTACATCCGGGATCCCCGGCCGCGCGATGACGTCATATGCCTGCGACGGCCGGAGATCCGGATGTAGAAGACGGACGGAGCAGCGAGGATGAAGCAGCGAGGATGAAGCACCGAGGAGCGGCGCGGATCAGAAGTCCGGAATGGTAATATAACCATCGGGGGGGGGGGGGGCCCTTACAAGGGGGAGAGAGTGCCAGCATTTGGGGGCTATATGCACTGGTTCCCCCTGCCGCTGATTGACAGGGGGAAGCAGTGCATATTTAATGAGCGGCCCCACGTGACGGGGCCGCTCATACAGCAGCCTCCCCCCACCTCCTCCAGCCTCCACAGCCCCGGACACAGCCCCCCCCCGTATTGACTCGTGTATAAGCCGAGGGGGAGACTTTTCAGCCCAAATTTTGGGCTGAAAAACTCGGCTTATACACGAGTATATACGGTACCTTTTCACCCCTTTTGGGATAGTTTTTTAAAGTTTTTTTGTTCCTCCTCACTCTCGAGTCCTCTGTTAGCCTTGGAGTTTGAGGGTTCTTCACATGACCACATAATCTTAGCTGTTACCAGCACAGCGCTTTTCTGGACAGAGAGTTCAGATATTGCACTTGGGGTCTATTTAAGCAATTTTTCCAACTTAGGGGTCAGTGCTCCAAGTGCACTTATCACCACTGGAATCACTCTTGCCTTCACCTTCCACATCTTCTCCAGTTGTTCTTTGAGGCTCGGGTATTTCTCCAGCTTCTCATATTCTTTCTTCCTGATATTACTGTCATTTGGCACTGCCACATCTAGTATTATTGCTGTTTTCTGATCCTTGTCTACTATCACAATATCTGGTTAGTTAGCAAACACCTTTTTATCCATCTGGATTTTGAATTCCCAGAAAATTTTAGCCCTTTTATTTTCCACCACTTTTTCTGTGGTCTCCCATTTGGACTGAGGGGAGCTTACCATATGCTGTACACATGTTCCTGTATACAACCCCCGCTACTTGGTTGTGGCATTTTATATACCCTGTTCCTGCTTGTATTTTGTATACTGCCACTATGTGTTTGACTGTTTCTGAAGTTTCATTGCATAGTCTGCACATTCGGTCTTGTCTTGTGTGATAGATCCCTGCTTCTATGGATCTGGTACTTAGCACCTTTTATTGTACCATTAAGGTACCTTTACACGCGGCAACTTTTCTAGGAATTTCATTGTCAACTTACTGGTTGCAGTGAAATCATGGACACATTGTTCTATCTTGTTGCTGTGTACAAATGGTACAATGTCTCCATGATTTCACTAGAAAAGTTGCCGCATGTAAAGGTACCTTTATGGTTATTGCCTCTGTACTGTCTTACGGTACCTTTACACGCCGCCACTTTTGGCGGCGTTCGGAGGCAATCTAACCATTTTTCATGGTTGCCTCCGAACGCCGAAGGCGCTTTTACATGCCTCAATTTCGCCCTCAACCTAAGACGATGTGTTGTTTGACACACCAACAGCGGAACCAATCCAGTGTAGTTCCCTCGCCGCTTCACACGCCGCAATCACCAAAGGAATGTTGGCGTACATGTTCAGCGCTGCAAAAACATAGGCGTGACAGACTGGTGTATTACACGCCCCAAACACGCTGATTAGACAACGCAATCTCGTTATGATTGGCCAGCCTGCGCAGGCTGGCTAATACATGTCGCCATTGCAATTGTGTAGTGTGCATGGACAGCTGTTCAAATATGGCGCCCTGTGAAGGGACAGCCAATGGAAACACAGTAGCCACCACAAATCATCGCTGATGGGGCGCGGTCTCCAGCACGCTGTGGCACGCCTCTGGGAAATCCGTAGGTGACGCAGATTCCATTCCTATCGCCCGTTCACATGCCAAAAGCAGGGAATTTCGCCTTTATGATTGCCTCTGATTTTGGAGCAGTGTTGTGAAATTGGAACCAGGCGCAACCTTTTTGATCGCCGCCAAATTGCCCAATTACACGCCGCAATTTTGAAGCAATTTCACGGCGATGGTGACGGGGCTACAGATTGCCAGTCAGATTTCTCGCCGCAGTAGCGGCGTGTAAAGGTACCCTTAGAGTCCAGCTTTCTCCAGTCATTGGTAGGGTTTTGCCATGTCAGTCACCTCCATTATCTGTCGAAAGTACATACCATGCAGTGACTTGTCTTGCCATGGCACTTCATGTTCCTGTTCTTCCTTCCAAGGCTGTTATTGTTGCTTTAGGCTCTTGTTCATCTTTTCATCTTTTGGAGCCATTTTTCTGATGCATACCTGTATACTCCTCGTGTGTGAAGTGGCGTTGACGCCTATCAAGCTTTGACCACCCTCCTTTCTGTTTGTATACAATCTTTGGGTTTTAGATTTGTGTTGGAAACATTTATGCATTGTAAGGAGCTTCTGGGTCTTTACATCTGCAGCTTCCATCTCTTCTACTGGCCAGCACACTATGCCAGCAGGGTATCTGATAACTGGCAGAGCGTATGTATTGATGGAGCAGATCTTATTCTTCCCATTGAGTTTGCTTTTCTGGACCTGTCTTACTGTTGATGGCAATGGGATATTTCTGCTTTCATTGTCTGCTCATTTAAGTTACTGTGTCCCTGTGGGATGGCAAGAAAAATATTGGAATCTGAGAGTCCTCAGTGGTTGATACCTTTTAATGACTAACTGAAAAGATGGTAAACATAGCAAGCTTCCGGGACACTATGGCCCCTTTGTCAGGCTAATAATGACACAAATTCTGAAGACACATGCATATATACATAAGCAAAAGAAAAAGGAAAAAAAAAGGAAAAAGTGTTGGATGCTGTAGTAAATATGACAGGTGATGTAAAGCAGAGACAGGGTAGGGAGGAGTAAAGGAGCTGGGAAAGAGAAAACAAAATACTAAGATAAGCGGAACAAATTGTATCATTGTTATATGGTTAGTACCCTGTGGAGACCTGAAAATACTTAAGTGAGTTGTGGAGAGCAATAAATCAAACTAAGAGAGTTCACGTAAGAAAAGTCAAACGTTCATAGACTACAAGATCCCAGGTAACTTCAGTTGCACCACAAGCAATGTGGTGTATTTAATTATATGTACCAAATAACCAACAGGTGGCATGTACGTAGGGAAAACCAGGCAAAAATTCAGGACAAGAATGAATTCTTATCGCCACTCAATAAAAGAAAAGTGTATGGATCTACCTGTAGCAAAAACATTTCCAGCCCTGACCACAGTGAAATCGATATGTGGCTGCTCATCTTAAAAAGCAACTTCAAATCTCAGAGAGAGAGAAGAATTTGGGAATACAAATTGATAACAACCTTTGACACATTCAAAACAGGATTAAATATTTCACATGGATTCATGGGTTTCTACATAAATAAAATGAATGAGCATTTGGGGACATCACAGATTCATGCATTTTCATATAAATTAAAAGGACATTTAGGAATATCACATCTCCAAGAGACTCCATTTTGAGGACTATAAACTTTGGAAATTTGGTACATATAATTAAATACATCACATTGCTTGTGGTGCAACTGAAGTTACCTGGGATCTTGTAGTCTATGAACGTTTGACTTTTCTTATGTGAACTCTCGCTTCGATTTATTGCTCTCCACAACTTACTTAAGTATTTTCAGGTCTCCACAGGCTACTAACCATATAACAATAATACAATTTGTTCCGCTTGTCTTAGTATTTTGTTTTCTCTTACCCAGCTCCTCTACCCCTCCCTACCCTGACTCTGCTTTACATCACCTGTCATATTTACTACAGCATCTAACACTATTTTTTTTTTCCTTTTTTTTTTTTTTCTTTTTTCTTTTGCTTATGTATATATGTATGTGTCTTCAGAATTTGTGTCATTATCAGCCTGACAAAGGGGCCATAGTGTCCCGAAAGCTTGCTATGTTTACCATCTTTTCAGTTAGCCATTAAAAGGTATCAACCACTGAGGACTCTCAGATTCCAATATTTTTCTATCTACTGCCTAACTGGTGCAAACATTTTTTACCTTATCAATGTGGGATGGCAAGGCATTTGTAGCAGGTCTGTACATCTGCTATGAACTCTGCTTATAGTTCTACTTCATCAGTTTTGTTTACCTTGCCTCTCCTTATTACCATCCAGCTGTGCTTCTCCAGTGCAAAAGACGTCCATATGTCTTCACTATAGATCCTTGTCAGGTGGATCAGTGAATTGATATCGCATTCATGTTTGGCATACAACTTGATGTTATCTTTGTAGAGGAGGTTGCTAATGGTGCTTCCACTCTTGAACTTGTATCCATAACCAGACTCTGTAATTATGTGACTGGAGGGATTCAAGCCTATGCAGAACTGCAATGGAGACTTTGTGTCACCTTGGTATATGCCGCATTTGATGGTCACTTATGCTAGTTGTCTTGAGTAGACTTCCAGTGTTGTCCCCCATAGCCCTATTACGTTTCTGAGGAAGGTTCTTAATTTCCTGTTGAAATTGTATTCCCAGATCCATGTGTGTTGCACTGAATCATAGGCTTCCCTGTAGTCAATCCAGACTGGGCTGCTCTTGAGTCTTGAGTCACTGCTCAATCTACTAGCAGCTGGTGCTTAGAGTCTCTGGTGTTGGTGCCAATGCCTTTCTGAGCTGGATTCATGTACTGATAAATATGGTTCTGTAGCTTGGTGGCAATGATGCTTGACAGGAGTTTCCCTGTTGTTGTAAGACAGGTCATTGGGCGGTAATTGGATAGAATTTTTATTTTGTGAGAATCCTTCATGGTCAGCATTGTTCTACCTTGGGGTATCCAAGCAGGGTGGTGGCCGGTTTCTAGCTGTTGATTCATCTGTTTTACAGGCGTTCATATACAAGTCTCTGTCCAGCTCTTAATGTTCTAGACATGCTGTTGGATTAATGGTTCTGTAATGGTGACTGTTTCTTGTTCTAACTAGTTATTTTTTTATTCCCAGATCTTGCAGCCACTTTGCACTTATATGTGTTTTTCCTTTTCTCATATTTTCCTCCAATATTATTCAGTTCTCTAATATTGATGGAATTGATGCCCATGTGCTGTTACTCTGCAGTTGGAGGGAGTACACCTTGGATGGTTCTTTGGAGAACAGAACATTTGTCTTTTTGGCCTCAGTTTCTCTAGTGTACCTCCCTAGTCTTGCAGCAACTGCTGTGATCCTTTTTTTAGCAGTCCCTAGAGCTTAGGGTTGAGTCAGCCCTTTGTACTTGTCCAACTTGGTCTTATCCTTCTTCTTCACACCCTTCTATACATGTTAGTTGGCTGACTTCTCTTCGACACCTTGATCTTTGTTTCCAGTCTTCTTTTCCAAGGAGGGCACGTACTTCTGTTATTCTTGTTGGTTGTATATTCAGGCATTTACAGGATTGCTGAGACAGTAGCATAGATCAGTTTAGTAGTTTGAGTTATGGTGGTGGTAGGTATTGATGCAAGTCCTCTATTCAACTATTGGCATCTTCTAGCATACTGTCTGATGGTATTTAACTGCTGAGACTTCGCAGTCAATCTCTTGGGTTGATGGTATAAGCAGTTTATATATGAGGAAAAAATTTAAAAACTTATGTTTTTTTCAAAAAACTCAATATTCTTATCTTTTTATTTACTGGGGTTCTTGGCACATATATTGGCCAATATCTGTTTGCTCATCAACCACTCCACGGTGACCCCAGATCTGATGAGTCCTACGCTGACATCCCTGTCCTCCTTGTTCTCCCCATCCCTCTTCTAAGTGGGTGGATACCATCTCAATCTCAGACCACCTGAGGGCGATTAGGGTGCTAAGTGTAGCTGGAGAGCCAACAACTCCACTTATTAGACATAAACAGGAAAAAAGCTGCACAGCACTCAAGATATAGTGTGAACTGGTGCAAGCTGCGATGCTGGAACAAACAACCAGAAAAAATTCACTGCAGCACTCAGTTACTACAAAATATGTACACATGCTAATAAGCAGTTTATATATGAGGAAAAAATTAAAAAACTTACATTTTTTTAAAAAAGTCAATATTCTTATCTCTTTATTTACAGGGGTTCTTGGCACATATATTGGCCAATATCTGTTTGCTCATCAACCACTCCACGACCCCAGATCTGATGAGTCCTACACTGACATCCCTTTCCTTCTTGCCCTCCCTATCCCACTTCTAAGTGGGTGGACACCATCTCAATCTCATACGACCTGGGGGCGATAAGGGTGCTGTGGAGCCAGCAACTCCACATATTAGACATAAACAGAAAAAAAGCTGCACAGCACTCAAGATATAGTGTGAACTGGTGCAAGCTGCGATGTTGGAACAAATAACTAGAAAAAATTTAGCACCCTCATCGCCCCCAGGTGGTCTGAAATTGAGATGGTGTCCACCCACTTAGAAGAGGGATGGGGAAGACAAGGAGGACAGAAATGTCAGCGTAGGACTCATCAGATCTGGGGTCACCGTGGAGTGGTTGACGAGCAAACAGATATTGGTCAATATATGTACCAAGAACCCCAGTAAATAAAAAGATAAGAATATTGAGTTTTTTTGAAAAAAACTTTTTGAGTTTTTACATTTTTTTCCTCATATATAAACTGCTTATTAGCATGTGTACATTTTTGGTAGTAGCTGAGTGCTGCAGTGAATTTTTTCTGGTTGTTCGTTCCAGCATCGCAGCTTGCACCAGTTCACACTATATCTTGAGTGCTGTGCAGCTTTTTTTCTGGATAGATAGATAGATAGATAGATAGATAGATAGATAGATAGATAGATAGATAGATAAACCAAAAAAGAGCAACACATGAACAACAATCACTGGGAGCAATATCCCCAAGTGCAATCCTTAGTCTTGCAGTGGTATATATTCAAAAAATATTGAAGCAACACTCCAAATCTCAAAATTCAAGTGGTTTTATTGGTCTATACGTTACCATGATGTTTCAGTCCTCTGACCTTTTTCAAGTAGTGACACCACGTTGTAGTAACGTATGGACCAATAAAACCAATTGAATTTTGAGATTTGGAGTGCTGTCTCAATATTTTTTTAATAGATAGATAGATACTGTAGCTAGTATACTGTAGATAGATACTGTAGATAGATATGTGGAGCCCACTGGGACGGGGTACTTGGTACCGGACCGGGGTACTGCTGGGGATGTCACGGAGGTCCTGGTCCGGACCGTGTCCCGGGTTCTCATAAGTAAAAGGGGATATATACAGGGGATTATTTGTCGTGACGCCACCCACTGGTTGTGGTCAGTGATGGGACCACCACTGCAGCGCTGCTCTGCCAGGAGGATGGATGGATGATGGGGCTGCAGCCAGATGGATGAGCCCCCCGCGGGTCGGGCTGCTCCTGGCAGGATAAAAGGTATGATAACAGTTCTGTATACTTGAAATCAGACACGGACACTCAGGCAGGGTTCACCGGGTTCACTTGTCAGCTCTTCAAAACAGTTCACAGCAGTTCTCAGTACAGTTCTCAACACAAGTTACAGTCAGTTAACTCCTGTAACACTGAGCTCTCTGCAGCCAGACTGTCACTCTAAAACCCCTCACTCCTTCTAAGTGTCCTTTCAGGCTGTCCTCTCTCTTGTTCTTTCTCCGGATTGTATAGCGGCAGCTCGGACCCTTGTGGGTCCTCATGGTTGCTGCCGTGCTTTCAACCCTTGTGTTGGGTACTCCAACCTGGAATTAGCTCTCCATCGGTTTGTCTGGTAAGCCGAAATATTGCTTCAGTTCCCCTCAGAACCAACACTCTGGTGTTGCCTAGTCTGCAGTAACCCTATCTTACAAGGCATTACCAGGCTCCATCTAACTAGGGAAAACTACTCCGCCTGTAGTTGGTCGGTGTTGCTGTGTTCCTCGGACCTGGTCATACTGGTCCGGTCTCTTTCCTCACACTCCCTGGGATGCTGGCTATGGACGAGCTTTCTCTCCATGGTTACTAACTCCTTCCTCCTCTTTTCCTCTACTTGTACTATCTGTCACCTGATCTACATGCTTCCCACCCACTTTCTTCTAAACCCACCACCCCTTTCCTGTCTAGAGTCCCGGGCTCTATGTTGCGTGCCGCCTCTAGTGTGTGTGTGTGTCCGTGAGGTTGTTTGTTGTACAAACTGTCTATGTTTCTGCCTGGCTGCAGTTCCCTATGTGGCCACCCTGGTCGCAGGGTCACCACAGATACACTCCCTGACAGATGTTATGTCGCTTATCCATGTTATGTAAATAAAAGCTTAACAATATGTTAGGGGCAGCATGGAGGCTCAGAGGTTCACACTGCAAATTTTAACAGTGGTCTCCTGAATTCAAATCCCACCAAGGACAACACCTGACTTGGCTTTGGTTTCCTCAGGGTGGGCCTGTTTCCTCCCAAACTCCAAAGACATGCTGATAGGGATTTTAGATTGGGGGTGAAATGGGGTCACTGATGATAATGTATGTAAAGTATACAGAATATGATGGTGATGTAAAAGCAATGCATAATAAATTTAAATTCTTTGGATAGAGGTGTAAGCATCCTTACGCAATGAAGGCAAATAGTTTTTTTCCCTCCAGCACACAGATCACACATGGAACAAAGGGATGGTTTGGATTAAAGAGATCTGTGATGACTAGCACAAGATTTATGTAGCTTTTGTCCCATTGCATATAACTTCTTACGGGGTTTTGGACTTATTGGACCAATTATAGTTATCCTAAATAAAATAGCCAAAACTAAGCCAGGGGACAAAAAAACAGTTGAAAGAAAATTTGCATGAGCAACTATAGTGTGTTTTCAATTTTTAGAAAATGCTGTGAATGATTTTGACCAACTTTTCCACCTTACATATAGCATGAATTATACTCACAATATGTTATGGAAACTATCGTCATAGGATGAAGTCATCTGAAAATAATAGTAGCATAGTGACATATTATTAATATGTAGGAAGATCTACTAAAGCAAAGAAGGGAAAGTAATGTATCCCACATGGAACTTGTAGACATGCACAGATGATATACTACAAGTCAGATTTACTATGATAGATTACATGCGCAAGAATCTTAGTAGATGAGATACCGATAGGAACAACTGACCTGTGAGCCCCAAGAGTGATATAAATTGTGTAGATATTGCCCCTCTCATAGTTAAGAAGGAAATAAACATTTAAGTTTTCTCTTTTTCTGAGCACATTTTCTATAGTTAATAGTATATATTATAAGAACTGAAAATTGTAGTCATAATTTTGATGTTAATCCAGGATTTGGCTAAAGTTTATAGATTTGATTTTATGACGCCATAAGGTTGAGTTAGCCAAGTTATAATTTAAAAAAAAAGGCAGAAACTAGAAAGAAATATTCTAAAAACATAAGAATTTTAAGTTAATTTACACAACTCTGCTTCGGTAGATTGAACATTGAGATTCAGTAAAAAGCTTCAGATGCATCTCAATGAATTAGAATATCATCAAAAAGTTCATTTTTTTCAGTAATTCAATACTAAAAGTGAAACACACATATTATATAGAGTCATTACACACAGAGTGATCGATTTCAAGTGTTTATTTCTGTTAATGTTAATGATTATGGCTGACAGCCAATGGAAACCCAAAGGTCATTATCTCAGAAAATTAAAGTAGGGACGATGAAGGGTTAAAAACTGTGCTGCTGTGTTCTACGAGACATCAAAGGGTGAATATAATATTGATTCATTAGTCAACGCGTTTCAGGGCTCCCAGAAATGCCCTGAAAAATGGCAATATTATATTGATTTGTCCTGAGGAGGGGGCCAGGTAGACCTGAAACGCGTTGACTAATAAATCAACATTATATTCACCCTTTTATGTCTTTAACCCATCATCCTCCCTACTCTATATGCTCTACGCAGGGGACTGCAGGAACCGTAATATGCTTTTATAGTCACACAATGTGAAGCCTCTGATATCTATTTAAGTGATATTTAATCTGTCACTCTGTTTGTAATGACTCTACAGGGTGGGCCATTTATATGGATGCACCTAAATAAAATGGGAATGGTTGGTGATATCAACTTCCTGTTTGTGGCATATTAGTATATGGGAGGGGGAAAACTTTTCCAGATGGATGGTGACCATGGCAGCCATTTTGGATCCAACTTTATTTTTTTCAATGGGAAGAGGATCATGTGACACATCAAACATATTGAGAATGTCATAAGAAAAACAATGGTGTGCTTGGTTTTAATGTAATTTTATTATTTCATGAGTTATTTACAAGTTTATGACCACTTATAAAATGAGTTCAAAGTGCTGCCCATTGTGTTGGATTGTCAATGCAACCCTCTTCTCCCACTCTTGACACACTGATAGCAACACCGCAGAAGAAATGCTAGCACAGGCTTCCAGTATCCGTTGTGCCAGAAGCTACACATCTCGTATCTTCACAGCATAGACAATTGCTTTCAGATGAGTGATGAGGCAAACTTTTTTGTGAATGGTGAAATTAGCAAAAAAAACACCACTATTGGTCTGACACTAACCCATAGTGGATAGATCCCTACAAGACTGTTGGAACACAAAAATTAATGTTATGGTGTGGTATATGTGGTACAAAGATAGTAGGGCCATTCTTCATCAATGGAAACTCCAATGCCACTGGATATCTGAATTTGCTACATGATTCAGATGTCCAGTGGCATTTAGATTTCCATTGATGAAGATGATGTTCTGCCCATTCATGAGCAGAAAAATAAACATTCATCGAATTATACTAGTTAAGACCCGTAGAGGTCATCAGCTGCCTGTTTTACGTTGTTTAGATGTTAAACATGATCTAGAGTCTGTTCCTTTTAAGAAGTAATGTGTGCTAACGGAACTCTGTGATGCTGTCCTCGCAGTGGAGTTGGCCGAACTTATCTCAGATGGGTTGAATCTGGAGATCAAAGATGACAAGTTCTACACTGATAGCATGATGGTACTGGGATACGTCTGCAATGAGACGCAACACTTCTATGTCTACATCAGCAATCGGGTACTGAGGATAAGAAGAGCCACTTGCCCTAATCAGTGGCACTACATGTCTACTCACCACAATCCTGCAGACCAAGCCACTAGGTCCATTGCATTAAGTCATCTCAAGGACACTACGTGGATCACTGACCCTGCCTCCTTGTACCATTCGATGCACTACATCAGCAGGCCTGACATGTTCGAACTAAAGGATCCAGATGCAGACGAAGAGCTTCGTCCTCAAGTGTCTGCTATGTATACAGTGATTTCAAACCCTCACTTCGAGTCTCATTGGTTCAGGTTCTCAAACTGGGAGTCACTTGTTCGAGCCATCGCTTGTCTGCTTCATGTAGCTCAGTCTTACAAGACAGCACTTTCAATTGGTTCAGGAAACCCAACAGTTCTCACCTCTGCCATGTTACCCATGCAGAAAATCTGCCTTCCAAGTGCGCCACCAACAGAAGTCAGTGAGATAGACCTCTACAAATAGCAAAGGAAGAAAGTACAAAGCATCTTCAATGTTTTCTCGGACAGATGGAGAAAAAGGTACCTCTCCACCCTACAAACCAGAACAAAGTGGCAGAAAGACCGGCCAGACCTCAAACTTCACGATGTCATACCCACAAAAGACATCCAGTCGAACCAAAAGGAGTGGCTACTTGAATTTGTCACCCAAACCTTCCCAAGCAAGAATGGGAAAGTGCGCAGAATAGAGGTCAGAGTGAGTAAGCTTGTGGAGAACAAACTGTTCCTCAGGCCAGTTACTAAACTTGTGTTGTTGTTTTCCATAAAAGAGACAAATAGTGGCATCAGTTGATGCCAAGTGGGGAGTGTTCTGCCCATTCATGAGCAGAAAAATAAACATTCATTGAGTTATACTAGTTATGACCTGTAGAGGTTATTAGCTGCCTGTTTTACTTTGTTTAGATGTTAAACATGATCTAGCAGAGCTCTTATAGTTAGAAGAGTCTGTCCCCTTTAAGAAGTACTGTGTGCCAAGGGACCGCCCCCCTCTTTCCTCTGGGAGAAAGAGATCCTTGTAGTCAGTTTCCCAGGTTAAAGTGAGAAGATAAGACCTGTATTTCTGGCTCTCCATTCTTCCAGCTTTCCTCTTGTCAGAGGATTCCGGTAAGAGTAAAATGCAGATACATGTTTTTGTGTAGAATCTGTGTGAGCAGGTTATAATCCAGCTGCTGTTACAGAGATAACTGTGAGATAGGAGATGTGTTATACCTTGTAATTCTTCATGTTAGAATGTTTGCATTGTAAGTATTTCTGTGTAGAATACTGTAAAGTGAGATGTATTGTGCTCTGAGATAAACCATTTCAGATAGTGACCCCTGCACTGCATATAGAGAGATGTTACCTCTGTGTAAAGTAGAGCCATTCCCAGTGACCTTTGTCCTAGTTATTGATGTTCACTGCATCCTGTGTTGTATTACTTCTGTGCTAATTACTCTAATGTACCCAGTACTGACTGATTATTCTGTACCTTGTATTATAGTTTTTACCAATCAAGTTCACTCCATCACCAATAAATTAAGACTACAGAACCCCCTACAGTCTGTTTATTGGGAAGAGGATGAGGGTTAGCTGTAAGCTGGAATTCACAGCATCATGCATGGACGAAGGCAGAACAGCCCCAATATCTTTGTACCCCATATAACACACCATACCATCAATATTTGTGTTCCAACAGTCTTGCAGGGATCTATCCACTGTGGGTTAGTGTCAGACCAATAGCGGTGGTTTTGTTTGTTAACTTCACCATTCACAAAAACGTTTGCCTCATCACTCATCTGAAGGCAATTGTCTATGCTGTGAAGATACAAGATGTGCAGCATCTGAAACAACAGATACTGGAAGCCTGTGCTAGCATTTCTTGTGCGATGTTGCTATCAGTGTGTCAAGAGTGGGAGAAGAGGGTTGCATTGACAATCCAACACAATGGCAGCACTTTGAACATATTTTAGAAGTGGTCATAAACTTGTAAATAACTCATAAAAGAATAAAGTTACATTAAAAACAAGCACACCATTGTTTTTTTATGACATTCTCAATAGGTTTGATTGTGTTACATAACCCTCTTCCCATTGAAAAAAATAAAGTTGGATCCAAAATGGCTAACCTCAAAACAGCCACCATGGTCACCACCCATCTGGAAAAGTTTTCCCCCTCCCATATACCATTCCCATTTTATTTAGGTGCATCCATTTAAATGGCCCACCCTGTATATAATATGTGTTTAACTTTATGTATTGAATTACTGAAATGAATTAACTTTTTGATGATATTGTAATTCATTGAGATGCGATGCATAGGTTTATCTGAAAAATTCCTCATATGTAAGGCTAGGGTCACATTAGCGCTAATAGGGGGGTTCCGTTAAAAACATAGGTTTTGGCAGCCTTGACGCTGTGTTATCGCCATTGTAACGCGGCGTCAGCACTGCCAATTCATCCCTATGGTGCCGGAGCCCTGAGCCCTGCTCAAACGCCGGTGTGGCGCCCCTGCGGGATTGCGCCACAGAATGGTATTACACTTGAATATAAAATGTGTTTTTCCTTGTAAGTTGCTAGGTTAGGATTTAAATCTTATGGAGTCTATTTTTAGCACTCACTTAGGACCGCACCACTTAGAGTAGGGGAACTGGTAATATGGTAGGTTCCACAGGTGGGGGCGGAGCTTAGGATAGAGTAGAGTGACAGTTGAGAATTTACCTCAGACGGCGCTGGGAAGGCAGACAGAGTGGTCAGGCCTGGCAGCCCAGCTGAGTGGAGGGTGCCCCATCTTTATGTGGGGGCCCAGGACAGATGGCAACGAACCAGAACTGGTAGGAGCCAGCTGGTCATGTTGAGGGGACACCGGTGACACGGACTACCGAGGCAGCCAGGAGTTCAGCCCTGACTGCAAAGCCGACGAGCTGCAGGCCCAACAGAAACGGGTTGCTGACAGCACCACAAAGGTACCTCTCCCCTCAGGACTGAAAACCGGTTCAAGACACTAGGAGAAATAAAAAGGGACAGACATTTACTACGGTGCTGGAAGGGAACTTTGTAGTCTCGGGTTGCCCTGTCCAGACCGGGTAGTGGACAGACCTTATCTCCTAGAAACAGACCGTAGGACTGGCGGGGGAGCTCTTCAAAGGTGGGAAAGACAGAAAGATCTGGAAAGAGAATAGAAACCCTGAAAGACAGAGAGAGAACATCTAAAGACTCCTTAAGAGAAATCCTGAGTTGGTAACAACACCCTAAACCAAACTGTACCGTGTATTGTTATGCCATCAGCCGGTACCGAGTAAAGCAAAGTTAAAATGGAAATGGTTTCTGTTATTCTTCCTGCCGCAGCTCAAAGGACTTAACATCATCAACATCAACAGCAGAAGGGTAAGAACTGCACCACATTTCCATCAATGTCCTCCCTCACCGTCTCACCACAGCTGCCCTGAGGTAAAGCTCCACCTGTGGGGAGCTGCACCACACACTGCTGCCCCCTCCATCACCTCAGCGGCCGGCTGGCAGCGCCAGTACCACCTTACCGGACTCTACAGGTGGCGTCACGTTCCCCTGTAAATAACCCCTTTCACCCCCACCGTTTTACCATTAAAACCTGGTATAATTGTTCGCCAGGGCACGGCACCGGGGATACCGACCATCTGTGACATCCCACACAGAAGCCCCGGTGACCGAGTACCTCATGCACCCCAGCTCTGGTTGAAACACCGGCATCTGAGTACCGGTGTTTGAAATCTCACGCTTTTTCCTAGCATGTCAAATGACGCTTTCTGAAGTGTCACTTGACGCGCTAGGAAAAAGCATGAGGTTTCAAACTCCAGAACTCAGATGCCGCATTCCGGCGTTTGAGCCGCGCTAGGGGCCACGTCACCATAGGGAACAATTGGCAGCATTAACGTGGCGCTACCATGGCGGTAACAATAGCAAAACCTATGTTTTTAATAGAACCCCCCTAGCGCAGCCAATAATGTTAATGTGACCCTAGCCTAAGAATACGGATACGTATGGACAGGCTAGAGAGAGGGAGAAAAGTCACTTTCATATTGCTCTGACACTGACTTTTGGCTAAACTGTTTTTTTACTCCTCTTTAGTTAGAGTCCTCACTAATATGGTGTCCTGGCAATCACTATGTGGATCAAATGGCAAATATTTATTTCTCCTACAGGGTTATCACAGAAAAAGTGTAGCACTACATTGTAATTAATGGACACCAGAAAGACAGATGCTCAAAACTCAAAATGCCCTAAAAGTCAATTTATAAACTGCTTTTCTAAACCAGACAACAGTCTATTTTGTTGTGTATGATCAGTTTTAACATGGATCTTAAAGAAAGCTTGGAGATTCTCTCACAATAAAACATGGAAATTAGACACATAAGTTCTATTATTATTATTTATTTATATAGCGCCATTAAATTCCATGGCGCTTTACATGCTAAAAGGGCAGACAAGGACAAGTACAATAAATGTGGACAATTTGGTCGTACAGATACAAGAGAGGAGAAGATCCTGTCCGCGAGGGCTCACAATCTACGAGGGGTGGGTCGGGATACAGTAGGAGGGGGAGGTGCCGGTCATGAGGCTATCGGTGGACCGGGTCTCATAGGAGGTTGTAGGCTTGGCGGAAGACGTGGGTCTTTAGACTTTTTTTGAAGGTTCGCAGGGTTGGAGAATGTCTGATGTGTTGGGACAGAGAGTTACAGATTATTGGGGATGCCCGGGAGAAATCCTGAATGCGGTTGTGCGAAGAGATGAGGGGGGAGTAGAGGAGGAGTTCTTGGGAGGAACGCAGGTTGCGCGAGGGTAGGTATCAGACCATGTCGGAAATGTATGGAGGGGGACAGGTTGTGGATGGATTTGTATGTCTTGGTTAATGCTTTAAACCGGGATCTCTGGGAAGCAGGGAGCCAATGTAGGGCTTAGCAGAGGGGGAGACAGGGGAGTTGCGGGAGGACAGATGGATTAGATGGGCAGCAGAGTTTAGGATAGATTGGAGAGGTGCAAGGGAGGTAGCAGGGAGGCCGGAGAGCAGGAGGTTGCAATAGTCGAGGCGGGAGATGATGAGAGCGTGAATAAGGGTTTTAGCAGTGTCGTGGTTAAGAAAAGTGCGGATATGGGAGATGCTTTTGAGCTGGAGATGGCAGGAGGTGGCGAGGGCCTGGATCTGGGGCTTGAAGGTGAGGGAAGGGTCGAGGATAACCCCGAGGCACTTGGCGTGGGGGACTGGGGAGAGAGCAGTCATCGACGAGGATGGAAAGGTTGGGTAGTGAGGGGGAGCGGCTTGGGAGGAAGACGATGAACTCGGTTTTGTCCATGTTCAGCTTAAGTAAGCGAGCGGAGAAGAAGAATTAGATGGCGGACAGGCATTGTGGAATTTTGGAATGTAGGAAGGCGATGTCAGGTCTAGACAGGTAGATTTGGGTGTCGTCGGCGTAGAGTTCGTACTGGAGGCCGTGGGACTCAATGAGTTGCCCTAGTCCGAGTTTGAATCTATTGCTAATCCCTGAGGAAGGAGCATTGCAGGCTCTGAAACGCGTTGGAGAAAAGAATAAAGAGCATCATTGCATCAACCCTTGGTTTAGCATACTCATTTCAGCAGTGCAGATCGTGTACACTTAGTCCCCCTTCTTTGAATTTCATGGTGCACTGTATGGCAGATAATTTCCATACAGTGCACCATTACTGTGGCAAACCCAAGTCTCAAAGATCACATTATCTCTGAGGCCTGGGTCAGGTGACCGGATGTTGTCATGGCAACATCGGGTTACGATGGTGATCGGCTCATTATGATGAGCCGATCATCATGGGGAGAGGTACGAGACTGCGCTCCCTCTCCACAGACCCTAAATTCTGTGACCGGTAAGATTACAGGGGTGCAGGGACACAGGGGTGTGGGCTGCAGGGATCCAGGACTGTGAAGGCCCAGGGTACAAGGGTGCAGGGGTGTAGGGATGCAGGGCTGTGGGGTGCAGGCTGCAGGACACAGGGGTGCAGGGCTGCAGGACACAGGGGTGCGGGGTGCAGGACTGCAGATCCGAAGGCTACTAGACGCAGCTCCACACCAGTGCCCGCTCTCCTCCGGTCCTCCCTCTTCCAGAGGAGAGCGGTCACAGCAGGGCACAGGAGTGGGAGGACTGGAGGAAAGTGGGCACAGGAGCATAGGATCGGGTAGCGTGGGCGAAGGTGAGTAGGACTGGGGAGAGCTGGCGCAGTGTGGAGTGGCGATGATGGGAGTGATATGGGAGTGATCAATCCCATCAGATCACTCCCAGATCACTACCATCATCACTGGAGGGAGCAATATCCGCCCCCTCCAGTGCTCCATGCTATGGAAGGGGTTATGCCAACAATTGCTGATTGGCTGTTGGAAGTTTCAACAGCCAATCACAGTGATCGCAGATGAGATCACTGTTTCCACAATTTATAAACTGATGAGAGAAGCTCTGAGGCCCTCAGGTAAAGATAAATTATTTCAAGGGTGGACGAAATACCTAAGTGACGAGGATTTAGAGAATGAGATCATCAGAGGATGGGAATTAATGCAAAAATTATCCTTAGCCATTTTTTGTAATTCTGACTAGTGTCCCTTTATGAGGATATAACTCTGGAACATTTCAACGGATGCTAGCGATTCTGAGATTGTTTTATCGGGACACATTGGGCTTCATGTTTTAGCAAATTTAGGTCGATAATTTTTACAATTATTTGTGAAAAAATCAGAAATTTGGCAAACATTTTGACAATTTTGCAATTTTCACATTTTTTTTTTTTTTTTTTTTAATTTGATGGACAATTTCTCCTGAGTACATCTACAAGCTTGCCTTTGACATATTCTAGTGTGAGCTCATCATCTGGCTGTGCATCTAATGCAGTGACAAGTGTGTCATAACTTTCTGGAAGACCACTTAATAGTAGTGCAGCAACATTAAAGTCTTTAATTTCTTCTCCAATACTTCTGAGATGCGCCACAATCTCTAGGGTGTTTCCTATATAGTCCTGCATATTCTGGCTATTAGCTTAAACTGGTACAGCTTTCTCATTAGATAAAGCTTATTGCTAAGATTTGATTTTTCATGCACTTTCTATAACTCATCCCACATCTCCTTTGCAGTTGCACACTTGCATATATGCACAATCTGATGATCATCTACACTAAGAGAGATAGTGCTTTGTGCTTTCTGATCCTTCTCTACCCAGTCGTCTAGTAATGGATAAGGCACTTGTTCCTGTGTATATTTCCACATACCTTCTCTTATGAGCAGCATCTTCACCATGAATTTCCAGGTCTGATAATTCTGATTGGTGAGACTTTGCACTGAGAACTTGCAGTGATCACTGCTTGCAGATATCTTCTCTGTTGCTCTGCTGATTTTGCTTCTGTTGCTGTATTAATCTTTTGTGTGACTCTGTGTTCTGTGTCACTCCTGGAGTTCTGTGTCATGCTGGGCCCATAACTTGTTGGCAGTGGATCATTCAGGATACACTGAAAGTGTGTTGACAACGAAACTTAGCTTTAATTAGCAACAAACAGGTACAGATATGAAGGGCTTTGTGGAAACAGGAATATAAATCTTAAATGTCCCTTTGCAGCATCAGCAAGCTGCTGTGCTTCTCTTCACATGCACAGACACAGGAAACTGGTTACAGTCACATGGTATTTCCTGTGTGTTAGCCTCTGGGAGTGTTTTTTTTTTTTAACTAACTTTACTGGCAATGCACAAAGCTAGCAATACAACACTTACACATACTGGATTGGAGTTGTTGCACTTAAAGTGGTTCTAAACCCAGAAACTGACCCCCCCGTATCTTTAGACCTGTCCCTGCACCCCCTCTTATCATTTCTAGCCATCCCTTTTGCAGAAAAAATCGCTTTTGTAAAGTAAGAGAAAAAGTTATATTACTTTGTTCTGTGTGCGTTCTCTGTTTCTGTGCAAGCCGCAATGGGCGGGGCCTGTGTGCTGCTGCCTTGTAATTATGCACGCCCCTCTCTGCTTCTAAGAGCCTGGCCGCGTCATGAAAGGGGTGGGGCTAAATCGCGTCATGCCGGAGCCCCGCCCCCTTTCATGACGCGGCCAGGCTCTTAGAAGCAGAGAGGGGCGTGCATAATTACAAGGCAGCAGCAGACAGGTCCACTTATTTGCGGCTTGCACAGAAACAGAGAACTCACACAGGACAAAGTAATATAACTTTTTCTCTTACTTTACAAAAGCGATTTTTTCTGCAAAAGGGATGGCTAGAAATGATAAGAGGGGGTGCAGGGACAGGTCTAAAGATACGGGGGGGTCAGTTTCTGGGTTTAGGATCACTTTAACATATTCTAGCAAAAAAATTTTTTTTAGGAAGTTAGAAGGGTTCAAAGTTCATCAGCAATTTTTCCTTTTTTTAGCAACATTTACAAAGCCTTTTTTTTAGTGACCACATCACATTTGAAGTCCCTTTGAGGGGCCCACATGATGAAAAACACCCAAAAGTTACATCATTTCAAAAACTGCACCCCTCAAGCTACTCAGAACTATGTTCAAGAAGATTATTACCCCTTCAGGTGCTTCACAGGAACTAAAGCAACGTGGAAGGAGAAAAATGGACATTTTAATTTTACCAGCAAAAATGTTCTTTTAGCCTCATTTTTTTCATTTTCACACTGGCAACAGGAAAAAATGGATCGTACAATTTGTTGGGCAATTCCTTCTGAGTACACTGATACCTCATATGTGGTCATAAACCAATGTTTGGGCGCATGGCAGGGCTCGGAAGGGAAGGAGCACCATTTGACTTTTTGAATAGAAAATTAGCTCCAATCGTTAGCGGACACCATGTTGCTTATGGAGAGCCCCTGTGTGCCTAAACATTGGAGCTTCCCCACAAGTGACCCCATTTTGGAAACTAGACCCCCAAAGGAACTTATCTAGATGTATAGTGAGCACTTTGAACCACCAGGTGCTTCACAAATGGATCCATAAACATGAAAAAGTTTTTAGACTCAATTTTTTCATTTTCACATGGGCAACAGGATAAAATGGATCCTAGAATTTGTTGGGCAATTTCTCCTGAGTACACCGATACCTCATATGAGGTCATAAACCACTGTTTGGGTGCATGGCAGGGCTTGGAAGGGAAGGAGCGCCATTTGATGTTTTTAATGGAAAATTAGCTCCAATTGTTACCGGACACCATGTTTTGTATGGAGAGAACCTGTGTGCCTAAACATTTGCCACCGGCAGCTGGGCAACTGGAAGAGTCTGTGTTCAGCACCATAAAATGGTGTCTCTAGTGAATGCGCCATTTTGTGGCCTGGTTGTGGGCTGCAATTCACAATACTGAGGATTCCAGCCCCCAGCTGCCAAGTTGTACCTGGTTGGTAACCAGAAATATGGCGAAGCCCCATGTTGTTCTTTGTTATAGAAATAAAACAAAATGACGTGGGGCTTCGCCGTATTTTATGTTGCAAGCCAGGTACAACTTTTCAGCTACGGACTGACACAGACTCCCAGCTGCCTAATGGTACCCGGCTGTCATCCAAAAATTCAGCAAAGCCTGACAGTTTTTTTTAGTAATAGAAATTATTGGAATAAAAAACGATGTGGAGCTTCCCCCTATTTTTGGTCCAGCCAGGTACAACTAGGTATATCGAGGTTGGAATCTTCAGCATGGAAAGGCCCAAGCATTTTGGGCCCCCTATGCTGCGAATTGCAGCCCACAACCGCCCCAGAAAATGTCGCATTCATTGAAGTGACATTTTCTGGCGCTGTACCCAGACTCTTCCAGTTGCCTTGGTGCCAGTGGCAAAATGGGTAATAAAGGGTTTAATGCCAACTTTTATATTGGCAGCTAGCACTAAGCCTGAAATTCATAATGTCTGGCCAATGTTAGACCCAGCCATTAGGAATCTCTAGTAAATAGTAAAAAAATACACACACAGAAAAATATATTTATTAGCAAAAACACAAACATAATTGAGATTTCATATTTATTACGCCATACCCTCTGACATAGTCCACAAAGATAGTCCCATGACGCTCAATCACCTCTACTACATCCAGAGACTGCAGCAAGGGATCAAGTGTCCTCTTCCCAGAGTCTCTGGGCTTACACTGATGGTGCACTGTAGCGCAATCATCTGTCATACAGTACACCATGACTGTGATCCCAGAGACTACAACAAGAGGACTCTTGATTATTTGTTGTAGTCTCTGGGGTCACAGTCATGGTGCACTTTATGGCAGATAATTGCCACACAGTGCACCATCACTGTGGCAAACCCAAGTCTCAGAGATAACATGATCTCTGTGGCTTGGGTCAGGTGACCGGATGTTGTCATGGCAATATTGGGTTACGATGATGATCGACTCATTACGATGAGCCGATCATCACGAGGAGAGGTATGAGACTGCGCTCCCTCTTCCCGGACCCTAAGTGCTTTGACCTATAAGATCACAGGGATGCAGGGGTGCAGGGCACAGGGGTGCAGGGGTGTAGGGCTGCAGGGGAGCAGGGCTGCAGGGCACAGGGGTGTGGGGTGCAGGGCTGCAGGGGTGCATGGGTGCAGACCCGGAGTAGACCGGACACAGTATGGAGCAGCAATGATGGAAGTGAGCAATCCCATAATATTACTCCCATATCACTCTCATCATAACTGGAGGGGGTGGGTATAGCCCTTCCAGTAATGATGGGAGTGATCTGGGAGTGATCTGATGGGATTGATCACTCCCATATTACTCCCATCATCATTGCTCCACACTGTGCTCGCTCTCCTGCGTTCTCCAGTCCTCCGCACCTGTGCCCGCTCTCCTCCGGTCCTCCCACTCCCAGAAGAGAGCGGGCACAGCAGGGCAGAGCAGCAGGAGGACCGGAGGAGAGGGGGCACAGGAACAGAGGACCAGAGGAGAGCGGGCACAGGAGTGGAGGACCGGGGAGAGTGGGCGCAGATGTGGAGGAAAGGGGAGAGCGGGCGCAGTGTGGAGCGGTGATGATGTGAGTGATTTGGGAGTGATCAATCCCATCAGATCGCTCCCAGATCACTCCCATCATCACTGGAGGGGGTGATACTTGCCCTCTCCAGTGCTACATGGTATGGAAGGGGCTATGCTGCTGTGATTGGCTGTTGGAAGTTTCAACAGCCAATCACAGTGATCGCAGACGAGGGGTGGCAAAGCCACCCCCCCGACATCACCTTAAGGTCCCTTGCTTCCTATAGCCCTAGTGAGATTTCGCCAATGCCGGTCACCAGTGTTACAAGATGGGGATCCCGCGATAACTTGTCTTTGTCTACCCTCTAACTTGTACAGTGACATGTATCCTAATAGCGCTATATAAATACCTAATAATAATAATAATAATGTTGTGGGATGTCACAGGTCGGGAAACTGCGGTTTTAATTTATCCCCTTACTAACACCATCCTGATAGATCTATGAAATGTCCCAAATGTAGAGCGGATAAAACTGATATGATGCATGGTTTATGGTTTTGCCCGAGGTTGCAAACCTACCGGAAAATTATACAGACAATGGTAAAAGAGTCATGTGAACTATGGGTTGACCTAGACCCTTTTTGTTGGCTACTCCATTATACGGATGACAGACTGAAAGGTAGAGGGAAGCACGCATTTTTCCACACGATCACCATGCTAGCCAAACGATTGTTGCTCCAAAAATGACTCTCATATAGAATTCCGGGGCAAAAAGAGACAGGCTTAATGACTGTGCTGAACATAGAAACAAGGGAAGTGGAAAGAAATCGGGACAATATGGCAGCAGGTTTTTTTTAGAAAATGGAGAGCTTTTATAGAATCCTCTTTATCAAATGCAGAGACCCAAAGAGTGATCTCTCCATTCATTCTCTCAGAATGGTGTCTGTAAGAAGACATTAAAAGTAGTCTAGATAAACTAAAAATTAATACTCATGGGGAAATTCCTTAGTGATTCAAATGAAATCGATCTTTGGATGAGGTGTGTACACATATGGGACTCGATATTATCCAAGTTTAACCTTTAGGGAGGAGGAGGAGTAAATGGAACAATACATTTTGTATAGTGATGGCTACTTTGTTATTGTGTGTTGTTGATTATGGATATAAAAGAGATTTGCTGATTTATATGACGTTTTATGAAACTTTACATTAGGAGATGTAACTGTTACAATTTTATACGGAACTGTTTGAAATTAATAAAAAAGATTTAAAAAAAAAAAAAAATGCTCACAAGAAACAGCCATTAGCCAACACGATATCAGATTGCAAATGCACTAGCAGAATGCAGCAAGCCCCCCATGATAAAGGTGGGGGAAACACAGGTGCAAGATACAGATGAGACAACCACTATCAGCCTACCATATCATGGAGGGGGTGGTTGCTAGTATTAGACATGCAAACAGATGAGGTTTGCATAGGGCGCCAGTTACACAGATACATGATGCGCAGTGTCTCAGCCTATTGATAACGCCCATACTATTAGATCAGGCGGGTTGCCCAGCACTATACAAGTGCACCCCAAAGAACAGACACCTCAATGGGCCTTGCAGCATCCTGCATATTAATGGAAAATATGCAATAAGTAATCATACAAAACCATAATTAATAATGGGAGGTATTGGTTGGTATTTAAGGCAAAATAGGCAAGCTAGTAACCCAACATCAAAGGTGTCCATGCATACGAGTCTCTACACTGCATTAAAAAATGATTTGCAGATAAAGACATAAATTAAAAACATTAAACAAACAGCCATTAGGCAACACAAGATCAGATTGCAAATTCATTAGCAGGAATTAGCAGGCTCCATGATAAAGTTGAAAGCAGCACAGGTGCAAAATACTTACATGACAACCACTCTCAACTTACCATACCATGATGAGGTTTTTTTATGTTTTTAATTTATGTCCTATTCTGTAATCTAGAAAGAAAGAAGGAAGCGCACATAGGGTTTTATCTGTGGTACAATAAACCGTTATCTGTTGTTCAACTCACCTCCTTTGGTTGTATGAGTCACAACCAGAGTCCGGCTACCACAATGGCATCATCTCCCCCGTGGGACCATGCCGTGCCTGAAAGCAAGGGAAGGGTCTCCACACCAGGTAAGCCCACCACACACAACACCTTCCCAACTCCAGTCTGGAAGGGAGAGCTCTGAAACCCGAGTCTAAGGTGAGGTCCCCTGCTATATATTCTGGTCTGGGGAGGGTTAGGCAGTTCAGTTCCTAGGAGGACTGTGAAGAGGACTGGAGCAGCGTAAGGCTCGTCCCGGGACAGAGACTAGCCAGCATGAGGGACCCCTAGGAGATGGTCTGAGGAAGTGGAGAAATAGGTCTGGAGTGGAGCCATTACCAAGTTCGCCCCAGTGCAGAGCGCAGGAACAGACACCAGAGTCCGTGGTTGCGAGGGACTCTAGGCTCAGCAGCCAATACTGGATTGCGGAAAATTCCACGTTGCCCGTCCACCACGAAGCCTGGAGACAAAGCAGCACTATAGAGCTCAGGGAGAGCAGCAAGAGGAGCGAAACCCCAAGAGGGCTCAAGCTACCTATCATACAGGCAAGAGACTGAACGCAAGAGGACAGGGTCACAGCTTAGCTACAGGCAGCCAGGACCCGCCAAGAGTAGTGTAACAGGCAGGCCTCAGAACTCACCGGATGGGGAGAACCCCGGCTTGCTTCCTGGCGTCCGGACTGCTAACATCTCTTGTGGAAAGTAGCCTGGACGAACCTACTACTACCAGTAAAGGTAACGGAAACTTCAACCCCCTGTGTCTGTCGGTCATTCTGCGTCCTCCGGCCTGCAACCCCAACAACCTATCACCGCCATTGATTATACCAGTTACCCTTTGGATCCGCTTTTCCCGTGGGGAGCGAAAACATCCCAGCTGCCATTCCATCATCCCCAGAGGTCCCCCACCGCCACCAATAGCTGCGACCCACGGGTGGCGTCGTGATAATCTACTCTAAACTACAAACCTCTAAACTTTAATTAGCCAACCCCTGGGGCCACGGAGCCGAACTTCGACCTCCGTGATTCCCCCCAGCAGTAACTCAATGGCTCGGACCCGAGTCAGAACCCCCCACAGACCCGGGGTGCGTCACAACCAACTTAGAACATCTGAAATAATAGCTACAACCTGTAGGCAGAAGTGACAGTATATTTTCTTTTTAATTAATTAATTAATTAATTAATTAATTTATTTATTTATTTTAAAAGCAGATCCTATTTTATTATTCTGGGCAAGCCATAATATTTTGGGAGCATGTCAATCTTCATTCCTTCTTGTCTTGTACATTTCCCAAAATTCCAATGGTTTATGGATCCTTTTTTTTTTTTTTACAGAAAACTTTTAGTAATCAAAAACTTAAAAATGAATTAAAGTTTCTGAAACTAAAATCTGGTGTATTTTCACAGATCCTTGAAGACATAAAAACTGAGTGAATGCTTCTCTTTTTTTTAGTTTGCCCAACAAACAGGTCTTTATGGCTTGTGACACAAATTATATGGTTGGGTAAGGCTCATTTATCAATATAGAAGGCAATGTTCTTTACAAGGCTCGCACTCCATAAACATGTATTTTGCTACTATCTAGGCAGAAAATCTGGCAGGCAATTTGTATAAAACTTTCCAAAGAAGCTAAAAGGGAACAGCATCATTAAAATTACCCAATTACTGCCTGGTAAACGGAGGGATAGAAGTATAAAGTTACGGAGCACAGATCACACACTAAGTTTTTAGGGGTTTCCTGAAGATAATCACTGGAGAACTGTGTTCAAGAGATATTTATAGTATAGTCTAGATACGGTATCTATTAAAAATATGTGAAATATAATATGCAGATTTCTGCATACATGGATCCCATGGGAGCAAATATTACAAATGTTATGTAGTGACATACCTGGTATAGCACAGAAGAAGTTAAAAATCTATATGAAGTAGGCATGATTGTCTCTTTAAAAGGTCTACAGACTATTAGTCATCTAACAACTCACACAACCTCCATTGTGTTGATAGGCAAGTGAGCCAGAGGAAATATATTACTTTGAAAATCAATTGAAATAATAGTAGGCAGCACTCACCATTTTGTTGCATTGGGATTTCTTTATTTCCAGTTGCACAAGAGTGACATGCCGGCATGGTGGTGGATGCGGGGTGCGTCCAGGGACTACACGTGTTTCGCTCAAATGAGCTATGGAAGCTTATTTGAGCAAAACACGTGTAGTCCCTGGATGCACCCCACATCCAACACCACGCTGGCATGTCTCCCGTGTGCAACTGGAAATAAAGAAATAAAGAAATCCCAACGCAACAGAATGGTGAGTGCTGCCTACTATTATTTCAAATGAACTTTGGGACTTTGTAAACAAAGGCACAGCACCACAATTCAATCAGCAGGAGAGGTACTGTATTTCCTCCATAGCCGAATAGTAGCACAACCAGAGCTCCATATCTACAGGCAGTAGTGCGGGTCATTTCTATTAATTCCTTTATTACTTTGAAAATGTCTTAAGTGTGAATGCTCTTCTAGGACCTTTATCATAATTGGTTTAAAGAGAACATGACCAAGAAACAAGAGCCTTTACTTGTCTTGTTAGACAGTTAGAAACATGTTAGGGTTTTGGATTGTTGGTCACATTCTGGGATTTGAGATATACATACCATTCAGATATAAGTCTCGGAAAGACGACCATGAAGGGCTCTATTCTGAAGAAGTTATCATTTTGGATGATTATAAATGGAAGCTCAGCTCCCTATTTCCCACAAGGCAACATGCAGGAAGAAGGCGGGTCTTTGGATCATGTGGTGTCAGGGAGCCACGTGAAGTGCTGCAAAATCGACTCTGGATCCTTTTCTCTTCTCTGCCTGATAGGTTCCTTCCTGGGCACCTGTATAAACCAGAGGTGAATTGAATAATGAATGAGGACCGAGGTTTATAGGATCACGCCAGGAATGAAAAGCTGTATACAAAGGCTTTTACCAGATGAGCGGCACCATAATCCGTGCAATTTAATCGCATCTATACTCACTGCACTTACAGTAGATACTGTACTGTCTCTTTTGTCCCCTCCGTATACCCCTGAGAGGGAATACATACCTTATCTTTTCAACATTCAAAATTAATGAATATTATTAACAGTGATTTAATACCATGCCTTTCCGGGCATATGTAATCTTACCTGAAGAAGTAGCTATATGCTCCGAAACATGTAGTTGTAAATCACTGTTAAAAATATACATTACTTTTAACAGTGGTTGTTTTCTAAGCTGAACACTTGGCTTAACCTCTCCTTATATGTCTTGGACATGCTGACTTGCTCTGCCACTTGTGTGTTGTCTGAGCGGGTTTTTATTACAGATAGGTGCACCTGTTATTGGAAGATGTAGACAGATTGACTCTGATAAAATTGAACAAGGGCTGGATTTCCCCAGATATTACAAGCCCACCGAAAGACAGCCACACAACCTAAAGTCTCCCAAAATGTTCATATTTGTGAGCTGGCTTAATGTGTATGACTTCCCATTCAAACCGATTTTGTTATAAAAGTCACATTCTATTCCTCCTGCTTCTGCAATATGTACTTCATAGTGATATATATATACCTCCCAGGGGTAATTTCTGGTACACCTCTGTACATTCTGCATTGCCCAACTACTCTAGTAGTCTTACTCCTTATCAATGCTAGCACAATGTTTTATTCTGAGGTCCCCCTCACAGTCTGTTCCTGGGTATATCACACAGCCTCCATGGATAATTTTTGATAAAAGCCCTCACTTTCCTTAACTGTATTCTTAATTTATTTTCAATCTTTTGGTTGTCTGGTAGTCTCCATTTTCTGAATACAGGTGTTTCAGGCCTGAAAGATTGACCACAACACATACCTTCATTTGCCTTCACTGTCTTTTAAATTTACTGCAAATTCTTTGGGTATCTGGCAGTATCCATTTTCAGCATACATGAGTTTCAGACCTGAGCGAGTGTCCACAAGACAGGCCATCACTCGTCTTAATGTTAAATTAAATTGTTTAAACACTTATTGAGTGTATTTTGGGATCAATTCTCATTATAACAATGCTACATTTTAACTAGATAGAGCATACATATTGTGTAACAATTTACAGTGTCTGTTGCTAATAGAACAACATTTCTGGATTGTCCAAGGGCCTACCTAAATGACACTACAGTGTTTTTCCCTAGAGGGGGCTGACAGTTGCTTCCCTTAAGTGTAATTAAAATTGTGAAAATACTTTTTTGGGTGTATTTTAGGATTCCATCTCATTACAACAATGCAAATTTTTAGTTGAATAGTGCATACATATTCTGTAGCAATTCACAGTGTCTATTGCTGACAGAAGAACATTTCTGGGTTGTCCAGGGGCCTAAATTAAACTACTGTGTTTTTCCATGGAAAAGGCTACTTCAAACCATTTTTTCCATCAAATTTTATAAAAACTGTGAAAAGAATTTTGGTGTTTCTGGTAGAGTCCATTTCCAGGACATTTTTTGCAGGCCCGAGAGACTGGGGTAATGCGCTATACAGAACTCTTTAGGTCGCAGCCTTACATATATTGGAACATGTACATTGTCACGCTGGGCCATTTACCTGAGCTCTGTACTAGTGCCTATCACTGAGGTAGTATGCTTCACAGATCTCTTCAGGTTGCAGCCTTACACATGCTGAACCATGGTACAGAGCTTGGGTTAAATCCTGGTTGGATTTCATAGTTACAGAGTTGGGCGATGGCCTGATGGCCTCAATACCAGCCCTCGCTTGCTTTTGTACTGTATTCAAAATGTAATGTAAATTAGCTGGGTGTTTGGTAGGATCCATATTCCTGACATTGGCCATACAGCTCCCTTAACCCCTGTATTATACTCGTCTTATGGAGGCTTCACCTGCAATCACAGTGGCTTCATCAGACTCCGTCGGCAAAATGAATTGTGGCACATTCCAGGGTTTCTGGGAGTGCACTGGAGGACATTGTTCAAAGTATATGTATGTCAAGCACATTATGCAGTGATACTCTCCTTCTAATCTCAAACTGGGCATCATATACCAACCTCTAGGCCCTGCCACCACATTTTTTCACCATTTCTCCACCTGCATTTTTCACTCTGCTAACATTCCCACTATCATCATGGGTGACTTTAACCCTAGAACGCATACCTGGGGCCTTGCAGGCCTGCCAGGTTACTTGTTTTCTATTTTCTGTAAAAGTACTTTAGTTTGAATTTTGAAAATCTAGGTAATCCTCAGGTATATAGTTGTTAGTAATTTCCAGTTATTCATATATTTTTGTTACAGACATTTCGGTATAACAACCTTTTTTTGGGACTACCCCATATTCACGCACCTGGGGCCTTTTAGGCCTGTACTAGGTTTACATGTGATACTCAGTCTTTTTGTCTGTATTGTTGCTGGGGAAGAAGTTTTATGACTCTGCTATTGCTGGGAAGAGTGTGGATTCTGCATGACAACATGGTCATGTGATCTTGGAAGGGAGGCTCCCTCACAAAGTCATGTGTCTCTGACCTCATCGCAGGTCTTTTTGTCCTAATTGCTGGAGAGACTTTGGAGGAAGAAGTCAGCTTTCTTTTTGTCTGGAAATAGAAACTTTCTGAGCTCCAAAACCAGAGGCTTCTACTGCACTACAAGAAAGTGATCTGTTGGAGGTAAGAAGAGGGGGGCTGCACTTTACCTGCTTTATATCGCTTGGTGTGCTGGGACCCTAACAAAGAGTCTTATCACATACTGTTTACAGTGCACAAGCCTGATTGTAATCTATTTTTTTTTTCTTTTTAGTTTACTGACATCAAAAATTACAATGGCACAGTCTACTTCCAGGGGATTGACTGACCATGAAATCGAGGCAATCATTTTTGATAGTGATGATGAAAGTGAAATTTCTTTGTCTGATGAAGAGTACATGCCACCAGCTAATGTATCAACTTCATTGTCCAGCGATTCTTCAGATGATGAAGTAGTTGATCCAGCAGAACGTTCAAATAGAACATCTAAAACGAATATTTTTTGGAACAGTACTGCTGCGGCTCCTGCACGCACTCCATCACATAACATTATTAGAGTTGCTCAAGGAGCTGTCGGAATTCCCCAATTCATGTCCAAAAGAGATGTTTTCCGCAGGATTCCGCCAGCCTTAGCTGGGGTCACCAGGAGGTCAGATCCATTAAGTCTGTGGTAAAGTTGTTTGAGTTCCAATTAATGATTACCAACAGTGGCCTCAGCCATTGCTTTGCTTAAGCTTGTTATTGTAAACACATTGCAGAACTTGCCATTGCTGAACTCTGAGACCATGACATTCATGGGCCCTCCCAAAATAATGGTAGAGGGTCACCTGTGGGCACACCCAAATGAATAAGGGCACTCAAAAAAGTACAGAGGAGGGCCCTTCAAAATGTATAGAGGAGGGACCTCCTAAATGAATGACTCAAGCAACACCCAAATGTACAAGTTCAAATTAATCGTGGCCTAATATGACTTCAAACATGGATTTGCCTATGCATGTTATTGTAAACTAAATATACAACATGCTGAACTATGCGATCATATCATTCATGTGCCCTCCCAAGGTAGTAGTGGAAGACCACCTGTGGTCCCTTCCAAAACTGAAGTTGACAAAAAGAAAAAGTTGCGCCACACTGTATAATTCAAGTGGAAAGTTAGGTGACAATGTCCCTTGCTCACCTGATCCTGTTGTGCCGACCGCACAACAGGTTGCAGAGCTGTGGACACGTCCGCTGGTGTTCACGCTGGCTCAGTAATCAATGTGGTTCACGTGAACCGCCGGTGTCCGGTGCACGTGACCGCTATGGGAGGGTGTTGGTGTCAGGTCTGCGAGGTCCTGGGTCCCGAGCTGCAGTATATCACGCTTCCCACAGGGAAGAAGATGTATGGCAGAAAACAGAGAGTGATAATGAACCAGCGCTCAGGGAAACCCGGACACTGCTATAGCATAAATTACCTTTAGGTTTTATTATATCGATATGGGAATCCAGTCTCCACAACGCGTTTCAACGCAAAAGGCGTCTTTATCAAGTGAACTTGATAAAGACGCCTTTTGCGTTGAAACGCGTTGTGGAGACTGGATTCCCATATCGATATAATAAAACCTAAAGGTAATTTATGCTATAGCAGTGTCCGGGTTTCCCTGAGCGCTGGTTCATTATCACTCTCTGTTTTCTGCAAAACTGAAGTTGAGGGCCACCTGCTGCAACTCTCAGAAATTCCGATTGAGGGCCGCATGATTACTTTGGGGATATGGTGGAGGAGGAGGGGGAGTAGGAGGGCAAAGGAGAAGAGCAAACATTCATGTGCCTTCCCAAAGTAATGGTGGAGAGCCACTTGGGGACCCTCCCAAAACTCAGGTTTCATGTCACTTGCTGGCCCTCTCAAAATTTGAAGTAAGGGTCATATGATGATCGGTGATTATGATTATGCTGGTAGTGGAGGAGGGAAAAAGCCCAGAATACCAACAGGCATATTGTAACTGGTATTATAAAGTGCTAAGGAATATGTTTTCCCCTATCTAAATAAAAATTATGAAATAGGGAGGCACCTCCCAAATGCATGAGTGAGGGCCCTCCAAATGTATGAGGGCCACCTGACAGCCCTCCCAAAACTCAGGTTTTATGCCTCTCAAAATATGGAGTGAGGGTGGCATGATAATTCTGTGGAAATGGTGGAGGAGTAGCAGGTGAAGGAGAAAGCCCAGAATGCAGACTGGCATGTTGTAGCTGGTATTGTAGAGTTCTTGGGAATATGAGGGGGTTTGTCAACATGGAGAAATGACTAAATGTACGATATATATTATGGCATAGGCATTGTTTTAGCACACAATGAAGTTTGGCCGAAACTGTGTTTGCAACAGTTGATTATTACTTGCAGGAACCCATAAGACCCTGCCACACTTCACTTAAATGTGTTAGTAATATCATCATCTTCCTGGCTATTAAACTACTTCCCCGAAATGTTACATACTGTTATCTGACTTCCTCTTCCACACATTTGATTTCTTCCTTGCTGCCAGGAGGCCAGAATATAAAAATAAACTATTTTGTCTCAAGTCAGTGAACACACAGCTCCTATATTGCTGAAGACACACCTTTGCCCCCAGCCAAGTAACAATACCATCATGTAAACAGAAGCAAGCACATGGACATACACATATTCCCAAAAAGTTGGATCGAGATGAAGCTTTGAATATTGTGTTGTAGAGTCACAAAGGAATGGTTGGATGTTCTGAGGGTAACTTGCACACTTCCTTCATTTATTTAGCAGGCGGATTGCTATTAATAATGAATCTGGCATTTGCCATCAAACATGTTTTTCTAAAGGAACTCATGTCAAGGTCACTAAAGGTTACAGTAAACCAAGGCGGTTCGTTCTTATGCTGAGAACTGACTTTGATTCTTTGCTTGCTGTGAATATTCGCCATATTAGTCGCATTTATTATATTTTGTTATCCAGACTCTTCATTTTTCCACAGAATGATCTTTCGACTTGTTTGTATTGGATGATAATGGGCACTGGAGTACTTGAATTATTTTTTTAAACACAAAGGGAAAACAATTCCACCAAAAATATTCTGAAGGGTTCCAGAGGTAGGCTTAGCATTGCACTATTGTTACAGTCAGTAAGGTTTGGTTCACAGTTGGATCACCATTCCTTCAAGTGCAGTGAAAGGGTTATTACCAAGAATGTCAGTTATACCCTGTACTATGCTTTCCTTGGCAACTCATGAACCAAAATTATTATTATTTATTAATAGAGTACCATTAATTCCATGGTGCTGTACATGAGAAGGGGTTACATATAAAATATAAATATAAATTACATTAAACAATCTAAGGGTGGAAACACACTATCCTACTTACATGCGAGTCTCTCGGACAAGACTTGGATCAGTGACCCTGAACGGCCTCTCCCTCTCTGAACAGGAGTATCAGCTGCTTGTGTTTTTGTGCAGCATCACACTCCCGTCCAGAGAGGGAGAGGCCGTTTAGGGTCACTGATCCGAGTCTCATTCGAGAGACTCGCATGTAAGTAGGATAGTGTGTTTCCAGCCTAACAATGAGAGACAGGTGTGAAAGTGCCCTGCCCTTGTGGGCTTAAACTCTTTACAATGATGGGAGGGAGACATTAGGATGGCAAGTTAGAGGCAGCTCTGATGGTGATGGGATGGCAGTGGAGTAATTTATTGAAGCAATTGGTTTTCACTTTCCATCTGAAAGTTCTGAATGTGGAAAATAACCAGACAAGTGGGTGCACAGAATTCCAGAGAATAGGGGATGTTTGAGATAAGTCTTAGAGATGATTGGGTGGGGAATGAATAAGTGTGAAGAAGAGAAAGTTGGGGTCGACCAGAAATTATGTCATACACGCATACATACAGTGCCTTGTGTGTCATACACGCATACATACAGTGCCCCCTTGAACTTTTCAACCTTTACCACATTTCAGGCTTCAAACATAAAGATATAGATTCTAATTTTTTTGTGAAGAATCAAAAAATAGGACACAATCGTGAAGTGGAACGAAATTTATTGGATATTTTAAATTTTTTTAACAAATAAAAAACTGAAAAGTGGGGCGTTCAATATTATTCGGCCCCTTTACTTTCAGTGCAGCAAACTCATTCCAGAAGTTCAGTGAGGATCTCTGAATGATCCAATGTTGTCTTAAATGACTGGTAATGATAAATAGAATCCACCTGTGTGTAATCAAGTCTCCGTATAAATGCACCTGCTCTGTGATAGTCTCAGGGTTCTGTATCAAGTGCAGAGAGCATCATGAAGACCAAGGAACACACCAGGCAGGTCCGAGATACTTTTGTGGCAAAGTTTAAAGCCGGATTTGGATACAAAAAGATTTCCCAAGTTCTAAACATCTCAAGGAGCACTGTGCAAGCGATCATATTGAAATGGAAGGAGTATCAGGCCACTGCGCCCTCATAATCTGCGAACTGGACGTATTGGAGATACCTGAATCCTTTTCCAAAGAGGGCGACCCTTGTCTAATCATAGTTAGTGCTGTTGTAGCACTTACACCCATTTTTGATCGTATTTGTTGCGATGGTGTATCCGAAAGAAAGGTTATGTTCACCTTCAAAGGACTATGAGGCAAGATACTATCCACTTCTCGATCTTCTGATGAGTCCAACGCAATTGGTCTGGACAAAACGCGTAAAGTGCGGAGAATTACCATCATTATCTAAACCGACAATCAATTGAAGGTTGCGACGCACCCTGTGAGACCACAAACGACACTGGAGTTAAGTGGACATCAGGACATTTAATATCTTGCCCCTCTTCTCATCTCCCCATTTTTTTCCCTGACTGCCAAATAGGGTAAGAAGAGGGTCAGCCGCAGAGGTTTGGGGGCACCATAAAAATTAGGGTGTCAAATCCTCCAATGGTAGGTAGGCAACAAGGATAAAGGGTTAGTAGGAAGGATTTTCCTGCCCTCCTTCTTTGGCGTTACTCCTTTGATTCGTTTTTTTGTCTATGTTTTAGTGTGTTGTTTGTGGATTTTTGACCTTTTATTAATTGTTAATAAAGCTATGTTTTTATACTTGCAAGTTGGTAACATTTTTCTTGATAATTCCACTGCAAATCTATCAAGACCCGGCCGTCCCTCTAAACTTTCATCTCGAACAGGGAGAAGACTGATCAGAGATGCAGCCAAAAGGCCCATAATCACTCTGGATGAACTGCAGCGATCTACAGCTGAGGTGGGAGAGTCTGTCAATAGGACAACAATTAGTCATACATTGCACAAATCTGGCCTTTATGGAAGAGTGGGCAGAAGAAAGCCATTTTTCAAAGATATCCATAAAAAGTCTTCTTTGAAGTTTGCCATAAGCCACCTGGGAGACACCAAACATATGGAATAAGGTGCTCTGGTCAGATGAAACCAAAATCTTTTTGGCCACAATGCAAAATTATTTGGTGTAAAAGCAACACAGCTCATCACCTTCAAAACACCATCCCCACTGTCAAACATGGTGGTGGCAGCATCATGGTTTGGGCCTGCTTTTCTTCAGCAGGGACAGGGAAGATGGTTAAAATTGATGGGAAGATGGATGGAGCCAAATACAGGACTATTCTGGAAGAAAACCTGTTGGAGTCTGCAAAAGACCTGAGATTGGGACGGAGATTTATCTTCCAACAAGACAATGATCCCAAACATAAAGCAAGATCTACAGTGGAATGGCTCAAAAATAAATGTATCCAGGTGTTAGAATGGCCAAATCACAGTCCAGACCTGAATACAATCGAGAATCTGTGGAAAGAGCTGAAAACTGCTGTTCACAAATGCTCTCCATCCAACCTCACTGAGCTCCAGCTGTTTTTCAAGGAAGAATGAGCAAGAATTTCAGTCTCTCGATGTGCAAAACTGATAGAGACATACCCCAAGCGACTTGTAGCTGTAGTCGCAGCAAAAGGTGGCGCTACAAAGTATTAAAATATCCAATAAATTTCATTCCACTTCATTAGTGTGTCCCACTTGTAATTGATTCTTAACAAAAAATGTGAATTTAAATCTTTGTGTTTGAAGCCTGAAATGTGACAAAAGGTTGAACATTTCAAGGGGGCCTAATACTTTCACAAGGCACTGTATACACAAATTCACACACATACATACACACAATGTAATAAAGTACACATTTTCCAGTATTGGTGACACAGTGGAGTAGAACCTGTTCTTACCAGTGAGCACTGTATATCTAAGAATTGTTCGACAGTGAGGTACTGTTGAATGGATCCTTTGTCCCTGTCTTGTTCATGGTGCGATCAGCTGATGTTGTGGGCGGACTCCTCCTCTTTCTGCAGTGGCCATGGCACAAGCATCCGAGAAGACTGCAGTAGAAGTACAGCATCTTCAGTAAGCTGGTGCCGGAGATAACGCTATGCACAGGCGTTGGCTCAGACGACATCTTACTGAAGTGATCCTGCAATACCCCAACATAATAATGTGCATGTGCAGGACTTGTATATAATGGTGGCAATGGGGGCAAAAAGGCTAGGGAAGCATACAGGATTGGGATAAGTTTGCAGGACCATACCCACCTAGTCACACCCCAATGCACACACCACTCAAACAATCAGTGCATTGCTGAAACTTTGATTACATTTTTACAGTAATTAAGTATCCAATCTATCAAATTAAGGTGTGGATGGATTCAGCATCCTAGCACCAATGTGGCACTGGCTTTACTTTATATGTCTAAAATCTTGCTGTTTGCTTCCCTTTAACCCCTTCAGCAAAGCAGAGACAGTAGGTAAAACGTCAAGTGAGCTCTGCAGAAAGCCTGTGATTAATCAAGGGCTAAGATCTTCTGACCTCAGGTTTCCCAGAGGTGGCAACAGGACAGACAAACTCATTACATGTAATGATGAATGTTAAAGGAGACATTTACAGTGAGGCAAATTGGGCAATTAAACTGGACAACAAATTATTTCGAAAGTTTTGCTTCCTTAAAAATTTGAGGTTATTATGATGATAAACTCATTCAATTTATGCAGAAATATAATTTCTGATTGTCTGTATCACATAGAAATTGTGACGAGAGTCACTACAGTAATAACTAGTCCCAGAAGTGGAGAGAAAGACTACAATTACAGATAGTAATAATATTATTTACTGGATAAGCAAAGGGAATTCAAACAATCCGAGGTAAGGTGCAGGAAATGGCACAGTACAACAAGGAGTAGTCAAAGACGAAATCCAATTCACGAGCTGGGGTCAGGAAAACCAGAAAGACAAGACAGTTTACAGGGAGTAATCAGGTCACAGGGAAAGGGTCAAAGTCTCGGTAACAGAATAAAATCAGGCTGGGTCAGGCACAGTTCACAGAGGGATCAGTCTTACACGGGCAGCAGCAAGTGTACGATTGACACTGGATGGAGGAGCTAGCATGCTTAAGTAGAAGACTAATCAAGGCAAGAGAACACAGATGATTGCAGCACAGATTCATCACAACCTAAACAAACTGGAAGCCTTCACACAATAGTAAGATAGCAGATCATAGCAATATCTTGGTGAAACCGTTCACCATGTTTATCACCGACTGCACCAAGGTTTTCAGAGAATCCCTAATGTGAATGCAAAAAATGAATTTGCAATGGCATGTCCCACGTTATTGCTTTATAAGCTTCAAGATGGTTGTCAACCAATTCCATGTACTTTGATGCTCGATAGTTACCAAGGAAATTCTAGGAAAACATCATTGTATGATTTCCAATCAGTTTTCTCAAGCTCCAAAAGCAGATCTTCGAAATGCTTGTCATTCATGATGTGCCAGATTTGTGGACCAACAAATATGCCTTCTTAAAATCTGAGAGTCCTCAGTGGTTGATACCTTTTAATGGCTAATGGAAAAGATGATAATAAATAGCAAGGAACATATTTTTTAACACATCCAATTATTAAAATGATCTATTAATTAAAATGTACAATTGGCACAACACCTGTAAATTATTTTTACCAGAAAATCCATTTATCTGCAGCATTGGTAACAATTTGTTGGGTATGACACTGGGTTATACACAACTGGACATTTTCATCCCTTTTAAAAGTGCAGTGCACTTGCTCAGCCTGTGCTCTGTCCTATCCCCAACAGGACTGCCATGCATGTGCTTGCTTTTTCCAATTGCCCAATAAAGAATGCATGGACCTGCCACTCCATTTCTCCATTATGTTGATCTGTGCGAGTCCAAGAAATGTGACATCTACTGATCAGCAAGTTATCTCTTATTTTCCTGGGTTGCTTTCACTGCACAACGCAAGTTCACTGGCGATCTAATGGCCAAACGATTATACGGCTGGAAGTAGTCTCTCCAACTTCCACATACAGGAAGGATAATCTCTATTAGAGTGAAGATAATAGACTACTCTGGCAGAGGCATATTTTCAAGGAAAACAAAAGTCAGATCAGTCTCTTAAATTCACCATTCTAAAGGCCCAGTCACACATAACGATATCGTTAGAGAGATCATTGTAACTGTGACGTTACAGCGATCTCTCCAGTGATATCGTTCTGTGTGACACTTAGCAGCGATCAGGCCCCTGCTGTGAGGTCGCTGATCGCTGCAAAGTGCTCTTGGTCATTTTTTGATTGTTGGCTTCCCGCTGGTCAGCACGCAGGGCTGCGTGTGACAGCGAAAAACCAGAGGTCAGTGACCTCACTGGCTGGTAACCATGGTAAACACCGGGTATCTAGGCAGCACGCACTGCCTAGATACCCGGTGCTTACCATGGTTTCCAGCGTCCTCCCTGCTTAGCACTGCCTGTAAGCAGGGAGGATGCTGGTAACTATGATAAACCGCGGGCTACTAAGCAGCACGTGCTGCCTGGATACCCGGTGTTTATCATTGTTACCAGCGTTCTCCCTGCTTACAAGCAGCACTAAGCAGGGAGCACGCTGACATCGCCATCAGTGATGTGGGAGGTGGCTCCCATGGCCCTGATCGCTGGGGAGATCTGTCTGTTTGACAGCTCCTCAGCAACCAGGTAATGATGCTCCAGTGATCCCGGCAGGTCGTTATCGCTGTTGGGATCGCTGGAGCGGTCGTTATGTGTGACAGGGCCTTTAATCCCTTCCTCTCTTGACTTTTCTGGGGGAAAGTCATTATGGTCCCATCCGCATTAGTTTTTTTCTTGATGCTGCAGATTTTTGTCTTATGTGTATGGTAGCTATTAGTGTAATCACTAGAATAAAGATGAGGGAGGTCCAGCTTCCAGGAGGTTTCAGGATGCTGGTCCTGGCACCCCAGACTTATTGTGGTGAGCTGATAACGTCTCCTAACTTACTCACTAGGATAGCCTGCATTGCAATATCAAGCTTAAGGTTTCCTGTTTTTATTTTAAAAGCATTGTCTACTACTAGATAACCTCTACTTATTTGCCCCAACATGCACCATAAAATGGACAATACTTCACTCCTGGACTGATGCTATTTTTCTTCCTGTATAGTGACCTAAGCAATGATGGATGGCTGCTAATTTGCTGTAGCCATCACTAGTTCATCAGAGCATGGTCACTGGACACTGTTTATGGCAGGATATTGGCGGGGGAACAAGGGCTATAAGAGAAATGGTGAAAGTCCTGGAGTTAGTATACTTGCACTCTGAGATTCTAAAAAGTGAGTATTGTGACTGTCAAAGGTGCACATTATTCCTTTCTAGGGGCAAAATGTGTAAATGTGAATGTTTTACTTGCACAGAGCATTATTATATTCCAGGGGGCAGTGTTACCCTCTAGTGGGCACAAAAAAGGCATTTTACTATGTAATGGTATATTTACACGCGGCCTCAGAAAGGTAGGAACAGGCAGGCATCGGACACAATTGTGCCTGTTGCCTTGAAAAGACCTCGATGTGGCTGCGTGTAATTCAGGAGTTTGCTTCCTGTGTCTTCCCTGAAGGAAGGAAAGTCCTGATTTACATGCAGCCACATCGTGGTCTTTTCAAGGCAACAGGCACAATTGTGTCCGATGCCTGCCTGTTCCTACCTTTCTGTGGCCGCGTGTAAATGTACCATAAGGGACACAGTGGTGATCATTATTATGCGGGGCAGTAAGAAGATCCTTGTTTTTTACCACACAGAAGGTGCGGTTATAGGGACACATACAGCAGCAGTGGCTCAGCATTTTGGTGTCAGTAGGATGAGGAGGTTGTGCACATTGAGATTACATGAGGACGGTTATGGAAATGTGAGGAGCCAAATGTGTGTTTATTTTTAACCCTGTAGATGAATCCTGGCTGGAGAAGTTTTGTGTTGGTCTGCGCAAGATGAAAAAGAAGGAAAAAGTGAATGATCCCTTGGAAAAGAACGTTGGCAGTAAGTCATTGTCTGTAACTATCTCCTACATTTACTACTGGACTGGTATCTATCACCACATGGTCACCATCTGGTGGCAACATCAGTGTTGCTCTCTGTGTAAAGATTTATTTTTAGTAACACAGGGTCATATGCCAATGTTCCCCTACAGTAAGGTGCACCACCATATTTGTAATCAGGGTTACCTGGTTAGGAACCCATTTAGCTGTTTCACAGAATCCCTAGCAACACCTCTATGTAGTATCCAAGAATGGCAAACTGGTGGCTCCAGAAAGTATCAAAATCAAAATTCAATTGACATTGACCATTAAAGAGAACCTATCAGGTCCCTTATGCCCTCCAACCAAGAAGCATTTACATCTGTATGACTAAATTCCCTGCTTAACCTTAGAACGCATACCTGGGGCCTCGCAGGCCCGCCAGGTTACTTGTTTTCTATTTTCTGTAAAAGTACTTTAGTTTGAATTTTGAAAATCTAGGTAATACTCAGGTATATAGTTGTTAGTAATTTCCAGTTAATCATATATTTTTATGTTACAGACATTTCAGTATAACAACCTTTTTTTGGGACTACCCCATATTCACGCACCTGGGGCCTTTTAGGCCTGTACTATGTTTACATGTGATACTCAGTCTTTTTGTCTGTATTGTTGCTGGGGAAGAACTTTTATGACTCTGGGAAGAGTGTGGATTCTGCATGACAACATGGTCATGTGATCTTGGAAGGGAGGCTCCCTCACAAAGTCATGTGTCTCTGACCTCATCACAGGTCTTTTTGTCCTAATTGCTGGAGCTTTGGAGGAAGAAGTCAGCTTTCTTTTGTCTGGAAATAGAAACTTTCTGAGCTCCAAAACCAGAGGCTTCTACTGCACTACAAGAAAGTGATCTGTTGGAGGTAAGAAGAGGGGGGCTGCACTTTACCTGCTTTATATCGCTTGGTGTGCTGGGACCCTAACAAAGAGTCTTATCACATACTGTTCACAGTGCACAAGCCTGATTGTAATCTTTTTCTTTTTTTCTTTTTAGTTTACTGACATCTAAAATTACAATGGCACAGTCATTCCGCCAGCCTTAGCTGGGGTCACCAGGAGGTCAGATCCATTACGGATCCCCTCCTGGTGGACCCCAGCGCTACTGGGAATGCATCCTTACTTTGCAATTGTAAAATACATTTTGAAAAGTATTTTTATTTGAGTTATTCCGTGTTATTTGCACACAGGCCTAAAAGGCCCCAGGTGCGTGAATATGGGGTAGTCCCAAAAAAAGGTTGTTATACCGAAATGCCTATAGCATAAAAATATATGAACAACTAGAAATTACTAACAACTATATACCTGAGGAATACCTAGAGTTTCAAAAATCTAACTAAAGTAATTTTACAGAAAATAGAAAACAGGTAACCTGGCAGGCCTGCAAGGCCCCAGGTATGCGCCCGCCAGCCTTAGCTGGGGTCACCAGGAGGTCAGATCCATTACGGAATCCCATCCTGGCGGACTCCAGCGCTAGTGGGAATGCATCCTTACTTTGCAATAAACTTTGAAAAGTATTTTTTTTTAGTTATTCCATGATAATTGAAAACGGGCCTAAAAGGCCCCAGGTGCGTGAATGTGTAGATTTCTATGGGTATGCATTCTAGGGTTAATCAGCCCTGCATAATGTTATGCACGTAATGCAATGTTTAAAAAAAAAAAGTAGTTAGAACCTCTGCTTTTCCTATACTAATTAGGGCTTTGACTAGTCTATGGGGCATTACTTCCCCAGACTAAGTGGCCTTCGTTTTCATGTCATCATGCCACTGTGGGTGTGATTTGATTTTCTCTAACTGGTGTCATTGCCAACGCTTGGAAATCACATGCATATGCGAGGCTGATTTTGTCAGCGTCACTGCACCTCTGAGGTGTACACATCCCGGCTTCACAGAGGCACACTACGAATGATCGGAAGAACTATTTCTGCACCTTTCTGAAAACAGGATACATTCACCTGACTTCAGAGGCGGTGTGATGCTGTAGAAATGGCAATCATGTTGGCTCATGAAAATTATGTAACCACACCCACAGGGGTGTGGTAACATGGGCTGACTAGTCTGGGGAACTAGCCCATTGAGTTAAGTTCATAATATTATACACCCCTATAATGATAATGGTTCTTAAGTGTCCACTTAATATTTAGCAATGTTATCTGAGTCTCCCCATGTACAGCTTTCCCATACACAATATGATGAGACCAACACTCCTCTTATCAAATTATGATGAGTCCATAGCTTCTCTATACACAGTATAATGTCTATACACCACCCCTATACACAGTTGGATAGCTCCACATCTCCCCTATGCACAGTATGATGGGACCACAATGTATGATAGTCTTTGAGGGGAGGAGTCAGGGATCACATAATCAACTCCTCAGTGTATGCAGGACTCTGCTGTTGCTGGTTGTCATGGTGCTGGATGAGATGAAGTAAATGTGTAAGGTCAACAGAGATTTACAATGTGGATGTGACATGGGGGGGGAGGCTCGTGTTACGGGGCTTCTGGAGCAGAGCTGCGTGTGTACGGTGCGTCCAGAGTAGAGCCACGTGTGTACGGTACATCCGGAGCGGAGCCGAATGTGTACGGAGTGTACGGAGCAGAGCCATGTGTGTACAAGGTGTATGGAGCAGAGTCACATGTGTACGAGGTGTACAGAGTAGAGCCGTGGGTGTACGAGGTGTATGGAGCAGAGCCGTATGTGTACAAGGTGTACAGAGCAGAGCTGCGTGTGTACGAGGTGTACGAAGTGGAGCCAAGAGTGTACGAGGTGTACGGAGCAGAGCTGTGTGTGTATGAGGTGTATGGAGCAGAGCCACATGTGTATGAGGTTTACGGAGCAGAGCCACATGTGTACATGGTATACGGAGCAGAGCTGTATGTGCATGAGGTGTACAGAGCGGAGCCAAAAGTGTACGAGGTGTACGGAACGGAGCCACGTGAGTACGAGGTGTACGAAGCATAGCCAAGAATGTACGAGGTGTACGAGGTATACTTAGCAAAGCTGTGTGTTTATGGGGTGTATGAAGCAGAGCCACATGTGTATGAGGTTTACGGAGCAGAGCCACATGTGTACATGGTTTACGGAGCAGAGTTGTATGTGTACGAGGTCTACAGAGCGGAGCCGCATTTGTATGAGGTGTACAAAGTGTAGCCGTGTGTGTACGAGGTGTACGGAGCAGAGCCGCGTGAGTATGGGGTGTATGGAGTGGAGGCGAGTGTGTACGAGGTGTACGGAGTGGAGCTGCATGTGTATGAGGTGCACGGAGCAGAGCAGAGTGTTTACGAGGTGTACAGAGCGGAGCCAAGTGTACGAGGTGTATGGAGTGGAGCCGAGTGTACGACGTGTACAAGGGAGGAGCCGCGTATGTACGAGGTGTACAGAGCAGAGCCCCGTTTGTACGAGGTGTACAGAGCAGAGCCGCGTTTGTACGAGGTGTATGGAGTGCAGAGCCACGTGTGTACTAGGTGTGTGTACCAGTGGTAGCCCCCGGTGGATGCTGCTCCTATAGTTCCACTTCCTCTGCTGGCAGCATTCTTCTCCAGAGTCCTGACCGTCGCTGTCTGCCATCTGCAACTCAGCAGATGCTGAGGAGACCGGAGCAGAAGAGAGGTGAGTATTTACTTATTTTTTATTTTTTGTAATCAATGAGTAAACTGGTGGGAAACTATGTAATGTGCAATATAATATAGGAGGACTAGGGAGTGCAATATACTATATGGAGGACTATGGGGTGCACTATACTATATGGAGGACTTTGTAGGTGCATTATACTATAAGGAAGGCTATGGGGGATGCATTATACTATATGGCGTTGCCACGCGTTAGGCAATAAAGTCCACTTTTTACTATTTTTTTGTGCTGTTTTTCCTTTTTTTACTCTGTTGTAAGGAACCATCTGGATTGCTGGTTGGGAAAGCTTTGTACATAAATTGAGATAATTTTTGGTGCTGTTCCAATTTTTCACAATAAATGTAATGTTTGGGTGGAGGCGGAGCATGCATGGGTGGAAGCGGAGTATGGGTGGAGGCGGAGCATGGTGGAGGCGGAGCCAGGTGGAGGCTGCGTGAAGTCTCCGGGGTGCCCCAAAATTTTGGCAGTCAGGGTCCCCAAAATTCCTAGTGGCAGCCTCGGGGGAACAGGCACACAGTGGGGGACAGGCACAAAGGGGAGGAACAGTGTACAGGGAGTATGGGCACAGGGGAACAGGCACAGAGAGGAGGCTCAGCATATAGAGGGGGGCATGCACAGTACACAGAGGGGACAGGCTCAGAGAGGAGAGACAGTGCACAGGGGGGGACAGGCACAGAGGAGGAGGTGGCTCAGCATACAGGTAGGAGATAAGCACAGAGAGGAGGCACAGAACACAGGGACCGAGAGGTACAAAAGGGGAGAGGCATAGTACAAGTAGGAGACAGGTACAGAGAGGGGGGACACAGCACAAACAGGGAGGAGACACAGCACACAGATAGGAGACACAGCACAGAGACGGAGGAAACATGGCATACAGGTACAGAGAGGAGGCACAGCATAAAGGGATGGACAGACACAGAGGGGGGGAGACTGTGCGCATGGGGGATAAGTCAGAAGCTGCTCTCACAAGCCCTCAATTGAAAGTATGTGAGCCAGAACAAGACCTGAACAAGACTCTCAGACTTGATGTGTTCATGGTGGGGCAATATTTCTCCTTGTATGTGGTATTATTCATTCTCTATCTGGTTGGTAGTAATGTGCATTCTGATCATGGTGCGAAAAAAAAGAATAGAGTAGGGCCCTGACAAGTGAATCTACCTTGTTGTGTTGGCAGACATAAGAAAGTGTTATGCTTATAGGTGTGCTTGTATGTTATCTGGTGTTTGATGGGATTGTTAATTTGTGACTGGTGAGGACATGGTGCAGAAGTGGAGTTTTTCCAATAGTGATGGTGAAACTATAGAAGTTTCGAGGGGTGGGGGTGGGTCTTGGTGGGGGCAGAGCATGGTTCGGGCGGAGCATGGGTGGAGTCTCAGAGGGGCGGGGCCCAAAAATATTGCCAGTCAGGGGTTCCAAAATTCCTAGTGGCAGCTTGGGGTCCACACAGTAGCCACCACAGTGTTTGAGAGTCCCTCATACTTCATGATGCTTCTATAGTCACACCATATGCTGTAATAAAAAAAAAAAAAACATCATATACACTCTTAATCGAGGACACTGATGAGTCCACCTTGCAAAACACGAGCAGATCATTGCACTGTCATCACACACACAGGACATCAGAGTCCCGATACAATGACATAACCGCAATGGGACTCTGTCATCCAGTGGTGTAACTTGAAGCACATGGGCTCAGATGCAAAATCTAGAAAAGAGCCTCCAGTTATTGCAAATCTTTAATAACATTATTTTTTTTTATTATAGGCCAAAGTGACTTTTGGGCCCCTTATGCTCTAGAGCCTGGGTGCGATTGGAACCCCTGCACCTGTTGTAGTTATGACCCTGCTGACATTCTGTGTGTGTGCCGATGCCATCATCTAGCTGTTCTGTAGACAGATTAAAGAAAGCTGCAGTCTACAGATTAGAGAGCATGCAGGAAGATCATGTCTCCCTCTCTACCACAGAGATTAACTAGTTAAAGTAGTTATTGTTAACAATGGCAACAGCTACGATTGGCAGAGGGGCCCTAGGTGAATGCATCCATCCACCCTCTTGTTATGTCAGTAGCTACGCTACTGATCCTACATTATAGTCTGCATTTTATGGTCATTTAGCCTGAGTAATTAGACTGTGCTATATTATGAGCATAGTATGTAGACTGTCTTATGACATCCATACATACTGATGTTGATAGAGCTGTGGTGCAGCTGCGAGTTCCAGACAAGACACAGAGCTCCATCACAGCTGGAGACATAGACTAGCCAAGTCTGATGAAGACCAAAGTGCTGCTCATCATTTATTAAACCAAGTTATATTAGATAAATTTACCATTGACACTGCTTGACTCTTATAATAAAGAACATATGGGAGAGGACTATGCTTTGAACGGAAAGTTTGTGCATCCTGCCACTTATGCTTCTAGTATTCTATATAGAGTGACAGATAAATGAGAACTTACACTGGACTTTCTGTGTCCTGGAGTATAGTGTTCTGTGTAAACCTATACTATAGGGGTGATAGTGAAGGATCATCCATCATGTTTCACTGACATGATACATATTATTGCCTCCACCGTCTCTGCTTGCACATTAAAGTTAAACCCTGCTGTTTACCAGACGTGTCAGATGGAGCTGGATTTCTTAGTCTTGTCTCTCCATGATTTTGGCATCAGCTGTTATGGTTTTTATTCCTTGTAAGTCAATGTTTAGTTACACTTGGCGCCACAAGGCATATGCATCGACTAACCATACACATGAAAACAAACAGGCAATTATACTATAAGCATAAGTCAAGATGACGATTGCATTCAACTGTGAATAGTCACAAGTCACAAATTTAAAAACCCTAGATACAATATGCACAGAAAAATGAGTAGAAAGAAACATACTCTGTGCACTGAGACATGCAAACTTTGAATATTAGAATGTTAAACACATTACTACTATATAAAAGATCAGGCGTAGGTAAAATACGGGTCCATAGGCAACATCTGGCCCCTCGGCTATTCTGGTGAAGTCCACGGTGACATCCCACGCCACTTAGACATTCTCCATCCAGTGTCACACTTTCACTGGTATCTGTATCCTGTATACAGGAGCTAAAGGCTCCATCTACCATCCTTGAGCCAGTGCATCTGAGACTTTAACAGTAGTGAGGATTGCATGTTTTTTTGTTTGATCTTGATATATATATACATCATCACACTGCACATGGTGGCTGTGTTGGGGACACTACATTGCATCATACGGGGCTTTGTGGGGAGACCATACTATTATAGGGGCTGTATAGTGCTATTGTGGCGCCCCTAGGGTCCGGTTGCCACAGTGACATTGCCTCCTTCACCGGGGGTGATGTCTTGCTTGGCAGCAGAAGGATATATTCACACGAGGTAACCACCCACATGCATACACCAGTCCCGACTCCAGGCCAGAAGGGGAGCTCTACAATCGAGTTGAGGGGAGCTGCCCTGTTTCCAGCAAGGAGGAAGGATTAGAGTTAAAAATTGCGGGAAGGAGGAGGAAGTAGTTAGTCCGAACACGAGGAGAGGGAGAGGAGAAGACGTAGGAGAGAGCTCTGGAGAGCGGAGCTGTTGAGGAGCTCACCACCTAGAAGCGCAACAGAGGATGCCAGAGTCCTGGGTCAGACGGGAACTGTGTGTCCTGCTGATCAATTCTGGAGGACAGGAGACTGCAAGTTTCCAGGCCGCACGTAGAGACCGGGCGGCACAGCCTGGAGCTGCAATCAACAGGGCAGTGTCCGTTACAGTTTCGTGCTTTCTGCCCTATGGGAGAGAGCGCAAGCAGGAAGGAAGAGGGCCATATAATAGTTCACAGGCAGCTGGGACCCAAATTGAGGAGCACAGCAGGCAGGCCTCCAAACCCACCTGGCGAGGTGGACTCCAACTGCCTTCAGGGTGACCGGATACTCCTGGACCTGGTAACCAATGCCACTGGACTTCACCACGTTTCTTCAAGTAAAGGTAAAAGAACTGCACCCTCGGTGTCTTCCTATTCATTTCCTGCGCTCTCCTTGCCACCTCTTACACCACAACTATCACTACCATTACCATTGACTTTATCATCAAACTCCAGGGCCCCGCTCTTCTTGTTACCATCCTGGCTGCCACAACACCCTTCTCCTAGGGCTCATCCAAGCAGTTCTTGTCATTCCTGACTAGGTACCACAGGTGGCATCTCGTAAAGACTCAATATCCTCTGCAAATAACACCCCCTTAACTTGCACGGCAGGGGCCATAGAGCTGGGCCACAGCTAACGTGACCTGGAATTGCAGTCCGCAGCCACCCCAGAAAATGGTGCATTCATAGAAGCGCCATCTTCTGGCGCTGTACCCAACTCATCCAGGGTCCTGGTGTGTTGGCTCACTGGGTAATAAAGGGGTTAGGGCAAGCTTTGTATTATCAGCAGTCCCTAAGCCTGAAATTCATGGGGTCACACCAATATTAGACATGACCGCCATGAATTTCTGTTAAAATGTTAAAAAAAAAACACAAGACAGAGAAAAAAAGTTTTATTAGAAAAAAAAAACAAAACAGCACTTAGAGACTCCATCGTTATTAAGAAAATAATCTTCCATCCGACGTAGTCCAAATGGGAAGGAATCTCAGCTCTGCATCCCTCTGCATAGACACACATCTATGCAGAGGAGAGCAGGCTAAGAACTGACTGAAACAGTCAGAGTTTATCCCAGGTGATAACTGGGGCTTTGACCGCGAGTGAACTCTGTCTTCACAGCCACAACACTGCCGAGTGAAGGTGGAAACTGCCGAGTGCAGGGCTGAGCAGTGAATAACTCGGAAGTTAATTAACTTCCGAGTTATTCACTGCTCTGTCGGCGCTCGGCAGTTTCCTCCGGTGCTTGGCAGTGTTGTGGCTGTGAAGGCTGAGTTCACTCGCGGTCATAGCCCCAGCTATTATATTGAGAATATTCCGGGCACACCAATTTGAAATAAGGTTTCAACCACACTTGTATAAGTGAAAAAAGTGTATCCTTTTATTTTGCCACACAGTATTAAACACTTTTAACCGACGTTTCGGCCTTTCCTGGCCTTTATCAAGGTTATATTAATATCAATAAATGCATAATGCAAGCAATCACGTGGGAGAATTTGTGGTGGTGGCAAGGTGGGTTCACACGGTGTGTAGTGAATAGTCTACATGGACCTATGAGTGACAGGGAGTGTTAAGTGACTGATCAAGTTTTAAAAGTGAGGGGAATGGATACCAAGGTCCCTATCAAAAAAAACTCTGTGAGTATAAGTGGAGATAATTTAAAGGGGAGGGGGGATTTGTTTACTCCGAGCAAGGGAAATAAATTACATTTTTTAATTTAACTGGGGGTTTGGTCTAAAGGAGTCTTTATTTGCACTGTTCGGGCACGCAAGAGGATATAATCCCTGATATAGAGAGATTAATGTATTATCTCAAAGTAAAGTGTGAAATTTAAGGAGGGGAAGGGTAAAAAAGGTCAAGAAAAGGTTAACCAAAGTGTGTATGACTGATAAGAATAAAAGGTGAAAATAAGGGGGTTATCCATAGGGACTAATAAAAGAAGTGGGAATCATATTAGTAGTAAGTACCAAGAGTTGGTATCCAAGTTCAATAGTGGAGACTCAATCTAAAGAATATGAGAAGGTTTACAGGGTGAGTGGTCAGTCCAAGGAATTATTCAAATGTAAAGATCATACATTAAAGACACAAATTCCTTTCTAGAGATCATGAGAGAGTTGAATCACATGCCTGAAAACTGTATTCTTGTGTCCATGGATGTTAATAGCTTGTATACCAGTATCGATCACACAACGGGGTTAGCTGCTGTTCAATGGTTCCTTGACTTACATGGTCACTTTTATCCTGCTAAAAAAGACTTCTGTTTGAGTCTCTTGCACATAGTCCTAGAAAAAAGGTTTTTTCTTTTTGAAGATATTCTATTTGCAAAAACGGGGAACAGCAATGGGGTCAAATGTGCCCCCCCATATGCAAACATCTTTATAGGAAAATTTGAACATGATTACATTTACGGTCATCCTCTTGTAGCGGCACATGTCTTTATTTGGCGCCACTACATAGACGATATTTTTATCATTTGGCAAGGTAATGAGAAACAACTCTAACAGGACATCAACTCTCTTATCCAAAATCTAACGTTCACTATTCATAGTGATAAGCAACAGATCAGTTTTCTAGACACTATGGTCATGGTTGACCCGACTAGCGCTCTGACGACTGATCTCCCACTGACAGGAACTGTCTATTACACTATGATAGCGGTCACCCACGTCACATGAAATCATCTTTACCTATATCTCAGCATATGAGGATTGACAGGATAGTCTCTAATTCAGAAATCAGAATAGACAGACATAATGAGATGCCCATTAAGTTCCAAAATCAGGGATATCCAGCAGACATTTCGAGAGGGACACATAAACCCTTTTCACCAGTAACACCTCGGGCCCTAGAATACCATTCGTCTCAACGTATCGTCCATTTAACACCCTAATACAAGGTTCAATTCTGAAATACTGGCAACTCCTGCATTCTAGCTATCCTAACATCCCTGAGTTTGGCAATCGGCCGCTCTTTTCTCACAAAAGGGCACCCAATATCAAATAAAGTATCGTTAGAGCGGACATAGGCACCAGCAAGAAATTACCTTATCAGACCACTTTACAAATCTCGAAGGGGAACTTTCCCATGTCTGGGATGCAATCAATGCAACAATGTTATTAAAGGTGAAATCTTTATACATCCCCGTACAGGGAAGCGATTTCCTATCAAAGGATTCTATACTTGTGACTCATCTTTCATGATTTAACTTGTAAAGTGCCTGTGTAGTCACGTGTATGTTGGTGAGACCACCCAGCATATACGTGACTGCATCAGTAAATATAAGTCTACCATTAGATGCAAGCATATGCTACTACCTGTACCCTATCATTTTGCACAACATAATCACAATGTATCACAGTTACGCTTTCAGGTTATAGAAAGCGTACCACCCCAGAGACGAGGAGGAAATCGGATCCAGAGGCTTAAACAACAGGAGGCCTACTTGGAACCCTTGGAACTGAATTGTGAATACGATACCTTTGTTTAATGAATAATGTACACAATTGCAGATATCATGGTATAGCAGAATGACGGTATAACATTATTGGCCACTATGTGATTCCTATATTCCTCCTATATACATGGTATTATAACTTAGAGAACTCTTCACAAATGATGTATGATAAATGATTTATATGTTCCTTATGTTTCTCCCATGAAAATTGAAATTGTTGGGACCAAGGTCATTTAACACTTCTGATAATGACTAAATTAATTAATTGTACATGGTTAATGTTATTTCATCTCAGGTCATGACTATATTATATAGATGTAATCAATGTCCAATTTATTAACAAAGCTGCATTAAGATCTACAGTTGTGGCCAAAAGTATCAACACCCCTGCAATTCTGTCAAATAATACTCAGTTTCTTCCTGAAAATGATTGCAATCACAAATTCTTTGGTATTATTATCTTCATTTAAGTTGTCTTCAATGAAAAAACACACAAAAAGAATTGTCCTAAAGCCAAATTGGATCTAATTCCACACCAAACATAAAAAAGGGGGTGGACAAAAGTATTGGCACTGTTAGAAAAATCATGTGATGCTTCTCTAATTTGTGTAATTAACAGCACCTGTAATTTACCTGTGGCACCTAACAGGTGTTGGCAATAACTAAATCACACTTGCAGCCAGTTGACATGGATTAAAGTTGACTCAACCTCTGTCCTGTGTCCTTGTGTGTACCACATTGAGCATGGAGAAAAGAAAGAAGACCAAAGAACTGTCTGAGGACTTGAGAAACCAAATTGTGAGGAAGCATGAGCAATCTCAAGGCTACAAGTCCATCTCCAAAGACCTGAATGCTCCTGTGTCTACCGTGCGCAGTGTCATCAAGAAGTTTAAAGCCCATGGCACTGTGACTGACCTCCCTAGATATGGACGGAAAAGAAAAATTGACGAGAGATTTCAACACAAGATTGTGCGGATGGTGGATAAAGAACCTCGACTAACATACAAACAAGTTCAAGCTTCACCGCAGTCCGAGGGTAAAACAGTGTCGACCCGTACTATCCGTCAGCGTCTGAATGAAAAGGGACTGTATGGTAGGATACCCAGAAAGACCCCACTTCTTACCCCGAGACATGAAAAAGCCAGCCTGGAGTTTGCCAAAACTTACCTGAGAAAGCCTACAACGTTTTTGAAGAATGTTCTCTGGTCAGATGAGACAAAAGTCGAGCTTTTTGGGCAAAGGCATCAACATAGAGTTTACAGGAGAATAAAAGAGGCATTCAAAGAAAAGAACACGGTCCCTGCAGTCAAACATGGTGGAGGTTCCCTGATGTTTTGGGGTTGCTTTGCTGCCTCTGGCACTGGACAGCTTGACCGTGTGCATGGCATTATGAAGTCTGAAGACTACCAACATATTTTGGAGCATAATGTAGGGCCCAGTGTGAGAAATCTGTGTCTCCCTCAGAGGTCATGGGTCTTCCAGCAGGACAATGACCCAAAACACACTTCAAAAAGCACTAGAAAATGGTTTGAGAGAAAGCAATGGAGACTTCTAAGGTGGCCAACAATGAGTCCAGACCTGAATCCCATAGAACACCTGTGGAGAGATCTAAAAATGGCAGTTTGGAGAAGGCACCCTTCAAATATCAGGGACCTGGAGCAGTTTGCCAAAGAAGAATGGTCTAAAATTCCAGCAGAGCATTGTAAGAAACTCATTGATGGTTACCGGAAGGGGTTGATCGCAGTTATTTTGGCTAAAGGTTGTGTAACCAATTATTAGGCTGAGGGTGCCAATACTTTTATCTGGCCCATTTTTGGAGTTTTGTGTGAAACGATCAATGTTTTGCTTTTTGCTTCATTCTCTTTTGTGTTTTTTTCATTGAAGACAAATTAAATGAAGATAATAATACCGAAGAATTTGTGATTGCAATCATTTTCAGGAAGAAACTGAGTATTATCTGACAGAATTGCAGGGGTGTCAATACTTTTGGCAACAACTGTACCTTAGCTGTTCATTTGAAATAACCGGCGGGAAAGCAGGCAGTGAGAAGACTACACCGCCGGCTTTCCTGTGCGATGCTGCGTTCCCACTCCCCACCCACCTGCCTGCCCGATTCTAAGTTAGGACCGGTCGGGAAGTGCAGAACCAGTAAGTGTGGAGGGGGCATCAAGGAGCGTGGAGCTCAGCACAGAACGGGAAAGCCAGCGGTGATGTCTTCTCACCGCCGGTTTCCCCGCCTGGGTCCTTCGCTCCCTGCTCCCTTGTGCTGCACTTCCCCCCCCGGTCCTAACTCAGGATCAAGGTGGGATTTGGTAGGGGGAGCAAAGGGTTGGGATTTGAGGCAAAATATCAGGCTGAAGGATTGTTTAAAAGCTGGCAGATTTTTACGGCCGGCTTTTAAACAATCATGCACATATTTCAGCCTTTTCCTCAGCCGACAGACCACTGTATAGGGTCCAGCAGAGACATTACTCGCGTTTCCCATTGATTTATATTGGACTCGTTGCTCCTAGCGAGTATTCACAAGGAAACTTGCGAAGTAACGAATAGCCCGAGTACCGTACTATTCGGCGGGTACCAAATAGTAACGAGTATACTCGCTCATCCCTAGTTGTGCAGTGATTAGAGATGAGCCACCACCCTAGTGTTCGAATTCAATTTGTTTCGTCGAATTTGGGGGGTGTTCATCGAATGTTCCTCAAATGTTTCTCGAACACCGTCGAACACCATTGAAAACAATGACAGGCAAACACACACACACACAAACACATAGAAAACACAAAGAAAACACCTTCTAAGGTGTCCAAAAGGTGACAAACTACTCAGAAGACACAACAAACACATGGAAAAGAGACAAGCACATATAAAAATGTGAAAAGAAAAGAGCTGGACAAGTAAAAGGAGGAGACACAGATATAGGCATGTCATGCCCTTCTAAAATCATGTGAAACACAGCAAGGAGACTCCAACAAGAGTCTCCATTTTTTCCAAAAGTTTGGGCACAGACACCACTTAAGTGGCATCAATTGCCCCACAGTTGCATAATTAAAATGGTTACTTTCATGAAGCACATTCAAGAATCCACAAGCCTTTAGTCTCCCCAGGATGACACAGGGGTAGAAAAGTCCTTGCGGATCCATGAATTGTTCATCTTGATGAACGTTAGTCTGTCCACATTGTCACTGCACACCACCAGCAGCACTAAAAACACGTTCAGAGAGAACGCTGGCTGCGGGGCAGGCACGACAAGAGCTCCAAGGCATGAGTGGCGAGCTCAGGACATTTTTCCAGATTGGAAGCCCAAAATGAGCAAGGCTCCAGTTCCCCAGTCATGGCATCGATGTTAACTTGGAGATACTCCTGTGAGATTCACTCTGTGCATCACTAGTGTTTTGAGGAAAAGCAGATCTAAGATTCTGTAACAGCTTCTGCTGATACTCCTGCATGCGTGCGTCCCTTTCTATGGCAGGAATTATTTTGTCTTGTACCGGGCTCTAAGAGTTTGGCAGCCCAGTAGTCGGCATTACTTCAAATTCTGACAATCCAAAGGTCATGTTGTAGGTAGTGCAGCAAGAAGGCCCTCATGTGTCTTGCGCATCCAGGAGGACCAAGTCCTTGTTGTGGTGGTGGTGGCAGCGAGGTGAGAATCATGCTTCCTTCCTCTGCCCTCTCTCACCTAACCTGGCACAACAGAAATGTGATCAAGGTGTCCCTCATCTGCTGAGTCTTCCATGCCCATTGCCAGTTCGTCTTCCACTTCTTCCTCAGCTCCTGAACCTTCCTCAACAGTTTGGCTGCTACCATACACCCTCGTTAATCTCTCTACCCCACCCTCCCATGCCTGCCGCCTTGGTGCTGCCGACCGTCTGGACCTTGGAGATCTTGTTATCCCTTACGCATATGACTCCTCCTGTACTTCCTCCTCTCCTCTTGTCCCAACACCTGGCTCTGAATACTGTTTAGAGTGTGCTCGAGCATGTAGATGACTGGAATAGTCATGCTGATAATTGCATCGTCAGGGCTAAACATCTTCGTCGCCATTTCAAAACTGAGCAGAAGGGTGATAGGTCCTTGTTCTGAGACCACTCCTGCAGCGTGATCTGCTCCACCTCTGGATCTTGTTGGCCCAGGCTATACGTCATAACGTATTGCACCAGGGCTCGGCAGTGCTGCCATATTCGCTGCAATATGTGCAGAGTCGAATTCCAGCATGTTGGCACATCGCATTTCAGACGGTGAACCGGCAGGCCGAAAGACTTCTGGAGCGATGCAAATTGTTGAGCTGCAGGATGCGAACGGTGGAAGCTAGCACACAGCGACCGTGCTCTCTGCAGAAGCCGATCTAGGCCAGGATAGTGGGTTAAAAATTGCTGGACAACCAGGTTCAAGACATGAGCCATACAAGGCACGTGTGTCACATTGCCCCGGCGAAGGGCCGCACCAAGGTTTGCAGCATTGTCGCACACGGCCTTCCCTGGCTGCAGCTTGAGTGGAGACAACTATTGATAAAACTCGGTCTCCAGAGCTGACCACAACTCTTCAGCTGTGTGACTCACATTTACCAGACATTTCAAGGTAAAGACTGCCTGATGCCGTTGAGCCCTGCTTCCAGCATAGTAAGGAGGTGTGCAGGATTGTGCGCAGTTACAATCTGGGTGACATTACCAGACAGGCTTTGAGCGGAGGTGGAGGAGAGAGATGAGGTTGAAGAGGCAGAAGCAGTGGAGGAACTTCTACATACAGAGGACTGACGCACAACTCGTGGGGACAGCAAGACTTGTACAGCAGACCCTTCTCTAGCTCTCACCATAGTTACCCAGTACCCAGTCAACGACATGTAACACCCCTGTCCATGCTTACTGGTCCAAGTATCTGTGGTGAAATGCACCCTGTCCCACATAGAGTCTCTCAAGGAAACAGTGATGATGTGTGCAACATGCTGGTGTAGCGCAGGCACACCTTTCTTGGAGAAGTAGTGGCAACTGGGCATCTAGTACTGGGGCACTGCGATGGACATAAGGTCTGTAAAATCCTCTGTGTCCACCAGGCGGAAAGGCAGCATTTCTGTAGCCAACAGCTTGCAGATGGTGAAAGTCAACTTCTTAGCTTTAGACGAAAGATATAGGTAACCATATTGGACTCACATCATCAACTACTCAATACTTTATAAAATCCTGAGAACAGAGTTTTATGTTTTAGTAAGAACCCAGTAAAAACAGTAATAAATCTCACTGAAATGCAAGTGCACAATTTTATTAAATACAGTGAGGCTATAAAAACTGGGGAGATTACAATAACCAGGTTGAGGTTTGGAAGGGGATAGAACAAGGTCACATACCCTTATACATACAGGGGGGTGAGTACATCAATGTCAATGGCATACATTCGGGTACAAGGCATGTAAAAAGGCAAGTATAGTTACACATTATAGAGTTACAAGTGCCAAACCCCAGCCTAACAGCCTACCAGCCTGCCTAGGTTACTTGGGAAAAGGTGTATGGCGGTCCGCGCTGCCAGACTGACTCGCATCAAAGAAGACACTTGGAGATGAAGTGTTGATCAGATCCTTCTTTTATTCACCGACGCGTTTCGGTGCCCACCTGGCACCTTCATCAGATCCCTGATGAAGGTGCCAGGTGGGCACCGAAACGCGTCGGTGAATAAAAGAAGGATCCGATCAACACTTCATCTCCAAGTGTCTTCTTTGATGCTAGTCAGTCTGGCAGCGCGGACCGCCATACACCTTTTCCCAAGTAACCTGATGCTTTTCCACGTGTGAGTGGTTCGGTGAAGGTCCAGCAGCAGCCATCAGGATATTATTCCTAACACGTCTTCAAACCAGTTGTGGGTGACACAACTGGATCAGGTGAGTGGACCGCTTTTGCTCACCAGGTTGCCGATTTAGTGTCTAGTGATAAGGGCACTATTGCGCCTCTTGTCCCCCACCCCCTTTTGTATTTGTACCAGCCTGCCTAGACACACATGTAGCAAGCGGTTAGTGACACGTGTTTGGGGCTACCCCAAAACCTCTTAGCTTTGTCATGGCTGGCGGAAATGGTCTTTTACTTGTCCACATCTGAGGGACCGAGGGCTGGCTGCTGTGCTGATACAGGGTTGAGTAGCGTGTCCCCGGCAAGCTGCTGATCTGTGAGGAAGGTGCAGGCGGAGATATAATGTTGCCTTCATCTAAAGGTGGTTCTCTCGATGTCTGATAGAGCTAAAAACCAGCAGGTGTTTCCACCTCCAAAAGAACTGATGACCTGCCAATCACACTGCCAGTTGCGGGTAAAGAGGTGGAAGGTCTGCGTCCAAAACCATGAGTGACAGCTGTCCCCACAGTCACAGAAGATAAAGAGCACGCGGATGCACTTGATGGGGCAGACGGTGGTTGGCCCGCCCCACTTGGCCGCATTGTAGCACAGTGAGCTTCCCACTGTGACTTATGCTTCATATCCATGTGACGGTTAAAGCATGAAGTACTCAAACTATTGAGTTTTTGGCCTCTACTTAGAGATTGGTGACAGATCTTACAGATGACATGAGTTGGGTGATCCTTTGCGACGTCAAAAAAGGCCCAGGCTAGGCAAGGCTTAGAGCCCATGCAACCTTCAGAGCCACCAGGACTTCTCCTCAGAGGCAGAGTTGTGGCTGAGAATGCAGTTGTTGTCATGCTTTCAGTACTCCATCTCTGTCCAGAAAGGTGCAACCTAACCTCGTCGTCATTATCATCCTCAACCACCTCCTCTGCTGACCTCATCAACTGGCTGACTGTGGGTTGACAGTAAGGGGGATCTCCAACCTCATCATCACCCTGTGTGTTCTCACACCCCTCGTCCTCAGAGACAACCTCTTCCTGCTCTGATCGAAAAGTCAAGTTGTCGTTCCAATCAGGTATCTGAGTCTCATCAGCATCTTCCTCATTGTCTCCACCAAGAGGAGTTACAGTTTGGGAAGGAGGATCTACATTATGCTCAGAATCCTCTTCATCTGGGCCTGGATCCGACTCACAAAGCTTCTGGGCATCAGTGCAGATCATTTCCTCATCTGGATTCACTGCAGCTTTGGAGCAGACCTCTGATTCCTAGGCTATACTGTGACTGAACAGCTCTGCAGACTCAACCATCTGTGCTACCCCATACTCAGTAGGGCGGCTGGAGACTTGGGAGCTGGGAGGAAGCAAGTGCGATTGGGGTGACACCTCAGAGGGCTGGAGTATTTGGGATGTTGAAGTTGAGGTGGAGGAGAGGCCACTTGATGAAGCACTTGAGATTCATTCAAGCACCTGCTCTTTTTGTGCCTCATCTACAATTGGTAGCGATGGTCATGTCCATCCGAAAGAGATCATATCAGATTGTCCACGGAAAGAAGTAGACATCTTACTTTGGCTGGAAGATGGTCTTTCTTGAGCAGATGTTACTGTTGCTTTATCACCTAACCCAGAGGTCCCCAACTCCAGGCCTCAAGGCCCACCAACAGTGCATGTTTTCAGGATTTCCTTGGAATTTGACAGTTGGAATCACCACCTGTGCAGGAGATTGAATTACCAACTGTCAAATTTCTAAGGAAATAATGAAAACCTGGACCGTTGGTGGGCCTTGAGGACTGGAGTTGGGGACCTCTGAGTCCTAACCCACGGACACAAACTTTTTTTTCCCTTTCCACCACGCCTATTCCCCTTTCCATCAGCAGCAGGCCTTTTCCCACTCATTTTGTATGTGAACAAATTGGCAACTCTGCAGTTGTTGGCAAAAAAAAAATTTGGATGCAAATCGAGCAGAGCTGAGTGGTCAAACAAGTTAAAAATTAGTATGAAATAGACAGGCGGTGTAGCTTGGTTGACAAGTGGACTACACTACTGACTAACAGACACTGGCCAAGTTCACACACATGCGTTTTTTTGCCCATCTCTGCGTTTTTGAGCTGTTAAAAAAAAACGCAGGTGCGTTAACGCAGGGTACATTTGAGTGTACATGCGTTTTTGAGCCAAACTTGCGTTTTTTTCCCCCAGCCCAAAAAACGCTGCATGCGTTAATGCTTGGCACATACAGACACATGCGTTAACGCCAGCGTTTTTTGGAAACGGCCCAGCATATTGTGGAAATTTTTTTTTTCATCAGCACCCCCCCTATATAAGCAGGAAAATGAAATAAAAATTTTTATGATAGCACCCCAACCCCCCCCTGATCGGCATTTTTTGTTAATTGGGTGTTTGGTGAAAAAATGACTTTTTGCAAAACGTTTTCAATGCTTTCACACACACAAGGCGCATTTTTTGGCACTCTTAAAAAAAACGCAAGTGGTTTTAGGAGTGCTAAAAAAAACGCAAATTGTGTGTGAACATGGCCACTGCTACTAGGCCCAAACTATTACCTGGGCTAGATGCAGTTAAAAACTAGTATGAAATAGACAGGTGGTGTAGCTTGGTTCACAACTTGGCTACACCACTGACTAACAGACACTGCTACTAGCCCAAAAGGATTGCCTGGGCTAGCTACAGTAAAAAATTGGCTACTTGATAGACAGGCGGTGTAGCTTACTTTACAGCTGGGCTATACTGCTGACTACCAGACACTACTACTAGCCCAAAAGGATTGCCTATGCTAGCTGCAGTAAAAAATTGGCTACTGGATAGACAGGCGGTGTAGCTTTCTTCACAGCAGTGCTACACTACCTGCCCAAAAAGATTGCCTGAGCTAGATTTGGCCAGATGCTGTGGAAAACACTTGCACAGAACTGGCATACACTTGCCTGGCAAAAACTGCTAGAAACTGCTCTAATCTAGCCCTCAAAAGGGCTAAAATTACAACTAATGCCTACTTCTATGAAGTAGCCCTCAAAATGGCTGATATTTCAACTAGTCCCTACTCCCTACTTATATGAAGTTGCCCTCAAAAGGACTGATATTCTAACTAGTCCCTACTTCCTAAACCTATCTCTCTATCTAACTTGATATTCGCTCACTATCTGACTAAGTTACCCTTTATAGCGCCCACAGCAGCAGTAGCAGTGCCTCACTGACACACAACTGCAGCACTGAGGTAATGATGGCAATGGGGAAAATAACCGGGTCTTATAGGGCAAGGATATGTGACATACACAGCCAATAACTGGAAAAAGGGAGAGAAAAGCGCAATAGGGTCTTAGCATTGATATAAGGTGGACTAAATTTAACTAGTCACTCACCTGGGGGGGTTGTGTAGCACACAAAGGTAGTAGCTGCTGCAAGGATCCACACCACAACGATCAACGTAGTCAGGAAAGCAAAAGGGTGAACGGTGTATATGGACCTGCACTGCAAGGACCAAAGGATCAGATGGTGTTCATCATTATAATTTTTATTTCCGACGCGTTTCGGAGTTAGTCCCAACTCCTTCCTCAGGGAATAGTAGTGACTAACTCTGAAAAGAGTCGGAAATAAAAATTATAATGATGAACACCATCTGATCCTTTGGTCCCTGCAGCGCAGGTCCGTATACACCATACACAGCCAATGATACATGCCCTTGCTTGTGTGCAAAAAATGCACTTTTTCATAGAATTGATGGCACTCACCACAATACTTTTTCACTGGTGCAGGTGCTTTATAGCATAAATGAAAAAGTCTTGTGGTGAGTGCCATCCATTTCTATGTAAAATCTGCATCTACTCTTTGATATTGAGCAACGCCACTTAGTTTCCAAATATTGTAGTCTGCTGACATCTTACCCGTGATGCCGCCAGTGCCCGGTAACACTCTTCTTTGCATTTAAAAAATGCACTTTGCTGTGTGTGTGTGATTGGCTGACAGCCTGCATCACCCCACTGTATATGCGGTTAGGAGAAAGAAAAATGGAGATCGGCATTATTTCAGCACAGATTTATCCCCCGCCTCCCCCCGCCCACTATACATTGAAACTGGATATTAACATTCAATAACAGTATTACTGTGAAAAGCCAGTTACACTTTTGGTGAACGAACCGTTATCAAACATAACCTCCAACTGCCGAATTTGAAGCTAATTGTTCGCATTCGTCAAATGACTCGAACACCGCATGCAATCCGGTTACCGCATCCGGCTCTGCAGCCTGCGTGAAAAATCAGGCAGGCTGCAGTTTTCAGAGCGGTTCTATCATCTGCAATGCGGTAACCGTATTGCTCAGGATGTGTAATCCTGAGCAATGCGGTTACCGTATACTTTGCTTATCCCGGTAGGAATGGTGAAAAAAACGCAGCTACACTTAAGTGCACCATGCGATAACGCATGTAGGTTTTTTATTAACAGCTAAAAAATGCAGAGACTACAAAAACTGATGGTATGTGTGAAACAAGGCCTACGGCTGTCAGTTGCATAAGTAGCTGCTAGCAGCAGATCTTGATGATGTGTGTGCTTTAGTGCATTTAGTGTTACAAAAAATTCCTCAGATAGCATTATTAACTTCATTGATAACAGCCAAAGTATTCAAGTTTGTGTATTTTTGCTCAAGATGTTTTTAAAAATTTTGTTTCCATTTTTTAATTATTGGCATATTACTTACATTGTTTATCGATTCAGAAATGCCAGAGAGTCCAGGTGGACAGACATCATGTCAAGACAGGGAGGTTGGGAGTGGAAAGGGTCAATGGTGGTGGGAAAAGGGGTCATATTCTGGACATGGTAGGAGACCTGCAGACATTCAGATTGGTGAGGGTAAAAGTGTGCAGGAGTATGGAGGAGTATAATGAAGATGGGAGAGCATTAGTAGCCCCTCTTCCAGATCAAGAATTGATAGGAACAGGAACTGCTCTCTGAACTGGCATCTTTATTTGCATGGGTCCAGCTGGAGTAGGAGCACTTGCTGCAGCCTTCATGTCTCCTCAGTGCGGTGAGTCAATCCCTTTCTCCCACAGTGTGAGCTTGATGGTCCTGGCCACCAGAGCTTTTCTGTCCTAAGGGTGATAGGAGAAATGGTGGCTGACCCTCGGGGATCTGGAGCTGCAGCGCAGGCCTACACTATGGCCCTCCAATCCCCAGGAGGAATCCTCTTCATGACTGTTGCCTACTGGAGGTGGGCGGTCCCTCGGTGCGACCTACTGCTGCTGCAGACCTGCAGCAACTGGGAAGCACACAGAACAGCAACAGTGATGGATGCCCTACCCAGTCCTGGGGGTCCCTCTGGGGATGGGGTTGCAGTGTGGGCCTGCACTGTGGTACACCATTCCCTGGGAGGAGTTTTCATTAAGCCTGCAGCCTACTCTGTGTGGGCGGGACTGAGATGCAGCCTACTTCCCGTTGAATCCTGGGAGGCCAGGAATGAAGCATCGGCAACCCCTGTGGATGTCCTGGTGGGGGTGACAGCAATACAGAGGACGGCCCATCTGCAGTGGGGGGTTGTGTATGCAGTGTATGCAGTTGGATCGTAGCTTGTGGGGGCAGTGGTCCAGTATCGCCCTGGCAATCGGCTGAGGATGGCAGACATCGTGAACAACAAATGAGGAGAATCATCCACCACCTTCTGCAGTCAGCAGGGTGGGGGCAGCCTCCACATCTCCTGCAAATCTCCTGGTTCAGAGAGCAGGTGATTTTCTGAGTACGTGGGGGTATTATGTACATTTAGATACGAGGGTTTTTGTTGAAGTAAGACATACTCAGAACAGGATTGCGCAGTCTGGGATGGCAGATGAACTTGGTGGTTTGACAGGTTGGGTCCTTCGTGGGCTTACATTGATACTGTCTCTGGTATATTGGTGTCAGGTGTTGAAGTGGCACCTGATCGGGTTAAGTCTGGTTGGTGAGTTTTCTAGTGTGTTGTTAATTCCGGGGAAGGTGTACGGGATTGAATATAGGCATGGTAAAGCCATTGTTGAGAATGATGGATGTAATTAAGGAACATTCGAGGTTAAGGTTGTTTTTGGGCCGGTGCGTACGCAGTGTTCCAATGAGTTCTTCATTATGCCATTCTGTGACATCCACATACTGTATCCAGCATTGCGAGCACTTAATGAGAGAGGGTTTTTTTAGTGTTATGGGCATGTTGGTAGGTTGCCATAGTTTTTTCATATGGCAGGGACAGTGGGGCGTTGGTGGACGTAGTTGGCACAAGGGAAATATTTTTCTCCTTGGCCTGATAGTGTTGCGGATCAGTTTTCATTGATTGGACAAATATAGGATGATGATTTCCCATGTGGGTTAAATTTTAGTTTTCGGTAAAATTAAATGTAGTTCAGTTATGTTGTGGTTAATTCAGGATAAGGAGGAAATTGCTTCTGGAATTGAGTGGCTCGGAAACTTTTTTAGTACTATATCTTTGGGTTCGTCAATTATTCGCGTTGAAGTGCTCCTTCAGGGATAGTGTTGGTTTGTTACACAGTAATACATAAGGACAGTTACAGTCTTGTGTTCTGTGGCCAGGCAGCGGTGATGGCAATTGGTTTAGTTTGGGGTTTGGCAAGTATAGTTCCAGGCGAGGTAGTTCATGGGTGTGGTGTCCTGTTTAGGCATTGGTTGAGAACCACATCTACAAAGGGCTTGTCCATTATAAGGTTTTAGTTTATGTGGGAGTAACCAGGGTGGATGTCATGGTATGAGTAAGTCGGAGTTGTGACGCCGGGTGTCTGGCTAACAAGCTTAGAAGGAGGGCACCAAAAAATATAGAATTGAGGTTCACCAAGTTTTATACACCATTTTGTATTCAGAACCAAGAAAAGAAAAGATGGTGTATACACAAAATTGGGAACACTCCAAAATTTTGTAAAAAATATAACAATTCTTTATTTAATTTAATTTAAAGAAAGAAACATCAAGTGAACACACAATAAAAACATTTAAAAATAGCAACAGCTATACTGATACCATGCTGATGTGTATAATAACATCACCAACCCCCTTCACACTCTCACAGGCAGACCCTACTGGCCGTCAGGTGTAAAATATTGGCTTTAAACTTACACAATATAATAGTCCAGAGAGTGGACACTGGGTGTCTGGCTGGGATGATATAGGTGGTCAGAGGCTTGCAGTCTGTTGTAGTGCTACAGGGTTGTTCAGTTGGGAACATAGTGCAAGGTCATCTGGGCAAAGGGCCCAGTTGCCGGTTGGGAGGAAGATGGGTGATGTATTGGGTTGGTCACAATTTTGATTGAGGGGTCAGGTGGAGTGTCCACGCCATAACGTGTTTTGGGTCACTACTGTCTTCCCCTCAACCACTTGGTGGTGTTAGATTTGCATTATAGGGTCGACATAAGGAAAGTAAAGGTACCATCACACGTGGCAATATTGCTAGGCAATTTCACTGGCAATTTTCTGGTTTCAGTGAAATCATGGACACATTGTTCCATTTGTACAGAGCAACAAAATAGAACAATGTGTCCATAATTTCACTTTAACCAGCAAATTGCCAGTGAAATTGCCTAGCAATAATGCCGCGTGTGACGGTACCTTAAAAAAATGTTGAAAGGTGGTAGCTGTTTTGGTGTCAACAGCATTTGGTATATTGGATGGCATGTCTGTCAGATGGGGTAAGTAGCTGGTAGGGAAGAGCTTTATGGGATATCCATGCACACCTGCATGGGTGGGATGTTGAAAAATCTGTGCGGAGCTCGTTTAGTTTTGTAGGCTAATCTGCATTTGGGTGCAGGTTTCACCATTAGATGAATGGGTCATGAAGGAACAGTGAGGTGTACTGATTACCTGTTAGTGGTTTTATAAAGGAATGGTCCTAGTTTGGTCCTTGGGATGTTTATATTCCCTGCGTGGTGGTGGGCTGATAATTGTCTTGACAACGGTCTACTGGGACAGAATGGATTCTTGAAATGGTTTGATGGGTGGAAAATCACAAATAGTACGTCAACAGGTGTTGCTAGGATTCTTGTATAATGTTGAAGTGGTCAGCCAAGGAAGGCATTGGTGAGAGGGGGAGGGGAGTTTTATAGGGAAGTGTGGTTACCTTCCTTAATGGTGGTTGTAATAGGGTAGACGAGTTTGGCGGGGTTGCCAAGAGGTTTTCGGAAAGTGGGGAGGTAATTACGTTGGGTGAAGTGTCCTTTGTACAGGATTCAGAAATATTGATTAGGAAGGGAAGTTTTTGGCTTACCTACCTGTATGGTGATGTAATATGGTAGGTGACTGTGGTGCAGTTGCCATGAGTAATTTCCAAGGGGAGGTAATGACGTCAATAGAGATCTTACATTTCAAGGTTTGGAAGATATTGCCTTGGTTGGGAAGCTATGGATACTTTCCCGAGTGTGGTTTATAATATAGTGGGTGAGTATGGCTTGGTTGCCAGGAGGTATGTATGGGGAGAGTTATGACTTTGGTGTGAGGTCTTCCCTATAAAAGGATTGGAAGATATTAACTTAGTGGGGAAAGTTTGTGGCTGCTTTCCCATGTTTGGTTTATAATATAGTAGGCTACTGTGGTGGAGTGGTGAGGAGATATTTCCAAGGGGAAGCAATTACATCAGTTTGAGATTTCCAGGAAAAAGGAGTTGAAGATATTACTTTGGGAGTTTGTGGTACTTTTTCACATTGTATTATGATCTGGTTGGAAACGGTGGCCGGGTTTTCAGGAAATACAAAGGTAAGTGGTTAAATGACTTCAACAAGGATTACAATCATAGGGCTGTGGGGTTTATTTGCGTACCTATGAAAATAGCTGGATATTGGTGTGTTAGGAGGAATTGAATAAGGAAACCTATCTGTGGTGTATGGCTGAGCTACAACTGTTGGCACATATGTATGGCTTCAGGTTTAAGGAACGTACAAACAAGTTTTGGTGGTGGCGGGTCCAGGCCACGCAAGGTTTGGCGTGGCTTGGCCTGTGGCAGGGGATAGGTCTTGTTCAGAGGCTGGATAATTGGTCATGTCCTTCGGTGAAGCCACTATTGGGGAATAGTGGCCTCCGGTACAGCCATGGAATTAGGAGGTGAAGGTCCCGGGTTAGGGACTTTAACCTAGAGTTAGAGACATTCACCATTAGTCTAGGGTTAGGGACAATAACCATGTGGGGTTAATACCCCTCCCCCTGGGCCAGTGTGGGGCAGTCAAGGAAAACTTGTAAGGTTATGGGATCACTAGGAGGAAATAGTGGCTCCTGGTACAGCGATGTAATTAGTGGTAATTAGTAATTAGTTCCTGCTAAGGTTATGAGTATTAACAAATTTGGTGTTAATACCCCTGTCCCTGGGCTGCTGTGGTGCGGCCAGGGAAATGTATAAAATGGTGCAGGTTTGCCTCTGGACCAGATCTATTAACTATTCATAGTCTGATTAATATTTGCACTGTTCATCTGGTGGTGGGGTCGCCATTTTGTTGGCCTCCCCAAGGTTATGTGTAAACTTTTAATAAAGGCTGCTGTGGCCATTTTTACCCAAGTCATAGCAGTCATGTGTTTAATTGGTTACAACAAAGTAATTCATATGACGACCCAATAATCTCTTGAATTGTCATATGATTTCCATAATTCCACAACTTTTACTATCTCTCTCTCTCTTTTATCTATAGTAATGTAGCAATTAACACAATTAATAATACATGAATATATTTTCAATTTATCCTATATAGCATTAATCATACCATCTATATCTAACATCTATCTATGCTTGTATATTTTATCTGTACATCTGTCAAATAATGTAGCATTTTCACCTACAACATCACACAATATTAAATTGATTTCATATGTGAGGTTTATCATGAAATTTTAGAAGTGAAATGACCCCAAGCTGTTAGTGAACATGTCTATATTAAACCTCCGTCACGCAGCATATAACTAATCCATCAGACACCTTCTATCATTACCAGTCTACGGCCAAACATCACTCATGTCCAACATTTTATTTCTTCTCATATCATTGTGTAAGTGCTCATCTTTGATTTGTGATATGTGTTCCAAATTAGGACCTTTTTTTTGTTAATAAAATACATTGAATCTGCTATCATAACAATCCTAGGCTTGGCCGAGGCACAAGATACACCATTTAGTGTATTTATTTAGGCATTTAGTCTATAAATGTTCATGTGGTTTTGATTCGGCAAAGTATAGCCAGCAAGACTTTCCTTATTTTTCCAATAACTGCAGATAGTTACTCCTATATTGCAGCTATTAACATGGCCGAGCAAAATTTGAGGTATTTATTGGAGACATTTAACCAATAATTGAATGCGGCCATGGAGCAAAAATCTCCTTCCTTTCCATGCAGGACAGCAACTCAAATATACTTATGTACATATGATACACATCAATGGAAAGTTTTCATTGAGATAAGTGTAGATGCTATTTGTAGATAGAGCTCATGATATGAAGACAAGTGGCACTTCATAGGCGCTGCTCTTCTCCTATTGCAAAAATAGTGCTTCTGTAGAAAGTTCCTTCTCCTATATCAACACATGTCGAGCTTTGTTTAACCCCTATTTGATTAAACAATTTTTAATTCTTATATATTGTGATGTATCGATCACTATATGGGTTGGGGGTCACTCACTTGCCAGCACCAGGTATGATCACAACAAGTCCAATGGTTTATTAACAAGCCTCATAAATGGCATACGGTATATAGTGCATACACGAACGGGTTATGTATAATATGTCAGGCTGTTTCAGTGGCCGGGATGACCCACAAATGTCCCGATTAGTTCATTATAGTGATCACTGACCAAAGTCAATTCACAATAGTGATCACTGACCTGAGTCTTTGTTGGGGAGGATGCTGTTTCTGCAGGATCACAGACTCCTGTCTGGTCCGGGCTCAGACTAGGTGCAAGCTCTCTGAGTCTGGGGTGATCCAGGCTCCCTAAGGCCTCCTCACCTTAGGTGGACTCTGGGAAAACAACTCCTTCTGGTCACAAGGCCCCTCTACATCCTATGGTGCAGAACCTCTTTTGACCTTACAGCCCATGTGACCAACAGGGAGTCTGCCTATGTCTGATGTATCACACTCACAGGAGGATCCAGGTTAGTAGCCACTCCCCTGGCGCTCAACCTGCAGCTTATCACATGTAATGAATTACCAGAATTGTGGAACCACAAGTGCCAGCACCGACACGTGTATGGCAGTCAACCGCTGCACCACATATCTTCTCCATCATGTTCAAGCCCATAGGATTGAGCAAATGGAACCCTGGAGCAGTACTACCCACAGCTACACAAGACCCCATCACTCGACGGGTGTGCCTCTCAGGTCCCGGGACAGGAGACAGCCACCGTAGCCCCTCCCTGAGGGACCTACCACCCGTCAGCATCAATGACCGTGTCTCGGTGCGGACCTTACCATCAGACATCAACATGGCACTTGTCAGAGTCATCTTCATGTCGGATCTACCCCGCCCCCAGCGGTCAGTACTGTAGGTAGAGTCATGTGCGTCGGTATCCACAGTCAAGCCTGACTCTGTACTACCACGTACTCTATCAGGTTGTTTGAGTGCGCCTGTAAGACTAGAGACACTCGAGGATTCACTACCTCCAACCCGACTACATCCACTACGCTCAGGATGTCTATGGAGGTCTCTCCATTGGTGACTTTTAACTTCGTCTGTTATCATTGGAGAGCCATTTCTCCCTTTATGACTTTCGGCTCTAGCTTCTGCTGTGGCTAAACCGGCATTCGAAGGTCCCCTTCGTTGCCAAGTCCCACCATTCCCACATAGCTGCCACCTTCTATTGCTCACATGTCGCTGTCTCTCAGCTCTCCGTTGTGCGAGCTTTGGCCTTTCTATGTCTCACAGGTGAACCACACGGTATTCTATCAGCATCTGTAGGTATCCGAGAGAGTCTTCCGTACCTTTAGCAAAGAACGACACTATGCCATCTGCTTCAGGTATCCAGTCCTGGTGATTACATGGACAGCTTACTTTCATTACCCTGGACTTCTTTACCATAATTTGCATGGCTTGGCCTTTTCTCCCAACGAGCTTTTGTACCAGAGCATATGGCACCTGGATGACTTCTTCCTGCAGACTTTGAACTTTCCTCACAAGCTACAGCTGTCTGCTGGTTTCTTCTGTCTTCACCCGCACAATCCGCTTTGTGTGGATACATCGCCAGTGCATGTCACTTAGAATAGCCACCCTCTTCACTGTGACTTCCGTTGTGGTCTTCTCAAAGTCTTCATGCACACCCTCCCCTGAGCATTCTTCTCTCAGGTCTTCTAGTACCTCCACGAGGCACTTGTAGATTGACATTTCTGTTTTACTTCTGGTCCCTACAGGTTCACCTGGCTCAAATCTCAGGTCCAACTGGCTTTCGGCTTCTTCGACGCGTTTGCCCAGGACGAACACTGGACGCTCTACCATCTCCAAGCTGACCTCCTTGTCTGGCATACTGCCAGGAGACCCTTGAGTTAAGTGACTTCGTCCTCTAGCTCAGCTACTCGCCTCTCAGCAGCTCGTCTCCGAAGATCTTCCTGCTTTAAATGCTCCCCTTCTAGCACAATTCTTGGAGTCCTCTCCGTCTCCAAAGCACCCACTCGAGTCTCAACAGTCTGCCTCCACAGTTTCTCTTGCTGCAAGTGGGCTTGGAGCATCTCCATGAGCTCCCTTACCTTGGCTCCTTCATCCACCAGACGGGGCGAGCTTACAACACCTGAGGAGGCATTCACTTCACCCCTTACTTTCCCATTGGCTTCTTCCACTTCTGCAATTACCTCCCCCTCTTGGGGTCCGGCAGCACCCCTGGCAACCTCGGCCACATTACCTTGTGCCTTTCCCGGGGTCTCCAGTTCTGCATTCACCACCCCCTCTTGCGGTCTGGCAGCACCCCTGGCAACCTCACCCACATCTCCTTGTGCCTGTCCACGGGTCTCCAGTTCTTCACCTGTGACCTCTGCTGCATCAAACAACTCTTGGGCCTCGGCAGCTCCATCTGTTGCCCTCAACTGAGCAACAACGATATCATCTTCAGAAGGCTTCAGACCTTCCCTCTCTTCATTTTCAGGGTCTTGGGAGTCATCTACCCTCTCGGACCTGTCACTGTCCATTTCCATGAGGTGACCTGCTGACCGACCACCAGTTACCCGTTTAGACCCTAGAGACCACGCCCTTACCATCGTTTTGGCTGGTTCCTTCTTCTTGTCCTCTTGGTAGGCTGTCAGTACACTAGAGGTTTCCACGGGTAACATCACCCCAGGTTCCTTATTGATTACCTCCGAATCTGGAAGAGGATTCAGTCCAATAACGGACGAATGTGATCTCTACTTCCGTGAGATTTTCAGATGGTGCAATTTGCACCGCTTCTTTGGTTCCTTTACACTTCTGGGGATGGGAAGATTTTGGGCCCTGGCTTGGCTCCCTCCTTACTGTACTCTTTGTCTGTCATCACTGAATTACAGTTGCCCTGGAAGTCATAGACACTCTCCCTGGTATTGTAGATCAGCAAGTCACTAGCTAACTTATCTCGGGCTACTTCAGCTGTACCAGTCACCAGGTTGTGTTTCTCTTTTCCTGTCACGTCTCTACATTGAGGTTTCCCACAAGGTGCTTTGGTAACTCCGACCTCTGGACTGTCACCCTCATGAGGTACTGACTTGTTATCACACATGCATAGATCACAGGTAACCTCTTTAGCCTCCTGTTGTGACAGCGCCCCTTTAGGACTGTTCTGCCTTTGGCCGGAGCAGCCAGACCCAAACCCTTGTTCCCACTAATTAGAAAACAATTTGGAGTCCCGGCTTATTATGACTGGACACGCTAAGCCTTGGACCACACCCACATCATGGCTACCAATGTCCCTGGTCATCTCAATCACAACTTTCGACACCGGGTAGTCTACAGTGCGACTGTGAATGCAGGTGACTCCAATTGTTTTACCAGGCATCAGGTAGACCTCAGGCATGGCCCTCACTAGGGTCATCCGATTTCCAGAATCTATCAGTCCCGTCACGGATTCTGCATTGACTTCCACGGAACACGTGTGAGGGACCGCCCCGGGTAGGTAGTCCACCTGACAGACCAGACACTTATAGTACCCTTGTCCGAACGAACAGCCCATCTGCACCAACTCATTCCACTGGGATGCTCCACCCCTTTTGGGCGGCTACTACTTTTTGGTTCTTACCATCGATGCCAAAAACAAAAACCATCACTGCACTTGCAGGATGCAGTCAGACCCCACTATGTGAAGCAAGCCCAGGTGCAGGCTAATAAATCTCCTCAACCTACAACAAGGTGTGGGAGGCGACTTGCCATGCACACAATGGGCCTGCATAGGACACCATTCACACTGATACATATGATGCAGAGTGTCTGAAAGCTACCCAACTGCTCTACTGCCTGAGTAAATGGGCCGCACAGTACAATGCTTCTGCACCACTAGATGAATGATGCCCCATGGGGCCCAACTGCACCCTGAATTGAATAAAAAAGTGCAAAAACGTTTTTTTATATGATGAACAAAAAAACTTTTATAAATGGGATCTTGGTTCATGTATTGGCCAAGACACTTAAGCTCATGATCCTCGTCACGGATTCCCATGCTCATGAGCACTAACAAATTTGTACAAAAACTACTAAGAAAAAGCAGCATCAGAAAGAGACTTTCTGGTTCTCCACCCCTGTTTGGGCCATTACCCCCTTTAGGGCCACCACCCCTTCTGGATACCGCCCTCTTTTGGGACTCAACATCCTTGTTGGCGACTACCTAGCCTATAAGGGATTCACTCCGGGGATACCCCACAACAGCCCCACAATTCAGTCCACAGCGCCTCCCCCTCTCTCCAATGTCGCTGCACCCCACGACACCTCTGAACCACAGACAACCGGAATTGAGTGCAATGTTTTCGGGGTCCCACCGAGCCACCAGCAAACCAAGCTTGAGAGCGCTGAGTTGGAGTCTTCGTGGCCCCGCCGAGCCACCAGCCAGATACTTGTATCCGCTCGTTGTGCGGTTGCCCATAGCAACCAAGTCATTCATGTGCACTTCCACCTCTACCGTCAGCAACCATGCTCTGGTGCCCTACCGGGTCGGACTGCCACATTCTCCACCACATGTGACGTAGCGATCACTATGTGGGTTGGAAGTCGCTCACTTGGCAGCACAAAACAGTTTACACAGCACCAGGTATGATCACAACAAGTCCAACGGTTAATTAACAAGCCTTATAAACCGCATACATGAATGGGACATGTATAACATGTCAGACTGTTTCAATGGCCGGGATGACACCCACATATCCCAGTTAATCCATGATAATGATTACTGGCCTTAGTCAATCCACAACAGTGATCAGTGGCCTGAGTCTTTGTTGGGGAGGATGCCGCCTCTGCAGGATCACAGACTCCTGTCTGGTTTGGGCTTAGACTAGGTGCAAGCTCTCTGAGTCTGGGTGATCCAGGCTCCCTAAGGCCTCCTCACCTATGGTGGAGTCTGGGAAGACAACTCCTTCTGGTTACAAGGCTCCTCTACATCCTATGGTGTAGGACCTCTTCTGACCTCACAGCCCATGTGACCAAGAGGGAGGCTGCTTATGCCTGATGTGTCACGCCCACAGGAGGATCCAGGTTAGACAGCCACTCCCCTGGCTTTCAACCTGCAGCTTATCACATCTAATGCCTTACCAGAGTTGTGGAACTACAAGTCCAAGCAATTGACACCTGTATGGCAGTCAACCGCTGCACCACAATATATTTAGTCTTTATTTTGATTTAACAACACATAATTTTTCCCAACAATATTGCAGTGTTAGAGTTTGTTTTATTACATAAAAGTAATTGTTGATCACTTTTTCTACACTATAAAATATAGTGAAAAGTTTAAAAAGAAAAGTCTGGTGGAATGAAGAAAGCAACAATTCGTTATTTTTAGATTTTAGTTTGCCATTAACTATTTTTCATTCATTTAATTTTTTTTATGGGATAATATCTTAAGGCTGGCTTCACATTTGCATATGTATCCGCAGCGCACGCTGCGGACAACAATATTCAAATGCGCATGCGGACTGCGCACCTATCTTTATCATTGTATATGCATCGTATGCAAGACACTGCTTTTGCTCGCGCACGGCTGCGTATCTGTCCGCATGCGTAAGCTATAGGAAAATTAGGTGCGCCTGGAAACGCAACATGTTACATTTTTTGCCGCACATAAAATTTCCCGGCGTCCGCAAGCGCACACTTGCGCACGCTTGCTGATACAAAATGCATTAAGCCCTATGAGAGCGCAAGCGTGCGCGAGGATTTGCGTATGGTGCGTACGATGCGCATGCGTACAGGCCTTTGCACAAGCCCATGGGCGTGCCAGTAGGTGGGACAAGTGAAATCTTGCCAAATTTATTAAACGCATGCGCATGAAAAACGCATGCACATGGTCATAAACGCATACGAGCGCAGGTATGCGCAGCGTACATTCAACGCATGCGTATGCGCATGCTGATGAAAATCCTGCGCATGCTTGCTTATACATGCTTTTTTACATGCGCATGCGCATGCGCCGCATACGCGGCGCACAAGAACGCGAATGTGAAGCTAGCCTAAGAGTTCAAACTGTTACAGATACAGCGATTCAATTATGATTATAATGTATATTTTTGTATTGTTAATATTTTTATGAAATGAATGGACAAAGCTTATATTAACTTAGAGGTTGTCTGGGACTTTAAGGGTATGTGCCCACAGGACGTTTTTTAAGCAGTCCTGAATGCAGCAAAACCTGAGGATCCTAGAGTCCTTGACAGGAGAATAGCTATGAGCTCGTCTGCATTTTCTGCATGTTTTTTGCGTGTTTTTTGTGCATATTTGCATGTTTTTGATGCTGCATTTTTTCCTGCATTTTGTTCCATTGACTGCAGCAAAAACGCAGGAAAAATAGAACACATCAATTCTCTTCCATCCGCACCAAAAACGCAGGTATTTGACAGTTCTTGACACTTGAAAAACCAATGCATGGGCACAGCGTTTCTGTGAAACACATTGCTTTTGCTGGGAATCAAAACCGCAGGAATAAATTAGCATACATTACCATAAAACCAATGGTTTTTTGCATGCAGAAACCGCAGCAAAAACGCAGCAAAAACGTCCTGTGGGCACATACCCTAACATTGATTACCTATACAGAAAGTACATGCTTAAGAGTTTTCAAACCAGAAATGCATCAATAGCGCTAGTTATGTTCACACTCTGTACTGTTATGTTCACACTCTGTACTGTACTCTGAAAGAAGAAATTGTGTGTTTGAGCCGGACTTTGCTTGTACGTTCTAGATTGTTACGGCTAAGGTGAGGCTACTGCCCGGGCTCCACTTCAAGGAACTAACAGCTACTGGTGAGCTGGACTTCATGATTTCATATTTATCACCAAAATTAAATCCAAATTTAATTTCTTTTACTATTTTATTAATCATTCTTTGGCTTTTAAGACTGACTGGATCCTTCTGGGCATGCTCTTGATCAGATTCAAGCATGTTTTGACCCAAATTTGATGCCAGGTTACTTGTACACATTACCAAAGTTGGTGCCTACTGGTTGACTCACTTGGGTATGTATACATGTGATTTTTCTTTAAGTCTACCCACAAGTGTTTGATTGGGTTAAGTTGTGGTGACTGTGTGGACCAATCCAGCACTAATTCTACTTCATTGTCACTGAACAGTTTCTTCACCAATCTGTTTAGTGGCGGCAGTGGCGTCTCAGTTGTTGTGGGTGAGGCAGAGACTCGACTGAAGAGCAGCCCTGAGTTGGCAGCACACACTTTGGCCAACTCCCTAATGCAACAGTTCAGTTCACAATTGCCCTCGGCCAAAGCAGACACATATTCAGTGATGCTTTGTAGGAGTTCTTTGCTCAGTTTAGTGAAACAAGGGCATCCAACCTAAACCTTAATTCCTTTGGGACAGATACTTTAACAAAATTTAGTGCAGACTGCTCCCGCCATCCTGGTACCTTTACATTCTCACACTCTCTATCCAACATCATGGTAACTCGCTGTAAACTCATAGTCCCACTAGGCTCCAGCCCTTCTCCACCTACAGGGTTACGTTTCAGAAAAACAAACAGGGTAACTGATGTATAAAGTTCCTTTACTACTAGCATCGTGCCGACATGTTCGCCCAAGTCTATTGGATTTCACACATCTAGAAACTTTGAATTCAACTGCTTCCCGAAAAGGCCTCCTCAAGTACCAGTGCAGAAAGGATAAAACCCGCACACATCCTGGGACAATAGGTATGAGGCAATCCAGGACAGGGCAAGGTCTTTGACGCCAAGCGAAGAAAGGATCTGTAGTAGCAGGGAATGGTTTACCGTGTCAAAGGCAGATGACAGGTCTAGAAGAAGGAGTATAGAAAAATGTCTTTTAGCTTTGGCAGTAAGTAAGTCATAGGGCAGTTTCGGTGGAGTGGTGGGGGAGGAAGCCAGATTGGAGGTTGTCAAGGAGAGAGTTAAATGAAAGGTGGGAGGAAAGTTGAGCATGGACATGCTGCTCATTGAGTTTGAAAGCAAATGGAAGCAGCGATATAGCTGGACATAGCATTTGGGTCAAGGTTTGGCTTTTTGAGGATAGGTATGATGGTGCCATGCTTGAAAGCAGAGGGGAAGGTACTAAAAGATAGCAATAGGTTGAAGACAAAGGTTAGGGCTAGAATGAGCATGTTAGTGAGGTTGGGGAGGAGATGGGAAAGGATGGGGTCAAGTGCACAGGTGATGAGGAGTGATTTGGAGAGGAGATGGGTAAGCTCTCCTTCAGTGATGTTGGAGAGGGAGGTTGTGAGGGATGGGCAGAGGTCTGGTGTATGGAGTGGTTGGGGTGGTGGAACAGTAAAGGTTTGCTTTGTTTGGTCCATCTTATTTTTGAAGTATGTGGCGAAGTCCTCAGCAGAGATGAGGGGATTTGGGGGGGGCAGTGGTGGGAGGAGGAGAGAATTAAATGTACTGAACAGTTGTTTGGGGTTGTAGGATTAGGAAGATATAAGGTTTGTGAAGTAGACCTGTTTAGCAGAGGTGAGGGTAGATTTTAAGGCAAGTATAGCTTGTTTGAAAGTAGTGAAGTCGTGTGAAAGATGTGTTTTGTTCAAGCGCTGCTCCGCGACCCTGGACACTTGTCGAAGTTTTTTGGTGAGATTGTTGTACCAGGGTTGCCTTTTGATTTGTCGCACTTTGCCATGCATAAGAGGGGCAACTGAGTCTGGGGTTGATGTGAGGGTGGCATTATAGATAGCGGTGGCACTGTCTGTGTCATAGAGTGAAGATATGGAGGACAGAAGTAGAATAGAGTCTGAAAGTCTGTGTACCTCTAGGTGTGCGAGGTTTCTGTGAGGATATGTTAGTGGCTGGATATGGGGGGCAGGTGAGGAGGACAAGGATGAGAAAGTGAGTAGATGGTTGTGGAGTAGGGGGAGAGGGGAGGTTGTGAAATTAGATAGTGAGCAGAGGCAGGTAAAGATGAGGTCTAGTGTATGTCCGTCTGTGTGGGTGGCTGTGGAGGACCACTAAGTAATTCCAAAGGATGAGGTAAGTGAAAGGAGTTTGAAGGCTGCTGGCTGGCTGGCTGGTGTAAGAAGTAGGGATGGGCGAATCTACTCGCTAGGACTCGTTACTCGGCGAGTAGTAAGGGACTCGCAGGACTCGGTACTCTGCGAGTTTCCCAGCATTTACTCGCACGAGTCCAATGCAAATCAATGGCAAACGCTGACAAAACTAGGATTGCCATTGTCTTGCATTAGACTCGGCTACTGTGCCAGTGATAGCAGGGAAACTCGCAAAATAACTGCTGTTACATTGCGAGCCGAGTCCAGCTGTCTTCTCTGTGCAGGCTGCCGCAGCTCCAGGGTCCTAGAGCCCGCCTGCTCACAGAGATGATGTAGCAGTGCTGAGATTGTTCTCAGTCTGCTCATTCCCTGTGCATAGACATCTATATCTATGCACAGGGGATGTAGCAGAGAGGACTTCGCGTTTTGGACTGTGTCGGACGGAAGAGGATTTTTTTAATTAAAGATGGAGTCCCTAATGGCTTTTTTTTTATTTCTAATAAAAAATTTTCTCTGTGTTGTGTTTTTTTTAAAACAATTTAATAGAAATTCATGGCGGTCATGTCTATATTGGCGTGACCGCCATAAATTTCGGGCTTAGGGCCAGCTGATAATACAAAGCTGGCCCTAACCTCTTTATTACCCAGCGTGCCACTGCCACCAGGGCCACTGGAAGAGCGGGGTTCAGCGCCAGAGGATGGTGCTTCAATGAACACGCCATCTTCTGGGGCGGCTGCGGGCTGCAATTTGCAGCGGGTGGTGCCCATAAAGCTTGGGCATCCCTGCGCTGCGGATTCCAGCCCCCAGCTGCTTAGCTGTACCTGCTTCCAGAAATACGGCGAAGTCTACGTGAATTTTGTTTTCTGATAAATCCATAAAACAATGTAAATAAAAGGGACTGCATCTTTATTAACCCCTCGCCCATGGGCGAGGGGTTAATAAAGATGCAGTCCCTTTTTTAGGATTGTTTTATTGATTTTTTCAGAAAAAAAATTACATGGGCTTCGCCATATTTCTGGAACCAGCCGTATCCAGCAGGCAGCGACGGGCTGCCCCCAACCCCCAGGTGCCTATTTGTACCTGGCCGGACACAAGAATATAGGGGAGCCCTTTTTTTTTATTATTTCATGAATTTCATGAAATAATAAAAAAAAAATGCGTGGGGCTCCGCGCAATTTCTATGTCTAGCCAGGTACAGCTAAGCAGCTGGGGGCTGGAATGCGCAGCGCAGGGATGCCCAAGCTTTCTGGGCACCCCCGCTGCAAATTGCAGCCCGCAGCCGCCCCAGAAGATGGCGCGTTCATTGAAGCGCCATCCTCTGGCGCTGAACCCCGCTCTTCCAGCGGCCCTGGTGGCGGTGGCACGCTGGGTAATAAAGAGGTTAGGGCCAGCTTTGTATTATCAGCTGGCCCTAAGCCCGAAATTTATGGCGGTCACATGACCGCCATGAATTTCTATTAAATTGTTTTAAAAAAAACACAACACAGAGAAATTTTTTTTATTAGAAATAAAAAAAAAAGCCATTAGGGACTCCATCTTTAATTAAAAAAATCCTCTTCGGTCCGACGCAGTCCAAAACGCGATGTCCTCTCTGCTCATCCCTGTGCATAGATATAGATGTCTATGCACAGGGAATGAGCAGACTGAGAACAATCTCAGCACTGCTACATCAGGCAGCAGGTGGGCTCTAGGACCCTGGAGCTGCGGCAGCCAGCACACAGAGCAGACAGGACTCTTATCTGTGCGAGTTTCCCAGCGATTACTTGCAAAGTAAACGAGTCCAATGCAAATCAATGGCAAAACTAGGATTGCTTCAGGCTGAAGCTTCCTAGACACATCTGTGATTTGTAAATCGCACACTACTCGCTATTACTCGCTTCCCCATTCATTAACATTGGACTCGCTAGACTTGCAACGAGTAGCGAGTCCTGGGCTCGGACTCGCTAGAGTCAAGCGATTCTGAGTAATTTAGGATTCGCCCATCACTAGTAAGAAGGGATACTGAAGTCACCCATGATGAAGGTGGGGATGTCAGCAGAGAGAAAGTGAAGAATCCAGGTAGAGAATTGGTCAATCAAGGCAGTGGCTGACCAGGCGGTCAGTAAATGACAGCCATTTGGAGATTAGAAGGAGAGTAGCTGTGGACAGAGTGAACCCCCAAAAAAGGGAGGATAAGGGAGGGTGGGGGTTGGGTTGAAGGAGCAGTTTGTAGAAAGAAGGAAAGAAACTCCTCAGCCATGTCTATTTTCAGGGCGAGGATTGTGGGTGAAGTAGAGGCCACCATATCTCAGTGCAGCAGAGGAGGCCATGTCAGGGGGCGTCAGCCAGGTCTCAGTGAAGGGCAGGAAGGAAAGGTTGTGGGAGGTGAAGAGGTCCCTGTTCTGTTCAGCCGGATCTCTGCTGTGTGGAGCGGTGCACACACAGCAGAGATCCGGCTGAACAGAACAGGGACCAGGGCTGCGGACCCCACCTGCAATACATACAGGGTGAGAGGCACACTCATGCAGCGGGTCCTTACTGCCAGGGCCGGCCCTACCGCTGTGCAAGTTGTGCGGTCGCACAGGGCGCCGCCTGCCATGCTTCAAAGGGGGCGCCAGAGAGACGGATATTTATGGTCTCTCTGCGGCTCCGCCAATTAAAGGGTTAATACTATTATTTCCTGCAGTGCCCCCGCCCTCCTGTAAGTGCCCGTCCCGCCCCCCCGCCGTCCGCACGTTTGAGTTACCTGTCCCATCCTCCTTGTTGCTTGTACCGCCCTCCCTGAAGTGCCTGTCCCGCCCTCCTCCTGTTGTCGGCGCCATGGCAACACAAGCAGTTTGATTGGAGCAGAGAGAGCAAGTTAAGTTACACCTGCTGCCCCTGCTCCAATCATTGTACGGCGGTCTAATCACCCTGGTTCCCGCCTTGTATTGCAGTTGTAAGGAGTCACTGAAGTGACTATTTTCTGTCACACACGGCAAGACCTCGATACCAGTAAGATGATTGGGCCCTCTCTCTCTGTGACCACAGTCAGTGAACAGGTGTAGTTTCTAACACCTAATCCTAACTATTGACCCTAATCCTAATCACTGACCCTAACATCTAATCCTAACCACTGACCCTAACAACTAACCCCTGACCCTAATCCTAATCCCTGACCCTAACACCTAATCCTAACCCCCTGACCCTAACACCTAATCGCTAACAACTAATCCTAACCCTAAACCATGACCCTAACACCTAATCCTACCCCTGAGCCTAACACATAATCCTAACCCCGGGCTCTAATCCTAATCCCTGACCCAAACACCTAATCCTATCCTCTGACCCTAATCCCTGACCCTAAAACCTAATCCTATCCCCTGACCCTAATCCCTGACCCTAACATCTAATCCTATCCCCTGACCCTAATCCCTGACCCTAATATCTAATCCTAACCACAGAACCCTAACTAACCCTAACCCCTGACCCTAACACCTAATCCTATCCCCTGACCCTAATCCTTGACCCTAACACCTAATCCTAACCCCTGACCCTAACACCTAATCATAACCCCTGACCTTAAAACCTAATCCTAACCCTGACCCCTAAGTATGAATTACGTAGTGTTTTGGATGTAGCAAAAATATGCTACATCCAAAACACTGCTAACACTGATTGTGGGTACAGGCCCTAACGGTTCATGCCCACAATTAGGATTAGTAGCGTTTTGGATATCCAAAATGCTGTATTGTACAGTAGCAGCACAGTGGATGGATTAATTAATACCGTTTCCACTGTGATTCTTCATTACGCATCATATTCTGACCTGTGGTGTGGTTTTCAGAGCTGCAGCATGTTAATCTATTCCTGCAGAGATGCTAGTCCTCTGAGTGGAAGAACGTAGCGTCCGTGTCATGATTAGGGTTCTTGGTGCAGCATCCTTTTGCTGTATGCTCCCGCTCAGAACACTACCTTCTTTGCAAGCATAAATTGACATGTTGCGGCTCAGGAAGCTGCCACCACTGCCACATGTCAGTTTACACTGAGTAAAATAGAAGCACAGTGGAAACGGCATTCATTAATCCATCCACTGCGCTGGCACTGTACAATGCAGCATTTTGGACGCAACAGAAAATATGCAGTGCTAGAATGATGCTAATCCTGTTCAAGGGCACAGGTCCTAAAGGTTTATTTTTTTTAATAAACATATATGTGCTATTGTTACCATCAAGGGTGTATGATTATGTTCATGGAGCTGAGGGGCATAATTTTAATGCAAGGTGTGTTGTGTGTATAAACACATGCATAGTAGTATATTCACATGAACCCATTATTGTTAAATGGTTCCTTGAAGCGTAATCTCTTATGGTACCGGCACACACCGCAATCTCGCCTGGCGATATGTGGTGATCTGACATGCGCGGTCACGTTTCTCGTGCCCGCCTCAGATCGCCGATGGCGGCTTCAGAATAAATGAGAGCTGCTGTTGTTCCCTGATTTCCTCGGGATGTCAGTTTTATGTGAGGAAAGAGTGAAGCTGCCACTGATTGGCTGCATGTCTCATGTGACATGGTCTGGGGCACCAAAGGGGAATTTTGCACAGGGCGCAATTTAGCCTGAGGCCGGCCCTGCTTGCTGCACTGACACAGTGTGCCAGAATCGCTTTCACAGCAGCGGTTTCCGCTCCTTGAATCATCAGTGCACTGGGGACCGCTGTTTTGCAGAGAGGGTGGGTGGTGATGTTAGGGGCTGGGGCGGCCAGTAGGAGCCCTGGGGGTGGTGGCATTCAATAGTGTACAGTATTGATGGGGCGGTCATGTATGTCCTGGGGGTGGCTGGCCATACTGGGAATGGGGGAGGGGCGTGATTGGCCAGGGTCACATTTGCGGTTGGACCCTGGCCTGCCGGATTCCGGTTTCAACTTAGCAATTTTTCCATCACCGCATAGCGTTACCGCTATGCGGTGCTGGAAAACGCTGCCCTTAGTTACCCGGTGTTTACCTGCACGACCTGTCACACAGGCAGCGGCTCGGAGGGTGTTTTACAGCGCCGCACAGGAAACCGTGTCTGCAACGTTTCCTGTGCGGCGCTGTAAACCGCACTCCGAGCCGCTGCCTGTGTGACAGGTCGTGCAGGTAAACACCGGGTAACTAAGGGCAGCGTTTTCCAGCACCGCATAGCGGTAACACTATGCGGTGATGGAGAAATTGCTAAGTTGAAACCGGAATCCGGCAGGCTAGTGGTACAACGCTAATGTGACCCTAGCCATTGTGCTAGAGTAGGCGGAAATGACCAGTTCTCCATTTACATGCACAATCACGCCTCCTAAACGTTCCCTGCCAGCCGCAAATGTGTTATATCTAGGAAACTTTGCAAAATGTTGACATCATGTATATTGCAGATTGTCAACATTTTACAGCCTAGATATACATATGAAATATAGCAAAAGCCCGGACAACCCCTTTAACTTCCTTCAAATCTCAACTTTTGTTTTGAGTCTTTGTCCTGCTGTAACACTATGTCGTCCTTTTCATACCCATAGTGCTTTAGTTTACACAGTAACTTGTCTGGTAGGATACTCACATACGGCTCAGCATTGAGACCAAAATTAATTCTGGTAAACCAATTTATTAAATTTAAAAAATCCTTGAAGTTCCAATGATAATGAAATAGGTAATGTCCCATAATGTCTATCAATTTTTATGAAGTCTTGTTCTGACAAAAGGTTCTTACAGCAAGGCTCCAGAGGTCACTGCTAGTCAACAGCTGCCATTGATCCTCCCACAGGCAATGACGTCAGAACTGCGACCATGACACTCAGCAAGAGCATTGAGGTCACACGGGGTTGCTAATGTTATCACCACTCTCGCCAGGTATCATGGTCCCAACAGCGCTACCCCTGGTAGGAGTGGTGATGACGTCATTAGCTTGATTTAACTAACCTCACTACTCTCGCAGGGTGTCATGGCCGCAGAGGGCAGTGCCAGACCTATTTTTTATCACGAGCAGTAATGTGAGGTTACTGACATCAGCACCTATGGAAAATTTCAGACCTGCCACTGACCTATGGGCCCTCGCTCTGAGAATCTCCTCAGAATGAGACTCCATAGCAATCTATGGGTGTCATGGAACATTACTCATTGCATTATTATTGGAACGTCCAGGACTTTTTAAAATAAATTGGTGAAGGATGGCATGTGGGGGAGTCATTAATCAAATAAACTATTTTTTACTATGTTTTTTCAACCGTTCACTTGTCAAGTTAATAATGGAGGTGTCTGAGAGACTCCTATCCATTACAAACCCATGGGCTTAATGTCAGCTGTCAGTTTACAGCTAACATACACCCCATAAACTTTACTTCTATTGCCACTGCAACAGGGCAATCCAGAAGAGGTGGGTAAAGTGCCAGAATTGACTCTTTAACAGATGCGTCATTTGAATTCAGTCTGGGAATGAAAAAATAACCATAGTCTTCCAACCCTGATAATTCCAGCCACCAGTGGCGTAACTAGAGTCTGGTGGGCCCCGGTGCGAAATTCAGACCTGGCCCCCCCCCCCCACACACACACATTGGTCGGATGCTTGTGTCCCGTGTAACGTTCAAAGTTCTATAAAGACTCACAAATTGACCCCTCTATGTATTAATGTCCCTCAACCTGCTATATATGGTCCTCCTCCTGGAATATGGCCCTTATACTGGTATACATGTTCCCCTTTCTGGTATATATGGTCTTCCTCCTCCCACCATGATAGGCGTCCAATTATTATAACACATCCCATATTCCTCCACTCCAAAACCCAGTGTCACCCCACATGTTAGCCTATTCCAGTAGTGGAGTCTTCTGCTCTCCTCTGTCCCCCGCTCTTCACCTCTGTGCCCCACTCTCCACCTCCTCCTGTGTCCTCCTCTGTCCCCCATTCTCCTGTGTCCCACGCTCTCCTCCTCCTCTGTCCCCCGTTCTCTTGTGTCCCCTACTCTCCTTCTCCTCTGCCCCCAGTTCTCCTGTGATCCCCACTCTCTTCCTCCTGTGTCCCCGCTCTCCTGTGTCCCTCGCTATCCTCCTCCTCCTCTTTCCCCCATTCTCCTGTGTCTCCCGCTCTCCTCCTCCTCTCTCCCCGTTCTCCTGTGTCCCCTGCTCTCTTCCTCTTCTGTCCCCTGCTCTCCTCCTCCTCTCTCCCCCGCTCTCCTCTTACTGTGTCCCTTGCTCTCCTCCTCCTCTGTCCTCCATTCTCCTGTGTCCCCCACTCTCCTACTCCTCTGTCCCCAGTTCTCCTGTGATCCCCACTCTCTTCCTCCTGTGTCCCCGCTCTCCTGTGTCACTCACTCTCCTCCTCCGTCTCCCTGCATCCCTCATTTTGCTCCTCCTCTATCCCCCATCCTCCTGTGTCCCCCGCTCTCCTTCTCCTCTGTCCCCTTTTTCTGTCTCCCCCGCTTTCCCCCTCCTGTGTCCCCCGGTGCTTTCCTCCTCTCACCTCTTTTCTTCTCTTCTGCGAGTATTCAGCAACAGTGTGTCCTCACTTTCTGGATGAGCGGCCAGGACTAGACACACGGCGGGAGACTAAGGAGGCTGCCGCCAGACTCTCCGGACCTCCAGAAGCTCACGGCTCCGTCCTGAGATGCAGCACGTGATGAAGCAGCCGCGGGACTTTCGAAGCTGCCGCGCCACCGCGCCTTCCTGTCCTCCGGCAGCCGGAATCAACCGCCTCGGGACCGGCCTGGCAGAGCGCAATGCAGAGACATGGATGTGCGTCCTAGGGATGCACATCCATGTAAAGCAGTTGCAGGGGTTGGCAGGCGCCGGGCCCCTGTACTTCTGGGCCTGGTCGCACTTGCGACCTCTGCAACTGTGGGTGGTACGCCACTGTATGTATGGTCCTCCTCCTGGAATATGCCTTTATCATGGTACGTATGGTCCTACATTATAGTAAAATGCAGCCTCACAGTCCTCCATAAAGTATAATGCAGCGTCCCAGCGCTCCATATAGTATAAAGCTGCATCACAGCCCTTTATATAATATAATGCAGCCTCACAGCCCTTCACATAATATAATGCAGCGTCCCAGCCCTCCATATAGTATAAAGCTGCATCACAGCCCTTTATATAATATAATGCAGCCTCACAGCCCTTCACATAATATAATGCAGTGTCACAGCCCTTCATATAGTATACTGCAATAATGCAGCCTCATAACCCTCCATATAGCATACATCCTCTCAACACACATACACACACAGGGACATGGACACGCACACAGGGACACAGACAGGCACACAGGGACACAGACACGCACACAGGGACACAGACACGCACACAGGGACACAGGGACACGCACACACACAGGGACACGCACACAGGGACACAGACACGCACACAGGGACACAGACACGCACACAGGGACACAGACACGTACACAGGGACACAGACATGCACACAGGGACACAGACACGCACACAGGGACACAGACACGCACACAGGGACACAGACACAGGGACACAGACACGCACACAGAGACACAGACACGCACACAGGGACACAGACACGCACACAGGTACACGGGCACGCACACAGGGACACGGACACGCACACAGGGACATGGACACACACACATGGACACAGGGACACAGACACGCACACAGAGACACAGACACGCACACAGGGACACAGACACGCACACAGGGACACGGGCACGCACACAGGGACACAGACACACACACAGGGACACGGACACGCACACAGGGACACGGACACGCACACAGGGACACGAACACGCACCCAGGTTCACAGACACGCACACAGGGACACAGACACACACACAGGGACACGTACATGCACACAGGGATACGGACACAGCGGCACCGTACACTAACGGCTTCTGAGGCAAGGAGATGACTGCAGTGCCGCTGTTCTGGCCAATCACATGCCATGAGCCGTCTGGGCAGCCAATCACAGGCCAGTAGCTGAGGTCATGCGCCGACTGGCCTGTGATTGGCCAGGATAGTGGCAGGGGCAGAGAGAGAACAGTGCTGCTGGACTTAATACATCTGGTGGCTGTGATTAGCCGCCTGGGGACATGGATGTGCGTCCTCAGGGATACACATTCCATGTAAAGCGGATGCAGCCAGGGGTCAACGGGCCCCTGTACCTTCAGGCCTGGTCGCAGCTGCGACCGTGGATGTTACGCCACTGGGAAGGGTGCACACAGTATAGGGGGTACAGTATGTGGGGTGGGCATGCACAGTATGGGGAGGGGGCATAAAGTATATGGGGAGGGCACAGAATAGGGGGCACACAGTATAGTGGGAGGGGGCACACAATTTATGGGGGTACAGTATATGGAGAGGGAACACAGTATATGGGGCAGGGGCACAGAACACTGTGTCTGACCTGTTACAGAATCTGTAAGTCCCTCCTGGTGATCAGCTTGCAGCAGTTGGCCGCCAGCACCCGCACCTGCTCCTCCGTGCACACCACCGGGGTGATGTCCAGCCGCTTCAGCTGAAACTCCTGCGGCAGACAGATTAGCTCCTGCCTGTCTGCTCCAACATCCGGCACTCACTGCCGCCCCCGGTAGCCGGGCTGTACTTGTCCAGCAGCTCTCAGCAGCACTACAGGAGGAGCGGAGGCACGGACACGGCCCTGCTCTCGGCTGGAGGCAAGAAGCAGCTGCCGCTGCTGCCTCATAGTGTGAGAGCCAGAGTGCAGAAGCGGCCGGCCACACACATCGGCGATACAAGCCTGCTTAAACGCAGGCCGGCGCCAGCACCGCCACCTCCCCTCCAACACACTGGCCATGCAGTCACATGGATGTACGTCCTTGGAGACGCACATCCATGTGAAGCGGGGGCCCGACGCTGGTATCAGCCAGCGCAGGGGGCTGAGGGCGGCCCGGGCCCCTTACCGGCCCCGTCGCAACCGCGACCCCTGCGACCGCGATTTGTACGCCACTGCCAGCCGCCAATGGCCTGCTTTACCTTGACTCTTTATCAAAAATGGGAAGGACCTCATACCATTTTTGTTAACTATTTATTTAAATAATGTAAAAAAAGGGTGGGGTCCCCTCTATTTTTGATAAACAGACAAGGTAAAGCAGACTGCTCGGGGTTGTAGCTGTCTCTTTTATCTGTGCTTTTTTATCAAAAATAATTTAAATTAATACATTTTAACTACTTTTTTTTCAAGTGATGTGCCAGCCAATCACAGCCATGCCAATATTTGGCATAGCTGTGATGGAGCTGGAAGTGTCCACACTGAAAAAGCTTGGTTGGCTGCTCTGCAGCCTTTCGGCAAGCTTTATTTGGATGACAAACTCCAATAGGAACCAGACCTATAGTTAGCAGTCCATGTTCGGAGCCTAGCACCAGACACTAGGTGTTTGGTATGAACCCCAGAACTTTACAGTTCGGGTTCGTTTATCCCTAGTCACAAAAAACACTAGATCACAACACATGTTCCTCAGATGCTAGTGCAAAGGGGACTCCAGCTACCGCTCTCACTTGTCCACTCAACTGTTGCAATAGGCTAATAATGAGCTAAGCGCAGCCAACAGACACTACTCACAACCACACCACACTTTTCGCTGCCAGCACTTGCCTTTTTGATAGGCCTGCAAGATTTCTGCACTGGGTCACACACGTGCACATATGCCAACCAGCTTTCCTGAGCACCTGAATCTTTCCTCTGGCATACAAAGGGTAACACCTACCAAGCAGTACTCCTCTTCTTCAGGGTTTGCGGGTCAGCTTAGGGGCCCGTCACACCAGGTGACGTCGCCGGAGATGTCGGCGGCGACGGGCAGGAGCACGCATGTTTTTGGTGCCCCGCCCGATCTCACAGGCGGCATTGCCAATGGGGTGTCTCAAAACACCAGCGGCGATGCCGTAACATGGGAGCCTATGGTCCCATCACCTGGAAGATCGCCGTCCCCTGTTTATATAGCAGTGCTGTGAAACCAGGCGACCACTCAAATGCGTCGCCCTCGCCTGTTTACATTAGGCAACAAACAGGCCATATTGACGGCGATAGGCCACACCCCTACGTTGCCTATAAAATCGCCGCCGATATGGCCTTGTGTGACGTGGCCCTTAGAGAATCAAGGTACAAACATTATATTATAGTTTAAATTATAAAACAACGTACAGTGCTTAATATGGTTACAAAAGATGAAATCATAAAATGGCCATCAGTCAGGTAAAAACCAGCATGAAATAAAAGAGATAAAATACAGATACCTCTTAGGGTATGTGCACATCAGTCGTTTTGTGGGCGGCTTTTGGACGTTTTCCGTCGGCGTTTTCCGCTCAGTTTTATGTTAATTTATGTTAATCCTACCCTCCGGTTGGATTAACATGCTAGTCAATGGATTTTAGAAAACTCTGTCTACATTACAACGTTTTTCTTCTGGGTGTTTTCAGTCAAAACTGAGTTTTTTCACCGGTTTCCAAAAATAGAGCAAGTGACTTCTTTCCTCCGTTTTTCCACCGGTTTCAGCTGAACAAGTGCACTAAAAACTCAGTTTTAAAACCGCTCAGAAAAACCGCCGACAAAACGCTGTAAAAACCGGGCGGAAAACGAGCAAAAAACGAGCAAAAAACGAAGGACACTGCTGAGCACAGAAAACTCAGTTTCTGCCAGTGTCCTCCGGTTCCCGGTCGGTCTGCAGAAATGCAGAACCGACTGATGTGCACATAGCCTTACAATTTGGGCAGATCTCTAATATTAATTTCTTTTCTTGTAAGTCTGACAGTGATACTCAGTAGATGAGATGTTGTAAAAAGGTCTACTAGACTCCTCACTCCTTCATCCAATGAGGTCAAAGCCGGACAGCTGATTTGATGAAATGAATCCTCAATTATAACCCTATCCTAACTTTGGGTCATATTACTCCACAGGACCCTCTTAGAGAAACAATGGATGTCATCTTATGAACCATCCTTCAAGCATTCTAGACATGCCACCCAGGAATGCTATATCTACGATTAAGGGAGATATTGCACTCCTGAGAGTTGAAAGCAACCAAAATGTTTGCAATTTCATCCACACAGGCCATAAATCCATAGATTTTGCAAAAATAGAATTATAATACAAAAAAACTTTAAATATTGTTTCCTTGAACTCATTGCAATACAGACAGGCATCAAAGCCTTCACCTTGTGAGTTGTTCTTTTAACGTTAACTGCTTCAATTACCTTTTCACATCGGGGGGTATGCAGACAGAGATCCACTGCCCCCAGATTTTCACCAATTAAACCATAACTCAATTTATAGCAATGTGTAATGGCCACTTTACACGTCCCGATATCGGCGTCCAACTCCAACCAAAAGTCACGTGGTTCGTGCGTTGGCCCCGATATCGTTCGTGCGTTGTATGGTTTAAATGTCCAATACGATGCACGAGTGATGCCAAAACAATATCGGGGATCGAATGAGCCTGCTCTCCAACGGCCCGATATTGGTTTGAGGTTGTAGCCGGATCGGGCTGTGTAAAAGCCCAACTACGATGTGAAGTACAACGTTCCCTATTCTCTCCCATGTTAAATGGTCGTTCCTGGGTCGGCCATTCAAGGGGGGCGTAGACAGTGTAGTGGCGTTGCCTGCCGATATCGCGCTGTGTAAATCTCCGATGCGATCTTTTAAATCTGGGCAGAAAAAGTGCGCTCCTCTCGGATCTAATATCGGACCGACGTTGGGACGTGTAAAGTGCCCATTAGTGGCGTAGTGTCAGTGTATTCATTTATTCATCTACCTATGACTTCTCTGATATCCAGCGCCATTCTGCTTTTTTTCTCAGTGTCTTTATTGCTCTTTAGACTCTCCAGATATTAATGCACTGACAGTACACTATATGCAATAATACACTGATTTCAAGAAAAAAACAAGTTCATATTGACAACTTCTGTAAGTGATAAAAATATAAAATAATGATAATAATGATAACAGTTAAGGTCTCACAAGTGGCTTGGGAAAATTACTCATCCCATATATAGATAGTTTTTAAAAAATATTGAAGATATTAAAAAAACCTGTAACCTTGTGTGTATGCTTTGGATGATAGAGTGTATGAGGTTTATGTTTTTAAATGATCTTCATCAGTCATTGAACACTTCCAAGATTGTATTGTTTGTTCATAGTGATAGATGTACTGATATGCTTGCTTCCCTATCTAGAATCATATATAATGTAATAGTATCATACATTGGACCAAATGACAAACTGTGCTTTGCTACAAGAATACTTTTATATTAAAGGTTAATACATTTTTCTTTATATAGGAAAGCATGTTCAACCAGCATGACCTAGTGTGAATTTACGATCAGCACATAACTTTAACTCCTTTCTTATTGTCCATTGATACTATGTAAGGTATTGGCAGAAGCTGACAAACTCCAATTGTGTCCCTTGGTCCATAGAACTAGATTTTCCAGAGTGTTTGCCAAGTGTATTTCCTTTCCAGAACCCCAGGCTTATCTCATCAGGTTCCTCATTTCCTCACCCATCTCACTTCCATCCTCTTGCTTTCCATTTCCCTGACTTCATCATCTTTCTTCTAACCTCACTTTAATTACTCGTACAACTCTTGGATTTCTATACCAACATATGTGTTTTTTTGTTCCACTGGTGTGCTCAATCCATCCTCCTGCACTAGGAATACTAGATGGATGAATTTAGGATAACTTTCCAAATTAGTGATTTCAAGCCTAACAAGGATTTTCCTGTTGTCCCTACTAGTTGGTATCAGATTCACCATTGGGCTATTAATCAAAATCTGTGGACTTTTGCTTTGCTAAGAATAATGTTACTGAAAAAATACTTTGAAATAAGTAACTTTATTTAAAAACAAGAACTTTATAGTAACAAGAACACTGGTTATGGCTAGGGTCACAAATAAGGTTTTTGTTTTATAACCTGATCCGGTTTTGAGCTTTTAAAAAGCTCAAAACCGGATCAGGAAACGCCCCTCATAGGAGCCTATGCTAAAAACCGGATTACTTCACAAGCCATCCAGTTTCCGTCTCCGGCTCTGCAGCCTGCGTGAAAAATCATGCAGGCTGCAGTTTTCAGAGCGGTTTTAACATCCGCACTGCAGTAACCGGATTGCTCAGGATGTGTAATCCTGAGCAATGCGATTCCCGCATATACCTTGCTTATCTCAGCTGCCGCCGGGATAAGCAAAGTGCTCTGTTGTTAGAACAACTATTTATTTTATTAATAAATGCTTGTACAATGTCTCTAGGGGTGCCCAGTCCCCCTAGAGACCTTACACCCACTCAGGCGGGCATATACAGTGTTGGCCAAAAGTATTGACACCCCTGCAATTCTGTCAGATAATACTCAGTTTCTTCCTGAAAATGATTGCAATCACAAATTATTTGGTATTATTATCTTCATCTAATTCGTCTTCAATGAAAAAACACAAAAGAGAATGAAGGAAAAAGCAAAACATTGATCATTTCACACAAAACTCCAAAAATGGGCCAGACAAAAGTATTGGCACCCTCAGTCTAATACTTGGTTGCACAACCTTTGGCCAAAATAACTGCGATCAACCACTTCCGGTAACCATCAGTGAGTTTCTAAACAATGCTCTGCTGGAACTTTAGACCATTCTTCTTTGACAAACTGCTCCAGGTCCCTGATATTTGAAGGGTGCCTTCTCCAAACTGCCATTTTTAGATCTCTCCACAGGTGTTCTATGGGATTCAGGTCTGGTCTGGATAAACTGAGTATTATCTGACAGAATTGCAGGGGTGTCAATACTTTTGGCCAACACTGTACTGCTGTAATCTGTTATGTACAACAGCTGACTCCTGTCAGCGGTTGTACAGTTTTATGAATGAAAGCGCCGGGCTCCTCAGAGCGGCACGCATACTATAGCTAATGGTACAGTATGTGCACCGCTGTCTGAGGTCCTGAAGCCACTTACAGTAGATCTATGGCATCGTTGCGGTTACCGGGTTGCGGCTTCAGCAATCCGGTTCCTGGATTGCTGGTTGTCAGAAGCCAATTGCATTCACCGCATCTGGATCTGGATGCGGTGAACGCAATTTGATTGTTAAATGTAACCCTAGCCTAACTCAGAAATACAGCTACACTGCTCCTTTCTAGTAAGTTATTTATTTCCAACCCCTGAGCTGGCCACACAGCTACACCACACAGTACTTCCGTATCATATTCTCCATGCTGCTACTGCTTCTGAAGAAGTGCTACAGAGAGACAGGAGAACAAAGCTGTGTGTGACTATAATTAACACAGTAAAGAGAAGCTGAACTTTACTTAATTGCTACAGAGTAGTAGAGGAAAAAGGAATATCTCATGACTATGTTTGCAGTGTATCAGAGGAAAGAATAGCAGCTAATCTCCATTGCCACTGGAACTGAGCTCAAGAAAGAATGCGGGTTACAAATGATGCTATTTAACCCTTTTGTGACCTTGGATGAACTGGTTACTTCAGGTTTGTGTCCCTTCATATGTCAGCTGATCTGATCACTTGGCACGTGCCTCTAACATCATGTAATGCTTGCATGGGCGAGCATCCGAGAATGGACCCACTGGGCCACAACACACAGAGAACCTAGAGGGGCTTGACTATGATTTCTCACCAGGTCTTCTCCAGAGCTTCTGATGGTGAGGGTGTTGCACTTCAAGTAGAAACCAGGTGCCACTCAGGAAGGCTGGTGCTGTGACAGCTAGCCCCGAGGGTAGGAACACAAAGACAGACAGAGTCTCTGGATAGGTGCAGTTAGAGCGGCTGATACTGGTGGTGGTTAGGCTCAGTAGGTACAAGCAGATGAGGCAGAACAGCAGATCTTGAACAGGTGCAGGCAAGTGCAGCCAGGAAAGGCATGGCAGGTGCAGACAGTTGCTAAAATGAGAAACACGTTAGTGGATAAGGAACACACATACAGGCATAGGGACAACATAATAGGACAGGTACCTGACAACACACAATGCATCTCTAGCAGTAGACTAAATTGCTCAGGGATCTCCCATCAGAGGAAGGTGCCTTAAATACGCTGTGCTTCTCAGCCATAAGCTGAGAAGCATTTCCAGGTTAGGGCATACTGGCCCTTTAGGAAGAGCGAGAGTGTGAGGTGCACTGCCTAAGCATGATCCCAGGAGACCTGTGCAAGGAGTACAGGCCCTGGGACCAGGAACTGAATGACGAGGTACGAGCAGACACCGCGGGGCCACCTGCAGCGTTAGTATGCCGCAAAAGTCAGTCTCCCTGCAATGGAGATGCTTGAGCTGCAGTGATGGGCACTACACAGCTGTGAATGGATGAGAGATCTGCCAATGACTCTCAATCAATTAAATTATGCTGTCAATCTCTGACAGCGGGATTTAAGTCACACCGTGGGGAACACATTATTATTTTTATTATTATTAATATTATTATTATTAAGTATATATATAGCTCCATTAGGTTACATGGTGCTTTACAAGTGAGAGGGTAGACAAAAACAAGAAGTAAGACGATGACAAATCAGTCATAGGGGAACAATAGGGCAGAGGAACCTGTCCGCAAGGGCTCACAGACTAGAGGGGGTGCGGAGGGAGACAGTATGAAGGGGAGAGGGGGGTGAGGTGGTGCAATGGATGGGTCTTAGTGCGGACCGTAAGCTTGTAAGAAGAGGTGGGTCTTCAGGTTTTTCTTGAAGGTTCCCAGGGTAGGGGAGTGTCTGATGTGGTGGGGGAGGGAGTTCCAGAGTAGGGCAGAAGCATGAGAGAAGTCTTGCATGCGGTTGTGGGAGGTGGAAATTCGGGGGGTTGAGAGAAGGAGTTCTTGAGAGGAGCGCAAGTTGCACAAGGGGAGGTAATGGGAGACCAGGTCAGAGATGTAGGGAGGGGACAGGTTGTGAATGGCCTTGTATGTCAGGGTTAGGGTTTTGAAGTGGGATCTCTGGGAAGTGGGGAGCCAGTGGAGGGCTCGGCAGAGAGGGGAGGCGGGGGAGTAACGGGGAGATTGGTGGATGAGTCGGGCAGCAGATTTGAGGATCGTGCGAAGAGGTGCAAGGGAGGAGGCAGGGAGGCCGGTGAACAGGAGGTTGCAGTAGTCCAGGTGGGAAATGATAAGGGCGTGGACAATTGTTTTAGCCTGCTGTGGTCAAGGAAGGAGCGGATACGGGCAATGTTTTTTAGTTGGAGTCGACAGGCGGTGGTGAGGGCTTGGATGTGGGGCTTGAAGGAGAGGGAGGAGTCGAGGACTACCCCGAGGCACTTGGTGTGGGGGACGGGTGAGAGTGTGCAGTCATTAACAGTGATGGATAGGTCAGGAAGAGGGGGAGGGTTGTTAGGGGGAAAGACGATCTTTCCCATGTTGAATTTGAGGAAGCGGGCAGAAAAGAAGGATGCGATGGCAGATAGTCAGTGAGGAATTTTGGATAAAAGGGAGGAGATATCCGGGCCAGACAGAGCTGGGTGTCATTGGCGTAGAGGTGGTATTGGAGGCGATGTGACTCGATGAGTTTGCCTAGGCCGAGGGTGTAAATGGAGAAGAGTAAGGGTCCCAGGACTGAGCCTTGGGGAACTCCTACAGATAGGGGTTGGGGCGAGGAGGAGGTGTGGGAGTGGGTGACACAGAAGGCCCTATCCGTTCGGTAGGAGGAGATCCAGGAGAGGGCTAGGTCAGTAATGCCAAGAGATTCAAGCATTTGAAGTAAGAGGGAGTGGTCAACAGTGTTGAATGCGTCAGAAAGGTCGAGAAGGATGAGGACAGAATAGTTTCGCTTGCTCTTGCCGATCAGTAGGTCGTTAGTGACTTTGGTGAGGGCTGTTTCGGTGGAAGACGTTTTGAGGCGAACGGGTGGAGAGATATGGGGCGATAGTTGGAGACTGTTGTAGGGTCGAGGGATGTTTTTTTTAGGATGGGCGTGATTAGGGCGTGTTTGAAGGGAGACGGGAATGTGCCGGATTTGAGTGATATGTTGAAGAGATGTGCAAATGGAAAACAAGCGGTGTCAGAGATTTGGAGCGCTAAAGAAACCACGGGTTGGTGATTAAATTACCGATAATTTATTACACGAACAGCACGGGTCCAGTATGCCACAACGCGTTTCGACGCACAGATGCGTCTTTCTCAAGTGGATCAAGCTCCACTTGAGAAAGACGTATCTGTGCGTCGAAACGCGTTGTGGCACACTGGACCCCTGCTGTTCGTGTAATAAATTATCGGTAATTTAATCACCAACCCGTGGTTTCTTTAGCGCTCCAAATCTCTGACACCGCTTGTTTTCCATTTGCTAATCTCTTTCTCCCTTGTTGGGAGTGCGGTGTGTGAGCTGCTCTAAGATCCACAGTACCTGGCAGTACATCATAAAGACCCACCCTTGAATGATCAACTGATACACAGTGTGGAGCTGGGACGGAAGCCAGTGCAGCGAGTCTGCCTCTTCGGGTGGAGGAGTGAAGGAGCCCACCTCCATCTCCAGAGGAACTAAGGAGCCGACCACCAAGCCCGGAGTATCTGAGGAGGGAATATTGGCCCTTGTCACTACAGTTATCCACATTAAGCCATCAGTCTGGTTGTGCAGGGTGTTGCACAACCAGTAAAGGTTAGTGCAAACATAGTATAACCGTGTATTAAGTTCCTCCAGTTGCAGTGTGGCGCAATATCTGTTTTTTCTTTTAATGTTGAAGAGATGTGTTAGGGCAGGGATGAGGATTGTGATGAGGTTAGGGATGAGGAGGGAGGGGAGTGGGTCAAGGGTGCATGTGGTGAGGTGTGATCGTGCTAAAAGGGAGGAGAGGTGGTCCTCTGTCATGGGGGTGAAACTGCATTTGGGTGAGAGGTGGGATGGGGCGATGGGATTGTGGGTCGAAACTTTGTCTGAGTTTGACAATTTTGTCTTTGAAGAAGGTGGCAAAGTCGTCGGCAGAGATGAGGGGTGAGGGAGGGGGTACAGGGGGACGAAGTAAAGAGTTGAAGGTTTTGAAGAGTTGTTTGGGGTTGTGTGACAGGGTGGTTATTAGGGAGGAGAAGTAGACTTGTTTTGCGGAGTCAAGTGCAGTCTTGAAGGTAAGGTGAGCGGAGCAGCCTGGTCGAGGGCTGTAGTGAGAGTGGTGTTGTAGAGGGAGGCGGCTGAGTCAGCGTCTTGAGAAGAGGCCAAGTCAGGCCAAGTCCCTGTTCCCATTGGCGGCGCAATGATATGATTATGGGGCACTCATGAGTTGTCCATGACATCCATGTATCAGATGACAGGCCCTATATTTGTCATGACGAACTTGCTGTGAGAGCCGGAAATCATCATTTATGCTTTACTACAGAACAGTGCTGATGCATTGCTATGTATAGCACAAGCGATCAGATGATCACATTTTTAAGTACCATAAGTGGACTAGTAAAGACAATAAAATGTTTTTAAGAGACATGAAAAAAAACAAAAAATTTAAAATCACTCCCATTTTGTTTTGCCCCATTGAAAATAAAGAAATGAAAAAAATACACATAGTTAGCATTGCTGCCTTCAGAAATGTTAAATGTACCAACATTTAAAAAAATAATCTGATCAGTAAACAGTGTAATGGAAAAAAAAAAAAAATGTCATAATTGCAGGTTTTTTTTGACTGTCGCAACATTATAATAAAATTCTATAAGAGATGATGAAAACATTGTTCCTACTCCAAAAACAGTATCAGTAAAAGCGTCAGATCATACGAACTCATTCTTACCTGGAGAATCATAATGCCAGGTCAGTTTTACCATATAGTGAACATGGTAAATAAAAAGCCCAAAAAACAATCATGTAATTGCACTTTATTTCCGTTTCACCGCACTTGGATTTTTTTCCCACTTTACAGTACACTATGTGGTAAAATTAATGGTTTTATTCAAATGTACAACTTGTTCCACAAAAAACAAGTCCTCAGATTGCTGTATGAACGGAAAAATAGAAAAGTTATGTCTCTTCGAAGAATGGGAGAAAAACGCGAAAAGGAAAAAAAATCACTGTGTGATGAAGGGGTTAAGGACAAATGGCTAACAAGTACAGTCAGAATGCCAAAGTCATATAATTCCCAGAAATAGGCCGATTCCTGTTGGATTGTTTAATGTCAAACAGTGGTTTTGGTAATTTATTCTTGACATTATTCTTATATCACAAACAATGTACCGTATATACTCATGTATAAGCCGACCCGTGTATAAGCCGACCCCCCTACTTTTGCCCCCAAAACCTGGGAAAACCTATTGACTCGTGTATAAGCCGAGGGTGGACCCCAGCACAGGTATACAGCCCCCAGCAGTGTGGTATACAGGCCTCCCCAGTGGTAGTACACAGCAGCCTCCCCAGTGGTAGTATACAGCAGCCTCCCCAGTGGTAGTATACAGCAGCCTCCCCAGTGGTAGTATACAGCAGCGCCTCCCCAGCGGAGCAGAAGAGCAAGGATGGTAACTTAAGCAGCCGGGTGGGGGCCTTACAAGGAGGGGGGCGAGTGCCAGAATTTGGGGGCCATATATGAACTGCTTCCCCCTGCCGCTGATTGACAGGGGGAAGCAGTGCATATATAATGAGCGGCCCCACGTGATGGGGCCGCTCATACAGCAGCCTCCCCCCGCCTCCTCCAGCCTGAGTTACCATATTGACCCGTGTAGGAACTGTAAAGTTTGATGGTGGAATAGGGTAGCACAGTAGGAATGGGGCAGCGCAGTCTCTGCTTCACGGTGCATAATAACTTCTGTTCACCAAGAAAAAACACAGACACATGTTCACTCTGTACGGACACTTTACTCCGGTAATCTACAGCTTACAGGGTATGCAGTTCTTACAGCTAGGGTAGTGGACCGGGTGGTCCTGGTAGTAGGCAATATCCCTCTGAAGCTCAAGTAATGTTCTTTCTCTATCTCTTTCTCTGTCCTTCCTCTGAGCACTCCTTCTTCCTCGCGCTGCCCTGCACAAATCCCGCTTGTTGAACCAGGCCTGTCGGGTGATATGAGGATCCCTTCTGTCTCTAAGGGGTGCTCAACCCGGTTTGGTGCTTCTGGTGGGAACCGTGCATAGGTCAGGCTTCTATTATATCCTACCAGGACAAAGCATACAGCACCTTCTGTTAGGGGTACAGTACTATTTTGTAGTGCACTGTCTAGCGGGGCGCTTCACTCCCCCTTGGTTGAATACACGTGTCCCCAAGTGTCCCTTTTCCACCCCACAGAGCAAATGTTTTTATATGCATGCATGCAATAAACAATAAAACACTGTCAATTACAGCATTTTTGATATTCCTGTCTCTTTAAACGTTGCAAAGAAAAACTTTTTACTGGTTCAACGGAACCAAGTTAACTATTGCGGTCCCAGTGGTCATTATCACTGTCTTTTCCAATGTCATGGTTACCACTGGGTTGCTGCACACATGATATCACACTGCACCCTATTTACATTATTAAATGACAGGTTAAATCACTTTTATATTGCACATTTGTGGACGCGTCAGGCATACCAGCTGCGGGGTCCTGTGTGTCTTTCATAGATCACCCGATCATGTCTATACAAGTCTCGGTCTGAGTGACCTTTAGGCAAATGTGATTCCACATCCCTCCGGGAAATAAAAACTTCCTCATACAGTCCTTCTTCCCATAAGAAACCCCAACCGTTCTCCAGATTAAAGGTTGTGACTGTACCGTGTTTCTGGTGCTCAGGGGGAACGGGTGACTGGCGACGGGCCTGTGCTAGTATCTGCAAGTTCTCCATTTCTCGAGCCCACCATTCCTCTCTGCATCGCTGCCGCACTGCTTGGTCAGACTGGTACATGGCATAAGTATAGTCCAATGGGTTGGATGCACGGTTGGTGTTGTGGTTCTGCTAGTAGCTTTCCATGGTAGCTCTGATGTCGCCACCGCGGATGGACTAGGTAGAACCCCACCAGGCTCCCTGGGCTTCAGGTGATGTAGCACCCTCACGGTTCTCCTCCGTATCCTGCTCGTCCTCAGAGCTCGGCTGGACTGGTTCTTCACTTTCATCATGAAGCTGTTCGGGATCCTCCTGTTCGACGGTCTCTATCACCAGGTCAGGATCCTTGGCAGGTGGCTTCACATCATCGGGTTCACTGATGGGTTTATCGTTCTCTACATCTAGGCCATCTGAGTAGTTTGGGTTGGCTGCAGTCTCACTGTAGTCCTCTAGCGGGGCTTCAGGGATGCCTGCTTCCTCTGTGTCAATGGCTGGTGGCACCAGGTCCTCTCCTGTAACCGGGTGAACATCTGGTTGCTGGTTGCTCACCCCCGGTTCCAGCTCTGCATGGCCGGACTGCCTCTGCGTGGCCTCATGGCGTAGCTGGCGGGCCACGCCGGCATTCCAGCACCGTATTGCCACTCCTCCACCTCTAGGAGCTTGACTTTAAAGTCTTGGAGAGCGGTCCCCCAAAAGCCAGATACCCCTCGTTAGTGTTGAGGGAGACCACCTCCGGGTTTCCAACAGCGGTGCGGGTCTCTTCCTCCACTTCCTGCATTAAGTCTCTCAGCCGGATTGCCACCATGTCTCCAAGACCCGTACCTATGTAGATCTCATCCAGTTCTGCCACACCCAGTTCTTGTTCTTTTAATGTCCATGGGCTGGTTAAAGTCTCTGGCCTGCCAACTTGGTTTTTCTTCAGAAATCAGGGAGGTCAAGTAGTTTGGTGCCTCTGCCATGGCCCTCGCATGACGATAGGCCGAGGCACGTCCCTGGGCCAACACACTGTTCCTTACATTGCTGGACCTGCCATCTTGGGCCCAGTAAAAAATGGCGGGAAAGATTCTTTAAGGCTGAGTGGTAAAGTCTATAAGGCGCACAATACCCGTAGTTCACGGGTGGATTCGATTCAGTTTGTAGATGCCGAAGATGTCTAGCCCACAAGGGTCTGGGGTACTCGGGTCTCGGGCGTTTGGGTATGGTGGATGCCACAGGTGGTCGGTACCCCTGTAAAAGGGGTATTTACAGGGATTAAAGTTTATAGAAGTCTTGACGCCACCTATAGATCCGGTGATGGCACCGGCGCTGCTTGTACCTCCGGGGTGATGGGCGGCAGCAAGGTGTTGTGGCTTTCTACAGGAAGAGCGATGTCCCCAGAGCTGTAAAATTTGATGGTGGAATAGGGTAGCACGGTAGGAATGAGGCAGCGCAGTCTCTGCTTCGCAGTGCAGAATTACCTCCGTTCACCAAGAAGAAACAGACACTTGTTCACTCTGTACGGGTACTTTACTCCGGTAATCTGCAGCTTACAGGGTATGCAGTTGTTACAGCTAGGGTAGTGGACCGGGTGGTCCTGGCAGTAGGCAATGTCCCTCTGAAGCTCCAGTGATGTTCCTTCTCTATCTCTTTCTCTGTCCTTCCTCTGCGCACTTCATCTTCCTCGCGCTGCCCTGCAAAAATCCCGCTTGTTGAACCAGGCCTCTCAGGTGATATGAGGATCCCTTCTGTCTCTAAGGGGTGCTCAACCCGGTTTGGTGCTTCTGGTGGTGACTCTGCATAGGTTGGGCTGGATCGTGATCATATCAAGCTTTCGATCATACTGGTATTTGCGGCTCAGGGATTGTCCTCTGCACCACTTCGAAGCCTGTACCCCGTTTCGGACTGGGCCAGGGTATTCAGTTACCCTCTATCCGCCCCTCTCTGTCTTGGCCACTAGGTTGAGGTGCCTTCCCGTTACTTCTCCTTCTTTTCCTTCAACTACTCGTTCTGCTGTTCTGTTCCTACTTCTGACTGACTGTTTCCCGCTCTTTTCCCACTCACTATATAACCTAGCTCTCCTCCCAATGGGACCGGTTACCCTGGTAACAGGTTGTCTGATTGGTCCCCTATCACTAGGTGTGTGTGTATGTGGATGTGGAGCTTCAGGCTCCTATTACACCCTACCAGGACAAAGTATACTGCACCTTCTGTTAGGGGTGCAGTACCCTTTTATAGCACGCTGACTAGCGGGGCGCTACAATACAACCCATGCTAAAAGCAAACACTCGTTCCAATATTGAAAAAGATAATAAGCAAGTAACTGAAATCTTATGCATAGTTTTGTGTAACAAAACATTACTAAGGGCCCTTTCACATCAGCGTTTTTCGTAATTCGCGGCAGATGCGGTGAAAAAACCGCATCTGCCGCGTTTGCCGCATAACGGTTCCACTTGCGGCACGGTTGCGGTTTTTTCCATAGGAAGTATAGGGGGACTTGCGGCAGATGCGGCAAGTGCGGTTTTGCACTTGCGGCAGGTGCGGCAGCGAAAAAAACCGCGGCTGACCGCGGTTTTTTTCGCTGCCGCACCTGCCGCAAGTGCAAAACCGCACTTGCCTCATCTGCCGCAAGTCCCCCTATACTTCCTATGGAAAAAACCGCAACCGTGCCGCAAGTGGAACCGTTATGCGGCAAACGCGGCAGATGCGGTTTTTTCACCGCATCTGCCGCGAATTACGAAAAACGCTGATGTGAAAGCACCCTTAAATTGTAAAAAAATAATAATAATTTACTTGATTCTACCTAGTAAAATTATCATGATGATGAATATAAACTGTTGTCTGGCCTGAGCTGGATGAGTGGCAGATTACAGCAATGTTTTGGATTGTAAAAGAGTAAAAATAAAAGAGCTGGATTAACTATATTCCACAATGTCAGGCATGCTGGGATTTTTGTTATTCTAACATCCTATCCATATGAAACCTAATCTCAGAAGCATACTGACCCGAGTCTACATATCTGCTCAATATTGTGAGGGTCTATTTGTCAAGCACCATAAAGTGTTGTTGTTGCTGGCATTCAGTGTACACAGAGAAATTCTTTTTTGGTCATGCATCCCATCAATTTATCATGTACTATACAGTTTTCTCAGCTGGAGCCAACTTGCAACTCGAGGAATAGTTATTTAGAAAGGACGGATGAGCCAAAAAGTAGTTGTATGAAGCATATAGGACATTTTTCAATTGCTTGATCCATGGTGTCACTTTTCATTTATCTTCCCTAGTCAAAGTGTCAGGAAGCCCATTGTTCAGGAAGAAATGACAAGATCTAGGACCACACTGTTTGAGGCTTTGGGGTTTCTGGACCAAATTTTCAATGTTAACAGAGAAGCCTCAGTGATCATAACTGGGAATTGCTGGGTAAAGTATATGTTGAAATATTTCAATGAGACACAAAACATCTTCAGGGTTTCTTCAGGACACTGTACATAGAAGAACAAAACAGTAGATTTACAGGTTTTTAGACATGTAGAATAAGATGAATAGGAGTAATGTAGACATGTACTTCATGGACATCTATCTTTAATTACATAATTCTGCTGCCCTGTCCTTCATTGACTTCTGATGTCCTCCTATCATGCGCTCTGCATTTCTGGTGCGCAGCCATAATTCCACACTCAAGCAATGGGTGTGGAAATCTGGCGGCCACTAGCGGTGCCACCGACAACAGGAACTCACCGCACATGCCAACTGCAGCCTGGAACACGGACCCTCGCCCGCCCACAATCGTTCATCCGGTCCTCTCCCCTGCCCCAAGCAGTCCGGCTTGTCTTACCCCGGCCAGGTCTTACTCCCGCCCCTCCCAGCAGCTCGCATGGTCTGTGCAGCCTGCAAGGACTTGTGTGACGTGGCAGATCATGTGACGCGGTGGGTGCATACATACATACACACATATACGTATACAGACATACACACATATGCACACATTCACACATACACATATACATACATATACATACATACACATACACACACATGTACACACAAGGTGGATCACGTGATGCAACAGGGACACACATATATACACATTCACACATAAATATGCATACATATTTACATATACACATTGCGCACTTACTCACGTGGCCGCCATCTTTGGCCACTCAGGTATACAAAGATGGTGACAGCATGACGCATCACACCTCCTCACTGCAAGATTAACCTCTTAACGACTAATGACGAGTATACTCGTCATGAAAAGCTGTCAGTTCCCGCATCATGACGAGTATACTCGTCATGGCTTTGAACTGTCACTGCTTCTAAACGAACAGTGACAGCTCAAATCTAACAGCTGTCAGTGACAGCTAAGGGTCAGGGGCAGAGGTGTGGGGACCCTCTTTAGTGGTCCCCACACTCAGAGCGATGTGATCGGTCAGTCAATCTGACCGACCGATCACATCATGATCGTGCAGGGAAATGCTGAATGTCAGCACTTCCCTGCATGATCTCTGCAGGAGCCAGGCTGTCAGCTGTGCCCGGCTCCTGCACACATCCCCTGCCTGTGCCCACTGCCCCTGTGCCCGCTCTCCTCCCTCCCGGTCTCCTCTACCCGCTGTGTCTGCATCCACTCCCCCCCTCCTCACCCCTGTCTCCTGCTGTGTCCACCCTCCCCCCCTCATTCCCAGTCCCCTGCTGTGTCCGACCTCCCCCCCCCTCATCCCCCATCCCCCGCTGTCTCCGGCCCCCCGCCACAGTACCGGTGACCGGCGGGGGCCCTCCAGCTGCTGATGTTAGTAACGGGGGGAGGAGGGGGTTGTGGCTGCCCAGCACCGCCGCCCTCCAGCGGCATTGCACCGCTGCTTACCTGCAGCGGCTGCCGGTCACGCAGGAGGACGGTGTGCGGTGGTGGCACCGCCCCCTTCTCCACTGCCGCTCCCCCAGCCCAGACGGTGCGGCCCTAGGTAAGTACCCCGATTCCCCATCGGATCCCTGATCCCCCATTCCCTTGCAGGGGGATCCCTGATCCCCCATTCCCTTGCAGGGGGATCCCTGATCCCCCATCCCCCTGCAGGGGGATCCCTGATCCCCCATCCCCCTGCATGGGGATCGAACTACAGAAAGATCTGACAGCTCAGGTGCAGTGATCCAGTAGATCACTGTGCTCAAGTTGTCAGATCACTTTCTACATCTTGATCCCCTTGCAGGGGGATTCCCCTGCATGGGGATTGAGCTGCAGAAAACAATCTGTCAGCTCGGGTGCAGTGATCCAGTGGATCACTGAAACCAAGCTGTCAGATTGTTTTCTGCAGCTTGCTCTCCATGCAGGGGAATCCCCTTGCATGGGGATTGAGCTGCAGAAAGCAATATGACAGCTCGGGCGCAGTGGATATAGTGGATCACTGCACCCGGGCTGTCAGATCGCTACTTTGCAGTTCGATCCTGCATGGCGATCGTGGGACCTTCGTTGTGGACTACGTCGGATCTTTATAATAAAGATGGAGTCCGAATTTTGTTTGTGTTTTTTTTTCAAATAAAAAGATTTTTCTATGTGTGTATTTTCTGACTATTTACCAGAGATTCCTAATGGCGGGTCTAACATTGGCCCTATATTATGAATCTCGGGCTTAGTGCCAGCTGCCAATAAAAAGCTGGCATTAACCCCTTTATTACCCAGTTTGCCACCGGCACCAGGGCAACTGGAAGAGCATGGGTACAGCGCCAGAAAATGGCGCTTCAATGAATGCGCCATTTTCTGGGGCGGCTGCGGGCTGCAATTCGCAGCATGGGGGGCCCAGAACGCTTGGGCCTTTCCATGCTGAGGATTCCAGCCCCCAGCTGCCTAGTTGTACCTGGCTGGGCCAAAAATATGGCGGAGCCCTACGTCATTTTTTTTTTTCCTAGAATTAGTTCTAGAAATAAAAAAAATAGGCTTCGCTGTATTTTTGGTTGCAGCCAGGTACAACTAGGCAGCTGGGGGTTGCTGGCAGTCTGTAGCTGCCAAGTTGTACCTGGCTGGACCAAAAATATGGCGGAGCCCTACGTCATTTTTTTTTTCCTAGAATTAGTTCTAGAAATAAAAAAAAATAGGCTTCGCTGTATTTTTGGTTGCAGCCAGGTACAACGAGGCAGCTGGGGGTTGCTGGCAGTCTGTAGCTGCCAAGTTGTACCTGGCTGGACCAAAAATATGGCGGAGCCCCACATCATTTTTTTTTTCTAGAATTAGTTCTAGAAATAAAAAAAAGCCTTCGCTGTATTTGTAGCTAGCCATGTACAACTTGGTAGCTGGCTGACTGGAATCCTCAGCGTGGAGAGACTCAAATGTTGTGGGTCCCCCACGCTGCAAATTTCAACCCACAGCCACCCAAGAAAATAGCGCATTCATTAGAGGCAGCATTTTCTGGTGCTGTACCCCAACTCTACCAGTTGCCCTTGTGCTGGTGGCACACGGGTTCTCCATATGCGACATGGTGTCCGCTAACAATTTCAATAGAAAATTAGCTCCAATTGTTAGCGGAAACCATGTCGGGTATGGAGAGCCCCTCCCTGTGTGCCTGAACATTGGAGCTCCCCCACAAGTGACCCCATTTTGGAAACTAGACCCCCGAAGGAACGTATCTAGATGCATAGTGATCACTTTGAACTCCCAGATGCTTCACAAATTCATCCATAAAAATGAAAAAGCACTTTTTTTTCCACAAAAAGTTTCTTTTTTCATTTTTACGGATCAATTTGTGAAGCACCTGGGGGTTCAAAGTGCTCACTATGCATCTAGATACGTTCCTTGTGTGGTCTAGTTTCCAAAATGGGGTCAATTGTGGGGGAGCTCCAATGTTTAGGCACATAGGGGCTCTTCATATCCTACAAGGTGTCCGCTAACAATTCCAATTGTTAGTGGACAACATGTTGCGTATGGAGAGCCCCTGTGTGTCTCCACATTGGAGCTCCCCCACAAGTGACCCCATTTTGGAAACTAGACCCCCTAAGGAACGTATCTAGATGCATAGTGAGCACTTTGAACCCCCAGATGCTTCACAAATTCATCCATAACAATGAAAAAGCACTTTTTTTTTCCACAAAACGTTTCTTTTTTCATTTTTACGGATCAATTTGTAAAGCACCTGGGGGTTCAAAGTGCTCACTATGCATCTAGATACGTTCCTTGGGGGGTCTAGTTTCCAAAATGAGGTCACTTGTGGGGGAGCTGCAATGTGGAGACCCACAGGGACCCTCCAAACGCGACATGGTGTCCGCTAACAATTTGAATGGAAAATGAGCTCAAATTGTTAGCGGACACCATGTCACGTTTTGAGGGTCCCTGTGTGTCTCCACATTGGAGCTCCCCCACAAGTGACCCCATTTTGGAAACTAGACCCCCAAAGGAACATATCTAGGTACATAGTGAGCACTTTGAAACCCCAGATGCTTCACAAATTGATCCGTAATAATGAAAAAATAATTTTTTTGTGGAAAAAAAAGTGTTTTTTCATTTTTACAGATGAATTTCTGAAGCATATGGGGGTTCAAAGTGCTCACTATGCATCTAGATACGTTCCTTTGGGGGTCTAGTTTCCAAAATGGGGTCACTTGTGGGGGAGCTCCAATGTGGAGATACACAGGGACCCTCCAAACGCGACATGGTGTCTGCTAACAATTTGAGCTCATTTTCCATTCAAATTGTTAGCGGACACCATGTCGCGTATGGAGGGTCCCCGTGTGTCTCCACATTGGAGCTCCCCCACAAATGACCCCATTTTGGAAACTAGACCCCCTAAGGAAGGTATCTAGATGCATAGTGAGCACTTTGAACCCCCAGATGCTAAACAAATTCATCCATAAAAAATAAAAAAACACTTATTTTTCACAAAAAAATTCTTTTTGCCTACATTTTTTCAGTTTCACATGGGCAAAGGGATAAAATACATCCCAAAATTTGTTGGGCAATTTCTCCTGAGTACACCGATACCTTATATGTGGTCATAAACCACTGTTTGGGCGCACGGCAGGGCTCAGAAGTGAAGGAGCGCCATTTCACTTTTTGAACGGAAAATTGGCTCTAAAATTCAAATTGCGCTCCCTCCCTTCTGAGCAGTGCCGTGCGCCCAAACAGTGGTTTATGACCACATATGAGGTATCGGTGTACTCAGGAGAAATTGTCCAACAAATTTTAGGATGCATTTTATCCTGTTGCCCATGTGAAAATGAAAAAATTGAGGCTAAAAGAACATTTTTGTTACAAAAATTCAAATGTCCATTTTTTCCTTCAACTTTATTTTAGTTCCTGTGAAGCACCTGAAGAGTTAATAATCTTCTTGAATGTAGTTTTGAGTAGCTTGAGGGGTGCAGTTTTTGGAATAGTGTCACTTTTGGGTGTTTTCTGTCATGTACACCCCTCAAAAGGACTTCAAATGTGATGTGGTCACTAAAAAATTGGTTTTGTAAATTTTGCTGGAAAAATGAGAAATTGCTGATGAACTTTGAACCCTTATAACGTCCTACCAAAATTTTTTTTTTCTTCCAAAATTGTGCTGATGTGAAGTAGACATGTGGGAAATGTTATTTATTAACTATTTTGTGGCACATAACTCTCTGGTTTACCAGAATAAAAATTAAAAATTTGAAAATTGCTAAATTTTCAAACTTTTTGCCAAATTTTTTACTTTTTCACAAATAAACGCAAAAATTATCAACCTAAATTTAATACTAACATGAAGCCCAATATGTCACGAAAAAACAATCTCATAATTGCTAGGATCCATTGAAGCGTTCCAGAGATATTACCTCATAAAGGGAGAGTGGTCAGAATTACAAAAAATGGTTCGGTCATTAAGCTGCAAAGTGACTCGGTCCTTAAGGGGTTAAAGTAATTACAGGAGGGCGTTGGAGGGAAACTTGGTGGGAGCTAATAAAGTAAATAACGAGGTGTCTCTGTCTATTTTGTATGTAATAAATGATTTTTCTCTGTGTTGTGTTTTTTTCTCTTTACTGAAAGTATTGCTAATGGCCATTCTGACGGCTGACATTAGCAATAGGGTTTGATATCAGCTGCCAAAAAAAGCTGATATCAACCCTTTTATTACCCAGTCTGCCACCGCTACTGGGGCAGCTGGAGTAGTGGGGTAACCGCCAGTTTTGGCATCTCTCATGGAGTCGCCATTTATGGGGTTGCGCTGGCTGCAATTTTTGGTGTGAGAGGTCTAGAACGCTTGGGCCTTACCATGCCAAGAATTACAGTCACAGCTGCCTGGGTTACTTTAGCTGGCAATAGAAAATATGTCAAAGCCCATGCCAATTTTTGTGAGAAAGCTGGGTCTCCCTCAAAGGTCATGGGTCTTCCAGCAGGACAATGACTCAAAACACACTTCAAAAAGCACTAGAAAATGGTTTGAGAGAAAGCACTGGAGACTTCTAAGGTGGCCAGCAATGAGTCCAGACCTGAATCCCATAGAACACCTGTGGAAAGATCTAAAAATGGCAGTTTGGAGAAGGCACCCTTCAAATATCAGGGACCTGGAGCAGTTTGCCAAAGAAGAATGGTCTAAAATTCCAGCAGAGCAGTGTAAGAAACTCATTGATGGTTAACGGAAGCGTTTGATCCCAGTTATTTTGGCTAAAGGTTGTGCAACCAAGTATTAGGCTGAGGGTGCCAATACTTTTGTCCGGCCCATTTTTGGAGTTTTGTGTGAAATGATCAATGTTTTGCTTTTTGCTTCATTCTCTTTTGTGTTTTTTCATTGAAGACAAATTAAATGAAGATAATAATACCAAAGAATTTGTGATTGCAATCATTTTCAGGAAGAAACTGAGTATTATCAGACAGAATTGTAGGGGTGTCAATACTTTTGGCCACAACTGTACATGTGGAAGTCTGGACTCTGTCTAATGATGGAGCATCTTGGTGCACACAGGAAATCTTCCAGAGGCACTGCCTCCTGGTAGTTTCAGGAGGCATCAGATCAGTGGCATCCAGAAAGTCTTTCAGGAGTCTGTGAAGTCACCTGGACTTTTAAGGCGAGTTGGAAAATACGTACTTGTCTGTGGCAAATTGTCATTGTAAAAATAGTGTGTACTTGATTATGCACATTCTTCTGCATAGTATGAGCAAGACCAGCATACTGATAGTGCATAGTGATCACCAACTGGCTGCCTCTGACAAGTTGCTTTTGATACTTCTTTATATTCAATAGTTGTTAGCAAAGTTGTAATTGGCTTACGTTTATTTAAAGGGGATGTTCAATGCAAACATTTACATAAATTTGAGTCCAAGTGTGGTGTCAAAAAAAGTGCAGTGGTCATGTGACACCAACTTCTTGACACAGGACACATAAAGTACTTGGGGTCCAGCAAGTGAACTTCTGGTTTCTTTTTCTACTACTGTGGGTCTAATTTTATAAAATTGATAGTTGACAACCCCAACTCAAGCAATAACTGACCCAGACAGAAGTATATCTATAGACAGCTTAGAGCCTACATTGGCATCTAGGCAGTTGTGCGAAGAAGGGTCCAAAACCTCCCTCATAAGAAGACACCCATTCTCGATATAGTACATGATAAGTGAGGACATCTTACAGATATTGTACTGTGTCCCAAAATACACCTTTGATCCTGGATATGCCACAGAAGGAATCCTGATTTACCTGCAGTTTACCTTTTAACCTCATTATAAATGTATGTATTAGTACAGAAAGTATTCATTTCAGCAATAATAAATTCAGCATTATCCAATTCACCTCAACATTACCCTGGCCTTATGAGGGCTATAAATTAACTAAAACAACTCCAGCTACAATGATCCTAGATGAATGCATACAAGAAGAAAAAGCTATCGATTACAATGTAACTTGGACTCAAAGAATAGGATTCCATGTTTTTTTGTTTTAACCTAAGTATCCTTGCCAATAGATTGTAGGAAATAAGCATATGACAGTTTAATGATGCTGTCTTACTCAATGAAGAATATACGCTATTTATTGTTTATAAAAAGAGCAATAATAATTTCCCATGAAGCGAGAACTGCGGAGATACAATAGTTTAGTAATGAATATAATAAATGTACTGGGTATCACTGTCATTTCATGTTTAAGAGCTACAATATGTTCTCATGCCAATAATAAGAAGCATTTATTGGACTATTCCCGCTGGGCACTTTAAGGCTCTAGGGTTGTAAGGAAGTATCTCAACTGCGAGTAATAACTTTCCATCATTTCCATCCAATTTAACCATAAACAATTGGCAAAACATAGTCAGCACTTGAAGTTCTAACATTTGTTGGAAGATGACATCACGTAATTGTCTTTCAGAACCTCCAAGCTTAGTGAACAGAACACAGATTCTCATTTGCTTACTCTAGTATATTTTACAGATATGTCCTCTACGTACTATTTGTATCGATTGGACAAGTTGCAATTCAATCACACCCCCCTTTATTTAACACCTCAATCAGAAGGAGTTGTAAAATACAGTTTGTAAGGTAGAGGTCAATCTCCAAGATCCCCAATAGTGGCCAAGAATGGGGTGTCTTAGTCTTCTATTATTGGTCAGAAAGCATAATAAAGTATCCATTATCTTTTTCCATAAAGATTAACAGAAAAGTCTGAAACTGCTCAGAAAAAGCATTTCTAAAAAATGTGATCGTACTAACAATATTTACTAACTAATTTAACTCAAGCCTAATACAATAGCATTTGAGATTTCTGTGTTTCTTTAGTATTTTTACTGTTTTTCCTGTTGTCCTGGTTCCCAAGATGGAGGTGCTCTCCAGCAATCTCAACCACCTTGGGTAAAGTGTGATAGCTGATGGATAAATAAGTTTTTAAAGGGCTTGTACTATCTGGAACAAATAGGATGCAGGTTTCGCAGATAGGGTCTTCATTTATTTTAAAGTGGATATGCTACATGAAAAAATGCTCTCAATCTGCAGATATGGGGTTAATTTGCAGTTTAAAGTGAACCTGTCACCTGGATCTAAGCCCATACACTATCACTACCTGTCCCTGCATCTTCCTAGCTGCTCCCTATCTATCCCTCTCTGAGCTAAATCCGCCCTATAAAGCTGCAGAAAAATAAGTTATAACTTACAGGAGTCCCTGAGGCTGGGGACTGAAAAGGCGGGCCCAGGCTCCATTCTGCCCTCCTCGATGGTGTAGCGCACGCCCCGCTGGGCAGCATTATTCTTTCTTGCAAGCCACCTCTTTAATTTGGAATCTCCCGCCCTCTGTAGTACTATCAAGCACCGGCTGCTACGTCACTTCCGGCGCGGTGCATTATGGGCCACTTACGTGACCTCCCCCAGTGCATTATGGGTTGATCACGTGATCAACCCCATTTCATTATGGGCCTGATCACGTGATCGGTCCGACTCCGCGCATGCGCAATGCGCTTATTGAAGCTGGGCCGATCATGTGATCAGGCCGATAATGCACTTGGGGAGATCACGTGAGCGGCCCGGCTTCAGTAATGGAGGTGGCGCCGATGCGGGTTCACTTGGTGCTCTGTGTATGGAAAATGGTGGCTGTAACTGCGCACCCACACTGACTGACAGCCGTTCTGCATTAGGGTGTGTTATCATAATCTGGAGGCACTGCATCTTGGATGCAGTACCTCCAGACCTGTGGGAACCTGTAAGTGAATGCAGGGAGATCGCAGCCGCCCTGTACTCACTATCTGCGGTGGGTTCCGGGCGGCTTCTCTCTGCATTCATCCAATGAAATGAGCATGCTGTGGAGATGTGGAAGTCAGGCAGCCAGCACCGCAACTGAAAACATGCTGTGGTCGGGTGAAACATAGTGAGCATGGGATTTCTACAAATCCCATCCACTATGCTGGTACTGGACAATGCAGCATTTTGGATGCAGCGGCAAGACACTGCGTCACAAAAACACTGCTTTTACAGATTGTGAGCACACACCCTTAGAGGAAGTTGTCAGTGCAGTAGGCAAGATTACAGCTGCCGCTCTTCATACACAAAACATGACTGAACCTGTGCTGGAGCCACCTCTGTGACTGAAATCGAAAAGCTGCCAAGAGGATTAAAGTTAATTTCCTACGACATGAGAATGAGGACCCCCACAGCATACCAGTTAATAGGAGGACTTCGACTCGATATGAGGCCCTCACAGTCTTCCATAGCCCCATTCAGTATTATGGACTCCACCAGCCTCCCAATCAGTTTTATTGACCCCCACCAGCCCAAAGCCCCAGATCAGTAGCATTAAAGGCAAAAAAGCACTAATCAGTTGCCCCAATCCCACTGCAAGTTGAGCAGTGTTAGTACTCTGGCTCTATAGTACAGCTCAGATGTAGTGACGCCATTGTGCCTACAGTTCATGCAAACGCGGATGCACAGGCGCCAGCCTCCCCCTGACTCATGGGCTCCATAGTGTCTGGCTGGCCTGCCGCTATGGATGGTGCACCTCTGTCCGCACTGATCAAACACTTATGGCCACTAATGTTAAAGCCTCCTAAAATCCATTTAAACAGCAGTCCCATGTAATTTTGAAAACTAAGAGAAAATGCAGTATTTGGTTCCACAGCTTTTAATATACTGAATTTAGTTGCTTTTTATAAAAAGTTGTAAATGCAAAGATACGTTGTATAGTAAAGTTGTAAACTATCCAGGGATCTAACATCCTATAAATCTATGAGCTGTAACTAAGCTGAGTCAACCGTCAGCCTGAATCAACATATCTATAAATTCACTTCTTTATATTAATAGGTTAGAATCCTGTAAGAGTCACAAATATAAACAGTCAAGGAAAACACAGCGATACTTTACTTCCTACCTGACAGCTAGTGAAAAGAAAAGTGTAGAATGTGCTCAATGGGAAAGTACATCAATGAACAGTACATCGACTTTTCAAGTGGATTATTGTAGCTTGGCTGAATTTCCTGGTAATTTGGCAAAAAAAAAAAATCACGACATTGTGGTGTAAAGATTTTCTCAAATATTAATATTTCCTTTATGCAATGGCAGACAAAAATAAATGTATCACAGATTAAAATGACTTCCATTACACAAGCAAAGCAAAATTTGGGTTTCTGAAAATAATTTCAAATCCAATTACTGATTCTTATATTTTCTTATAACCTGTTTCAAAAAAACTTCTATTTTTAACCATCATGAATGGATATTACATAAGACATGCATACGTGTGTATGTGGAAATTATGTACAAGCGAGATGAATAAGAAAAATCTTTATTGTAGCTGAAAATGTACACAAACTGTATTGAACATGCATTCTGCAACTGTAAAGACCTATAACGGGGGACTTTCTGTTCACTGCTATCCACCTCCTCGCAGCATCCACAGCTGATGGAATGACCACAGACACAGGTCCCGGGGATAACATTTGCATTGACTTTCGCAGGAACAGGGAAATATAACATGGAGTAAATACTTCACAGTTCACGAGGGTAGTTCACGGCAGGTACAGTTCAGAGTTAGATTGTGACATGGAATTTAGGTTCTTCTTCAAGAACCTGTAGTATTTGGCAATAGTATTTGTAGGTAGTTATAGTAAAATTCAATTCTTTTGTAGCTTAAAGCAGAAGAGTAGATATAGCAAAAGAGGTTTACAGACCTGGAATCCTGTATTACTTTCACAGCAGGTCATGGCACGTGCAGAAATATATGATGCAAATAACGGACAATTGCGAGTGAGACAAGAAACCCTCAAATTTCTCAACACTTAGGTAATAGGTTCTTCTTTACATTTAGTACAACTTACTACTGAAGAAGCGCGGGGTTAATCCAGACAGCGAGGATCCAGGGTTAAAAGTCTTTCGCCATTTTGGCTGTAGAAATCAGAGAAAGATCTTATGCGTTAGGTCTGGCTGTAAATTTTGTGGTGAGAGTAAGGATGAACTTTTAGGCATGAGGCCTAGAAGAGGTGAGGAGACCTCTCACATGAGGTCTGCTCTGTGTCACATCTTGTGCCAGACTGGAGAATTTTTTGCTCTGTCTAGACAGACAAGAGACTGGAGTAGCTCCTCCTTCTAAGCCTTGTGTCTGTGTCACAGGCTAATAGGAACAACACTCAATTCACATGTCAAATCTTTAAAATGAAAAGTAACTTTCACCAGCAGATTCAGGGTGCTGGAACACAACAAATGAGAAAATACCTGGAAAAATACATGAATGTAAATGAAAGTACACATCTGACACTCACTAATAATGGAAGAGAGGTGAGCACATATAAAAAAGACTTAAAAAAGGCACAGGTAGAATAATGAATTAGGTGTGAACTAAAAAAGTCATAAAACACAAAAAAACTAGGCAAAAAATAGGTGCAAAGGCAATGATGAATTGGGTCAAAGTTTCAAAAAATTGTGCACTAACTGTGAATTGGATAGATCTTGGCACTCAGTGCCACTGTTTCTTTCCAGTGCTGATTGGTGGAGCAGCAGGTAGAATTTGCTTTCGCACTACTTAGTATTTACTTGGTCACTGGGATTACAGAAAGGCCTCAGCTGTCTGTATCCCCTTTGTGCATTATGGCCAGTGAGTTCACCCACCACCTGTGAAGAGATACCGGACTTACTGGTAATCTACCATCACAAAAATGGTTTAAAAATAAAAAAATCCATGTGTATGGATGGTTTGGGTTATTTGTCACTGCCATACCGCACTATAACGCCCAGTGCATTACAGTACATTAGCTCTTTAATGTGAAATTATTTTGTGTATTATCCCATCACTGTGTGCATTATCCCTGTATTGACACATCACCGTGTGCATTGTCTGCATTATCTCTGTACTGACACATCATCCTGTGCATTGTATGCATTGTCCCTGTACTGGGACATTACTGTGCACATTGTCTGCAGTATCCCTGTACTGAGGCATCACTGTGTTCATTGTCTGCATTATCCCTATACTGTGGCATTACTATGTTCATTGTCTGTATTATCCCTATACTGTGACATTAATGTGAGCTGCAGCATCCCTGTACTGATGGGTCATTGTGTGCATTGTCTGCTTTATTCCTGTACTGAGGCATCATTGTGTGCATTGTCTGCATTATCCCTGTGCTGAGGCATTATTGTGTGCATTGTTTGCATTATCCCTGTACTGAGACATCACTGTGTTAATTGTCTGCATTATCCCTGTACTATGACATTACTATGTGCATTGTGTGCTTTATCCCTGTACAGAGGAATCACTGTGTGCATTGTGGCGCCCCGCAACGAGTGCGTCACAGGAGTGTATTGCAGCCCAGACAGCAGCAGCAATATTCTCTGACTAAGCAATGACATGGTTAAAACTCAGAGCTCCATACCCTACATGCACATCAGCATATAGGGCCAATAAGGTCCTGGTGGGCGGAGTGTAGTGGTAGTGTGTAGTGGAGAAGTTAGTGCAAGGAGTTAGTGAGACTCTGCAAGAATGTAGGAGAAGGAGGAAGCAGAGCGTGGCCGGGAGGAACGTAGGAGAGGGGGCTCTGCACAGTCTCGTGCAGCCCCTAGGCCACAACCACCACCGGTTAGGCACCATTACCCCGGTGCCTCAACAACCGGACTCTGGGCGAATGCATACGGGCCAAAACAACCAGGTGCCCATCTGCAATCGGATTACTGGTTCTGAAGCTGGGAGTCGTTTATCACTGCCATGCAAACCAGGAGTGGAGGGACCAGTCTCCAGGAGCACCCCACCACCACCGCACACAGAGTTGTCTTGCCAGCGGAGTACCCACCAAAAGGACCCAAGGCTCCCCACACAAACCGGTCAGAATTCACTGGTAGGGAAATTGAAGCAGCCTCCTTGTACCCGATCTGGCACCCTAAGGCGACAATGGCAACACAAACTAGCTTAGAATAGAGGAACACTGCGGAGCTCTGAGAAACACTGGTCATTGCTGAGTCCACACCGGACCGTTACCGGTTAACTGTATGCCATGTATCACCTGCTGGTTACAGTAAAGTACCCGATATGGAGACTATCAGTGTCCGTGCCTTTTTCAGAACTGTCTATCTCCGCATACTAGAAGGTAACCGCAGCTGCCTCACAACATCTTGTGCACCTCCTGGCTCCCGCTCATCCTGTGGGGAGCGTTCCATCTGGCTGCATCCTATCCCCCGGAGGCCCAAGCAGCGCCGGTGGACATCACCGGAACTCTCACAGGTGGCATCACAAAACAATTAACCCCTTAACTGTTCAGCCAACTCTCTTTTGAATCTGGACCACTGGGCCCCACTACCGGCAGGCACGGTTTCCGTGAAAAGAAGGAAGAAGAAACGCTCACGGTGAGTCAGATACATTGCCTTCATTATCCCTGCACTGAGACATCACTGCATGCATTGTCTGCTTTATCCCTGTACTGAGACATCACTGTGTGCATTGTCTGCATAATTCCTGCACTGAGAAATTATTGTGCATTATTTCTATGTATTAGAAATAGATAAATTCTCTGTATTGGAGACATATACTGTAATTATAATCATTAGCTGCTACTTTACCAATTGTTGATGGTGGTTACAGTGCAGTGGGGCCTTATACATATTTTGCATAGGCTGGTAAGTTATAATTAATCATGTAGAAGCTTCTTTCCCTGTATGCTTGTTATTTTAAGACCTTATTCACACATCCATATTTAAACATGTAAGTGTGGCACCCCAGGAGTCTGGTTGCCAGAGTGGCATTGCCTCCCTCACAGGGGGTGATGTCATGCCTGGAGGCAAGAAGGGGTCCTCACGCTAGGTAACACCAGCATCCAACACTTTTCCTGACTCCAGGCCAGAAGGGGGCCTTAGCACATTTATTCAGGGGAGCTTCCCTATAAATTCTAGTAGGGTTAGTCAGAAAAAATCTAAGAACAGTCTGAGAGTGAGAACAGGAAAAAACGTCCTGGGGACTGAAGCCACGGAGGGGCTCGTCCCAGGGCAGTAGAGAGCAAGTGAGAGGGAAGAGGAGAGAAATTGAGGAGAGCCTGGGGACTGGAACTGTGACTGAGCTCACCCCAGAGCTGAGAGCTAGAAACCGGACGCCGGGGTCCATGGTTGTATGGGCACTGAATTCCCGGCAGGAAAAGGAAGGCCTCCTAACCCACCTAGCGTGGTGGATCCCCAATTGCTTTCAGGCTGCCTAGATCTGTCTGGATCTCCATTACCACCTGTTATCAGTGTCCTGATTTGCACGATCAACTATCAAGTAATGGCAAAGGAAACCACCATCCCTGTGTCGTCCGGTCATTTTCCACATCTTCAGTCCTGCACCCCAACGTTCACTGCCCCTAAATAAACTGTACCAGTCTACCCGTTGAGAGCTGTACCATCTTTGCTGCATATCCAACTGCTCCAGTGGTCCTAAACAGCAGCATCGGCCATCCCTTGCCGAATGCCATGGGTGGCATCACGACTCAACCCATATAAATATGGGAGTTTCATAATTGTAAAAAATGATTCTGATATCATCAGTATTTTAGATCAGTGTTTTTCAAGGATAGATAAAGGAATAACTAAATAAATCAAAACGCTTCTCCCATACTTTGCAATGTTAAATACATACAGCCCACGAATCGCACACAGATGTCATCTGTGGGCTGTACATGCTTTTCATGGACCCATAGACTTGTATTGACCCTTTTCATCTGTGATGCCAGAAAAACACAAACATATGATCAACACCATAGATAATAATACGTCTATGTTGTATCTCTGAAAAAATCACATACAACGCGGACTTCTGAATGACACCCAAGCCTGAGGATTTTTTATTGTTTGCCTTTTCTTAATATTTGATCATCACTTATTTTTTTTACAAAATGAGCGGATGTCCTGGAACTTTATATGGATATTGTATAACACTTGAGCAAACTCTTCCTGAAAGTTTATCAGGTGATCTCTTATATATATAGATTGTGTACATACAATGAGTTATATTGTTGTATATAACTATAATGTAACATACATGCTCTAATTGTAATAAACGCTCTGCCACTCTTCCTCTAAATTTCCTGCCATGAAAATTGTGTTTATTTAAGATATAAAAGAGCCAATAATTGCGGAAATAGAAGAGTGACCCTATATCGTGCACAGCATAAGGAAGACATCCAGAAAAGGACTTTTATATCTCATAGAAATGTATTGTTAAGTTTTTAACCACATGCTCTTCCCTTAGTGAATGCGTTGGCAGCTCTGCTCATAACTACCTATATTGGGAATGTAATAGTTTAATAGGATAATTGTACGCCTCTGTGTGTGTCTCTGGGGTAGTGGTCTTTGGAAGCACATGGGTTAAAACGTGACTCATTGACAAACAGACCTTTCAACAATAATAGTTGGGGGTATGTAGTAGGAGTGAGAGAGGAAATTAAGGAAGCAGGTTTCTTAGGAAGGAGTACACCATATGGTTAAAGGAGCACTTAAGGCCAATGAAAGGTAATTTATGAGTAGCTATCTAGAATAAATGGAATAATAAATGTGCATTACTGCTAAGTAAATATTTGTACGTCTGAAAAGGTATTAATTTAAAATTCTTTGTCTACCTGAATTTTTGGAAGAAGATTTGTTAATGAAAATGTCATACAGTAGTTACCTACCTGGGGTTCTACACTATCGTACAGCATAGGGATCCTAGATTGGAGTGGGACACAGCAGGATGTCTCTAAGGCTGGAAAAACACTATCCTAATTACATGCGAGTCTCTCGGACGAGACTTGGATCAGTTACCCTGAATGGCCTCTCCCTCTCTGGACAGGAGTGTGATGCTGCACAAAAACACAAGCAGCTGACATTCCCATCCAGAGTGGGAGAGGCCGTTTAGGGTCACTGATCCAAGTCTCGTCTGCTAGACTCGCATGTAAGGCCGGATTCACACCACGGCACCATCAGGTCTGGAGCTTTCCAGGGTGAACCTGACAACCCCGGACACAATTTGCATACAGAACCAGAGGGCAAATATGCCCTCCGGTCCTGTTTGTAGCCGGATTCTGCAGAGCGCAGCTGAGGGAGCTGTAATGGTGCTAAAATGGTGCTGAACCACTTCACAGGGGTAGCTCACACTGAACTGCAGCAGCCGGCATCTGGATCCCGGATCCTCCCGGATCTAGGCAATCCGGCGCCATAGACTTCCATGTTAGGGAGTGTCGGATTGCTCCTGATCCGGGAGGATCCGGGAGGATCCAATTTGGGCAGATTTTTCGCCCCGGACACAAAAACGTTGCAAGCAATGTTTTTGTGTCCAGGAAAAAAATCTGAATTGTCCCAGATCCTCCCAGACAGATGGAAAATGGATGGCACATAGCTGCCATCTGGCTCCATCTGGCCCTATAGGGCTGCATTAGGACAAAATCGGGTCCGGGGCTGTCAGGTTCATCCCTAATAGCCCTGGACCTGATTATACCGTGGTGTGCAGCCGGCCTAAGTAGGATAGTGCGTTTCCACTCTTAGGCTAGGTTCACACTTGCAAAATTCTAAGTTGTCTGCGTTGTTTGCAGTGTAGTGCAGAACGTGGCCCCTAGCAACCCACTGTGTTCCATGGATACCCGCTACACAGCGGGCTGCGGGGAGTGCGATTCGGACCACGCATGCGCAACGCACAGGGGAACGCAGCATGATGCGTTCCCCTGTCCGTGGTGCGAATCGCACTCCCCGCAGCCCGCTGTGTAATGGGTATCCATGGAACACATCGAGTTGCTAGAGGCCGCGTTCTCTACTACGCAGCCTGCGTGAAGTTTACGTAGTGAGACAAAAATTCTAAGTACTCTGCAAACAACGCAGGGAATTTAAAATTTTGCAAGTGTGACCATAGCCTAAGGCTACTTTCACATCTGCCGTATTTTCAATTCAGGTATTTCAGTCAAAAGCACAAGCAGTTTTTTTAGTACTTTCACATCAGCATTTTTCAAATCCGGCAGAATTCTGCCTGTTTTGAAAATATACGGATCTGGCAACATTGCTTTCTGACTAATGCATTTGAATGGAGTTCCGGAAATGTGTGGTGACTTGCACTTTCTTCCGGATCCAGCAAATCTGACATTTCAGGCTTCGGTCAAAAACAGCTACTAACTGCGGTTTCAAAATAAGGATGAAGTGCCGGATTTGCTGGATCCGGAAGAAACTGCAAGTCACCACACATTTCCGGAACTCCATTCAAAATTTATTGGTCAGAAAGCAATGTTGTCGGAACTGTTTTTTTTTTGTTTTTTTTTTCTTCAAAAAAGGCGAAATTCTGCCAGATTTGCAAAACGCAGATGTGAAAGTACCCTAAGGCTAAATCCACACGTTTTTTTTTTTTGTTTTGCAAAAAAGCAGCAAATCTGCAGCAAATCCTAGGGGTTGATTTTTTCTAGGTAGGAGATTTGCTGCATTTTTTCCTGCAAATTTGCTGAAGATTTGTTGCGTTTTTACCACATTTTTGCTAGAGATTTGCAATAGGAACTATAGCAAAAATGCAGAAAATAATTGACATGCTCATTCTTTCAAAACAAAGCAAAACCTGTGGTGTTTCCACTTTCTGCAACAAAAATAAATATGTGTGGACACCTATTCCAGAAATCACATAGGCTTTGATGTTAACAAAAAACGCAGTAAATGATTAGCATATATTTACACAAAACCAAGGCAAATCGACAGCAAAATAGCAGCAAAAATGCACCGTGTGAACAAGGCCTTAAGGAGCATTTACAGTAGGTGGTAGGAATGAACATTCTTAGGAAAGCTCATAGGCTAGGGTCACACTTGCAGTGTGACCCTAGCCTAACAGAATGCACTTAAAACTTAGAACTTTCCCTGCAGCGCATAGCATTAGCGCTATGCGCTGCCAGAGAATGCTGCCCATGGTAACCCGATGCTTATCTTGCCAACCAGCCACACACAAAGCTGCAGGAAGTGTACTTTAGCTGAGCACACAGGAAACGCTGTCTGCAGCATTTCCTTTGCGCTGTTGTAAAGCGTACTTCCTGCATCTTTGTGGGTGACTGGTTGGCAAGAAAAGCATTGGGTTACTACGGGCAGCATTCTCTGGCAGCGCATAGCATTAATGCTATGCGCTGCAGGGAACATTCTAAGTTTTAAGTGCATTCTGTTAGGCTAAGGTCACAACGCAAGTGTGACCCTAGCCATATCCTAATTATTAATCATTTTGCCTAATTGTCTTTTGAAATAGTTTTTAAGCTATAAAAGAGACAAGAGTAGCATAGGGTCTTATCTGTGATCAAATGGAAGGGGTGCATACAAGTCACACTCACCTTACATGGTGGTGTAAGACACAACCACTAGCAAAGATGTATACGTCTGCGGTGAACCACCCAGAGTACAAGTAGCCACATGGGGAGAGGACGGAGAGGGTGGAAAGAAGATTGCGCTGTCGGTTGATGTTTATTTGTGCTCTGCGTCTGTGAACTAGTGATAACACATTAGTCGCTAAATGTGAGGTAATGAAAAGATGCTTCAGAGAGAGGGGTTACTCTATAGCAGGCATCAATTTTGCTAAAAATATTGTAATTATAATCTAGAGAGTCATTGCTTGATACTTTTTAAAGCGAAGGTCCCTCTGCGAGGAAAGTGTCATCGGTAGAGCACAGATGCTGGGCACTAATAAAGTCACCAACCGGCAGCGCAATCTTCTATCCATCCTGTCCATCCTCTCCACACATGAAATTGTTTTTTAGCATAACTAAAAATTGTAATTGTAAATATTGGCAGCATGTAAACAAGAGCTGTATAGATAGAATGATTTCAAATGGGTAAAGATTAGTAGATCAGGCTAAATTTGAATTACACTGGGAAATTCAATTTGCAGAGATATAATTATCTGTTAAATTAATGACCCTTATTACGTTCTGGGACCCCAGAGCATAATAAACATAAGATGTAAAACAAAAAAAAAAGTCTTACTGTTATTTATTACTAGTTGTAGAACCTGGCATTGCTAGGGCATGGTAACTTACTGTTCCTAGTTATAATACAATAGAAAGATTATTTTGCACATAAACACATAAACGCCTGCCTCTAGCTCCTCCTCCTCCATAGAATGTTGTCTGTCTCTGCCTCTAACTCTTCCCACTCTATAGAATGTTGTCTGATTCTGCCTCTATCTCCTCTCTCTCCAGAGAATGTTGTCTGGTTCTGCCTCTAGCTCCTCTTCCCCCTCTATAGAATGTTGTCTGATTCTGCCTCTATCTCCTCTCTCTCCAGAGAATGTTGTCTGGTTCTGCTTCTAGCTCTTCCCCCTCCATAGAATGTTGTCTCTCTCTGCCTGTAGCTCCTACCTCTCCATAGAATGTTGTTTGGTGGTTCTGCCTCTATCGCCTCTCTCTCCGTAGAATGATGTCTAGTTCTGCTTCTTTTTTTTATCAGATAAATTTTTATTGAACAAATAAACAGGCATACAGGAAAATGACCAGCATATACATTTTGTTATTATATCTCTGAAACCCCTTTCCCACCCCCCTCCCCCCCCAGACAGCAATCACCCGTAACAAATCATATCATCAATTTTTAGATATGTCAATATACAATCCCCCTCCCTCCGTTTCTTCTACCTCTTATATACCCCCTGTTTATACATGTGTATTCGTCACTTCTCATGTGCCATATTCTAGCCATGGGGACCAGATCTTGGTGTATACCCTATCCCTCCCACGTCTGTGATATATGTTACTTTCCAATCTAGAAATATAGCTTGCTTGTGTCAAGAATTCTCTTCTGGTCGGAGGTTCCTCCCTAATCCAGTATCTGGCTATTAGTTTCCTTGCTATGAACAACAATCTTGCGATGGCCGTTTGTGAGTTGGGGTCCACACGAATCTCGTCTACGTAGCTCAGCAGACACACCACCGGTTCTCTTGGTATAATACATTTATATGCCCCCTCAATTCTGTTAATGATCAATAACCAGTATGTTGACAGTCTCGGGCACGTCCACATCATGTGATATATCCCAGCCTCTTCCGTTTTACATCTGGGACACTCCGAGGTAGGTCTCAAATTCACCCCAAACAGGAAGGCAGGTGACCTGTAGACTCTATATATCAGATATAACTGAGACAGTCTACCCGGTTCATTAAGGGATAACTTCGGGACCCACTCCAGAATGGAGGACCATTTGTCCTCATCTATGACTCCCACTTCCGCCTCCCATTTTGTTTTTGCCCGTGTCGGGTATTGAAGCGAGAATGTATGTAGTAAGTCTCCATACACCGTGGAAATCACCCCTCTTGTAGGTCCGTCACCACATACATAATCCATCACTATGTCATTTTGTATACAAATCCTCCCAACCCTTCGTTGTGTTTGGAAGGCATGCTGCATCTGTACATATTGGTATACCCCAGTTTCACTTAGTCCAAATTCCTCTCTCAATCGTGTGAACGGTTTTAAGTTATTCCCCACTATTATCTGGTGCACATATCCTATGCCCTTATTTCGCCACTCATGCAAACATCCCATCTCTCGTATCTCCTGCAGGTTATGGTTGTTCCACAGTGGGAATATTTTGTGAACTGTGTTATTCCTCTCGCCTGTTTCAATTTCTCCCATACTTTATGATATAAAAGCAGAGTGGGCTTTAGTTTCCCCGCTAAATTCATGGTGTTGTCCTCCAAGCATTGCACCAACGGGCATTTCTCCATTACCTTTTCCAATATCCTTTGGACTACGGGTCCCTCTGCTCGCTGCACCCATCCCCTCACATGTTGTCCCTGAGCTGCCAAGAAATAAAGGTATGGATTCGGCAGTGCCAGACCCCCCTCATCTTTAGGTTTTTGCATGATCTCCAGCCTCAAACGTGCCTGTTTTTTCCCCCAAATTAGGCTCCTAAAAATGGTGTTAATCTGTTTGAATCTCTTCTGTGGGACCCAGATGGGAGCATTGTGCAATATATATAGCAGTTTAGGCATCAAAATCATTTTAATTAGATTTATCCGGCCCACCACAGATAGGCATAATTTACTCCATGCCCCCACCTTTGCCCTGAGAAGGTCCAATACAGGGGATAGATTAATATTAAGGTATTCCGTAATTGGGGCTGAGACCCATATTCCCAAATATTTAAATTTATCCACTATGCGTAGTCCCCCCACTTCCATATCACTAGGTAACTTATCATCTAAGGCAAATAGCGTAGACTTGGTCCAATTAATACGCAAGCCGGACACATCTCCAAATCTCTCAAATAGTCTCATAGCGCTACCCAAGGATTCCTCCGGTTCCTCTAGAAACAGCAGGATGTCATCTGCGTACAGAGCCACTTTCTCCTCCAGGTTCCCGTATTTGAACCCTCTCACCTCCTGTGTGTCCCGTATCGCAGCCGCCAGGGGCTCCACCGCTAAGGCAAACAGGAGAGGGGACAGTGGACATCCCTGCCTCGTGCCTCTATATAAGTCTATACGTTGTGACAGTATCCCATTTACTCGGATTCTGGCCTCTGGTTGGGAATATAGCAATCGCACCCACGAGAGAAATTGTGGGCCAATGCCCATTTTTTCCCCGACCGCCCACAAGTACTCCCACTCCACACTATCAAATGCCTTGCGGGCGTCCAAGGAAGCTATCACTCTCTGGCCGGCATTGTCAACCGGTAGCTGCATATTCAAATATAATCTCCTTATATTAATTGCCGTCGACCTACTCGGCATAAAGCCTGATTGGTCCGGATGAATCAGTTTATTGATAACCCCAGACAACCGGTTAGACAACACCTTTGCCAGGAGTTTGACATCTGATGTCAAAAGTGAGATTGGTCTATAGGAGTCCGGATGTTTCAGGTCCTTATCCTCCTTTGGTATCACTATGATAATCGCCTCTCTCATGGATGCGGGCAACACCCCCCCCTCTCTTGATTTTTCCAATACTTTCCTAAGTTTGGGCAACAACACCTCTTCCATACTTTTGTATATTTCAATCGGAAGTCCATCCCCCCCTGGAGCCCTGTCGTTAGTCATAGATGCCAGTGCTACACTCAGCTCCTCATCTGTCAGTGGTCCCTCCAACCCCTCTCTTTCTATTGCCGACAGTTTAGGCAGTTTAACCCCTTGCAAATACGCCACCACACCCCCGTCCGTGGCACCCGAGCCAGAGGAGTATAGGTCCCTATAGAAGTCTGTGAAGACCGAACCTATCTCCACACTATCCATTGTCAGGTCACCATCCACCTTTTGAATGGAGTATATGAATGGGGTCCTCCTCTGGGCCGCCGCCACCACCGATAGCATGTGGCCCACCCTTTCCCCCTCCTCATAAAAGGTGGACCTCTGAAATTCCCTCCTCTTCTGGGTCTTTTCCAAGAGATATTGATTGGCCCTCTCTTGTGCCTCCTTTAGCCTGTCTCCAGCCTCTGGTGTACCAGTCCTAAGCATCTCTGCCTCTGCCTCACACAAGGTCTCCACCACCGCTCTTTCCTTCCGTCTTGATTCTGTTTTACAACGACTAATTTCTCTAATGAGTAGTCCCCTTAGGTATGCCTTTCCCGTGTCCCAGACTATCTGTGGCTCCGCACTCCCCTCATTTAAGTCAAAGTATTCAGCAATCTCTGTGGCTAATTTGTTCATATCCAGCGAACGCAGCCACGCCGGGTGAAATCTCCATCCCCCATGTCTCCCCATCCTAGACTCCGTCCGCTGGATACACACACAAATGGGCTTATGGTCTGATATTATCCTTGGCAAGTATTCCACTTTTGCTACTATCGCCTCCATTTGTTCATTTCCCAGTGCCATATCTATGCGGGATAGAGTATTGTGAGTTGACGAATAACACGAGAAGCACCGTGTTTCTTCGTTTCTCACTCTCCACATGTCTCTCAGCCCCAGCTCCCTAACGTATGTACCAAATGGTGTTGTGTGACTCTGTGTTCTGTCCGGGTTAGACTTGTGTTTGTCCCAAAAATCGTCTTGGACATTATTAAAATCTCCTATTAAAAGGAGTGGAACGTTCCCAAGTCTTCCCACCCACTCCATCACCTCTCTGATTTTTTTACTTGAGTAAGGCGGAGGTATATACATTGCCACAATAGCTATAAGTACCCCCCATAGTCTACACACCAAAATGACATATTGTCCCTCCGTGTCTGTGTGGTTATCCACGTGTTCATACTTTGTAGTCACAGGAATCAGTACAGACACCCCTCTAGAGTATGTGGAGTATGTGGCATGGTACGCGTCTGCAATCCATCGCTTTTGTAATACCCCTTGTGTGTCTTTAACCAGGTGTGTCTCCATTAAGCAAATCACTGCCGGTTTCTGGTCTTTGATATGTTGTAAAATGGTAGTCCGTCTGACCACGTCCGAGAGGCCTCTGACATTCCAACTTAGTATTTTAATATGTTCTCCCATATTCACTGGTATGAACCTGTGTGTACAATATGTCCCAGGTTGTGTGCTGTCTGTCCCTCCCCCCTTTCCCTAAAGTATTCTGCCCCCCCTCCCCCCTTCCCCTTCCCCCCTGACTCCTCCCCTCCCTTTCCCTAACATCTCGTCTCTCACCGAGAGTGGGTCTCCAATACCTAGCGCCCAATCTGCTCGGTACCTCAAAACCTATGATTGCAATCCTCCTTCCTCCTCCCGCCTAAAAAAAAAACCGTTATGCAACTTGTCATACATGTAATACATACACTACAAAATTACAGTAGGATATACACCGCACATCCCACCACCATCCGGACACCTTCTCAACCGTATATCGCTCCAGAAGCTGTCCGGTCATCCCCCCAGTCCCCTCCCCCCAATCTCTGGAAACAACAAGGATGAACAGCCCACTGTAGGGCAAACAAATCCCCCTTTACTTTAAGGGTTATAAAATGTAAACACTTGGGTATAAGACCCATTTGAACCTTTACACCTGTATAGTTCTTCCAGTTCCCATGGCATTCCTGGGAACATCACTGCTCAACCTTAGTCCCGTCCATTGCCACAGCTCAGCCGTCCGTTGCTTTGAGCTTTTTAGCATTAACATCCAGCCATTGTGTAGCCTCTTCCGGTGTCGCAAAAAACTGAACTTTGTCCAGGGCAATCACTCTCAGCCTTGCCGGGAAGAACATTGAATACTGTATCCCCATGTCCCGCATGCGTCTCTTAACTCCCTTGAATTGCATCCTTTGTTTCTATACCGTTGGGGAGTAGTCGGGGTACATAGCAATTTGCTGCCCATTAATTGTCAGATCTTCTGCATCTCTTGCTTTCCTAAGGATAATGTCCCGGTCTCGGTAGTTTAGAATCCTGGCTAGCACAGTGCGGGGTTCTGCCCCTGGTGGTCTTTGCTGTGTGGGGACCCTGTGGGCTCTCTCAACTGCAAATACTTTAGTCAGGCATTGTTCCCCAATCTTTCTTTTAAGCCAGTCTTCTATAAAACCAGTGGGGTCTCTCCCCTCAGTCTTTTCCGGTATGCCCACTATACGGATATTGTTTCTACGTGACCTGTTTTCCAGGTCATCATTCTTTGCAATCACCTCTGCTAGCTGCTGACTGTGCTTTTGCTCAACTTTTTGCATGGCTGTAATAGTGTCCTCTGCTGTTCCCACTCTCTCCTCCACTGCAGCCATACGCTTATCAGCTTTTTTAAGGGTTATATTTATGTTGGTGATCTCCCCCTGCAGTCTATGAACCTGTTCAGCCACAGTAGTCAGTGTCTTTTTGCAGGAGGACACTAAGCAGAATACATCCCTCAGTGTGGGTTCTCCCTGCATCTCAGGCTCTCCTGAGCCCCCTGCAGCTTCCTCCATTGCCGGGTCAGCCTTATCAGTATTGCCAGTTTCTCCCTCTGAGTGGGAATCCTCTTCCTCCACTATCGGGCCACTCGCACCCTCTCCTCCAACACCCACCTTAGCTCCTTCAGATTTCCTGGAGAATCTCTCCAGTTTTGCTGCAGCCGCCATCCTGTGTCTGCAGGCGGCATTCTCCTTCTCTGCAGCCTCCCGCGCCGCGGCGCCATCTTGGGAGCTTCCTCCCCCAGCAGTGCCCACATCTTGCTGCCTCCGTCTCGTCATTTCTGCCTTGTGCGGCCTCCAAAGTGACAGCAATCGGGTCCTGGCAGTCTCCCCCGTCACACTCGGGAGTTTGGGGCTTCAAACGGCGGGATATGCGGCGGTCTAGTGCTTCGGTCGGCGGGAGATCTCCACACAGCGTCCGCTCACATTACCCGCTAGGCCACGCCCCCCCTAGTTCTGCTTCTAGCACTTCCCCCTCCAAAGATTGTTGTCTGGTTCTACCTCTAGCTCCTCCCCTCCATAGAATGTTGTCTGTCTCTGCATCTAGCTCCTCCCCTCCATACAATGTTGTCTGGTTCTGCCTGTAGCTCCTCGGCCTCCATAGAATATTGTCTGATTCTGCATATAGCACCTCCCTCTCCATAAAATATTGTCTGGTTCTGCCTCTAGCTCCTCCCCCTCCATAGAATGTTGTCTGATTCTGCCACTAGCTCTTTCCCCTCCAGAGAATCTTGTCTGGGACTGTATATAGCTCCTCCCCTCCATAGAATGTTGTCTGATTCTGCCACTAGCTCTTTCCCCTCCAGAGAATCTTGTCTGGGACTGTATATAGCTCCTCCCCTCCATAGAATGTTGTCTTATTCTGCCTCTAGCTACTCCCCTCCATAGAATGTTGTCTGGTTCTGCCTCTAGCTTCTCCCCTCCATAGAATGTTGTCTGGTGGTTCTGCCTCTAGCTCCTCCCCCTCCATATAATTTTGTTTGGTTCTGCCTCTGGTTCCTCTCCATAGAATGTTGTTTAGTGGTCTTACCTCTAGCTCTTCCCCCTCTATAGAGTTTTCTGGTCCGGCCTCTAGCTCCTCCCCTCCATAGAATGTTGTCTGGTGGTTCTGCCTCTACCTCCTCCCCCTCTATAGAATTTTGTCTGGTTCTGCCTCTGGCTTCCCTCCATAGAATGTTGTCCGGTTCTGCCTCTAGGTAGCTCCTCCCCTTCTATAGAATGTTCTCTGGCTCTGTGAGGAAGTGGGTTATGAAGTGGAAATGGCTTCAACTGGAGTGGATGGGACTATGTGGCGTGGGCAGGGATTGATACATACATGCACACAAACACACATACATACACTCAGCTTTATATATATATATATGTACTTCCTTATAGAGGCACCATCATTTTCTGCAGTTTCACACACATCCTCATCACTGTCTCCAATGGGACTCACAATCTGAATTCAGTATATCTTTGCAGTATGGGAGGAAACTGGAGAAAGCAGACACAACTTTAGGAAAAACATGCAATCTTCCTACAGGTGTTGTCCTTGGTGGCATTTAGGTCTACAACCCTGGCACGACAATGCAACAGTGCTAACCACTGAGCCACCATGCTGCCCTACCTTCCACCTTTCCTGCCTCTCCTCCACTCCTCATCATCACCTGTATATTTTATGGAGGTCTGATCTCTTCACACAAGGCTGGGACATCTGGCTCTAATGAGGCCACTGAGAATTCTGCAAAAGCTCAGGAATCTGTCCCAACTTGTGTGTGACCTTGTAAGCATGTGCAGTTCTGTCCTGGGCCTTATCAGAGTAATACTGGCCTAGTGTTAGAAGCCTGGAAAGCTTGAGCCAATGATAAAAATATGTGATGAGAATAAAACAGGGGTCGGTGAGAAGAAGTGGGGACAGAGAATTTAGGTAGGATGAATATAAGAAATCTTTAACCTTTTGATGTCACTTTACAGTATAGAAAAATGGCAACCATCGGCTGCTATTTTGGTGAACCCTTGGGGAACTGAATTACAATCTATCTGGAATTTGGCGAATGCAGACTTTTGTAATGAGTGAAATTCAATTCCACTTGATTATATTTGCTCATCCCTACCAATGGGTACATAAGTATTATGCTTAAATAATATATCATTTACTAAAAATCAAAATGCAAATAAACTTTTCTGCTGAAAAATATGTACATTATTAAAAAGAAATATACACAGAAAATTAATAAGGTATATTTATGTACAAGGTTCATGATCTTTGTAAAATCAGGCTTACTATGTATTACCAGAGAAGCCAACTATTCATATATTTAGTGTCTAAAATAATTGTATTCAATTGGGAAAAGGAGTGAGACTTCCTAAGAAGCCCAAAATATGGCTTAAAATGATTCCTTGCCGTCTCTGGAGCCTCTTTTCAGAGACTAAACATGAACGACGGGACAGAAGCTGTTTATTATCAGTAAGTGATACGTGTGCGTCGTCTTCTTCTAATAAGTGGCGTATTATTTGTCTGTGTTATAGTTATACAAACTGGAAGAAGTTGACTGAGGGCGTTCTAGTGTTCACTCGATTACCTGGGTCCCACGTGGCATTGTTAAAGAGCTGTAGTAATAACAGCCCTGTCTGATGTAATTCGGAACATTACCCGCACTGGGAACGCCAACCTGTAACTTATCACATGAGTGACAAACCTAATGTTTTGTTTTCCAGTGCAGAGGTTAACACACAACAGATGAGCAATTAAGATTTCTTTTGAGAAGATTAGATCTTTCATGAGGGGAGTGGGTCAAGGTAGGGGAACTGGTTAAGATAAAAATGGTAGGTGTATGCGTTGTCTTGACTTGTCAGACTTGGCTGCCTGGGAATATGGAATGCCTTTGACTAAGTTGAGGTTTAATCATACTTAGGGGCCTTTGGAGCTTTAAGACCTTGAGGAACATACCTGATTTTTTCTGTTTCTACTCTCGTAAAATCAAGATGGATGTTTCATATTCAAGACATAAGAAAAAATAAAAACAAAGAAAATTTTAATGAATAAATCCCCCTTCCTTCCCGCCAACCCACTGAATAGGGGAATTAAATAGATTGGCCTCAATCTAAGCTTCAATTCCAGACACAGTCAAAAGCGATGCTCCTTCTGAGGTAATGGGCTACACAAACCATTGTTTTAAATTCTGAAAAATGATTTCAAAAGTTGACAAAAAAGTTTTAGATTAAAAAAAATTTAATGGAACAACACCAACAAATGAATAAAGAGGAAATTTTAGATGTAGAAATCATTTCTTTTTTATACGAAGAAGGTAAGACAAGGAAATATAGTAACGTAATTAGAAAAACTAGACACCAGTCGAATAAGTTCAACCAATTATCTTACACTGTTCATCCACAGGAAGGTAAAACCTACATGAAATATCGGCCAGTTTCATAATATTAGGGAGAATACACCTTCCTAATTTTCACATATTGGAATCAGAATGAATGACTGTTCATCAACATCAATCTTCACAAACAATTCACAGAAAAGAACAAAAATTTAGAAACACACTGAAATCCTTACCATCAACAGACCACAGAACCAAACCAACTCAGGATACAGTGGACCCCATAATAAAGGTGGGGTGGTTGCTTGGTATTTTAAATGCAGACATATTAAGCTTGCATAGGGTGCCAGTCACTCAATTATGTGGGATGCACAATGTTTGGCTTATAGCCTATTAATGACACCCATAATATTAGATCAGGTGGGATGTCCAGTGCCAGTGGATTAGCTTGAAGCTCATGGGCCCTGATGTAAAAGCTCCAATAGGGCCCTCAATTCTTTCACATTTTTAATAGCAATAGTGTTTTTCTATAGGCTCTAGGGGCCCCCTAGACTCCAGGGCCCTGGTGTGATTGCAACTCCTTCATCTGTTGTAGTCACGTCCCTGTCCAGCGCTATATAAGTGCACCCCACAGGACAGACACCCCAATTTATCAGACAACACTAAAGAACCTGACTGTGTTCTGTATAAAAAGGATTATAACAAGTATGAAATTAATGACGTATTAGTTGATATTTTAGTCAAAATAACTAGCTTATAACCCACACCAAGGGTCGTTATTGTCTTGCGAGTCCCTACAATACATTCAAAAATAGTTCACAGTAAGGGATAAAAATTCTAAAAACATCACAGAAAAAAGGTAGCCTTCCTTACCAATACAAGATCACAATGTCAAAGCACTTGGATGCAGCAGCTCCCCATGATAAAGGTGGGTGCAACAAAGGTGCAAAATACTAATGGAACAACACTCACAAACCTACCGTCCATCTTCAGTCAACTTCATTTAGACCTTACATACTATATAAAAGCGGTCATCCATTTAATAATTTTATCACCTTTTTACAAAATAAAATGTAAATGTAAAAGTCATGGAAGCTTCAAACTGATTCTGAGAAAGAGAGGGGGTGGAAAGTGGGAATTGGGGAGTGGGGTATCCTCTTTGGATCTATAGTGTTAATTCTGTATTAAATGTCTACATAGGTAATGGAAAAATATTAAAATCTGATGGTGGGTTTACACGTTGCGATATCGGGCCGATATCGTAACCAACGACGTGGGAGCGCGCTTTTTGAGCGCGCTTTTTCCGCCATCGCATCGCTGGTTTACACGGCCCGATATCGGGATACAACGTCCCGACGATCTGTACGCCCACCAACCCAGGAACGATCATTTAACATGGGAGTGAATGGGTGAAGTGGGCGTACACATCGTAGTTGGGCTGTTACACGGTACGATGCTGCTACAACGGCCATCCAATATCGGGCAGTTGAATAGCACGCTCATTCAACCCCGATATCATTTTAGCATCGTTCCAGCATCGCGTTGTACGTTCAAACCGTACAACGGGCGAACGATATCGGGTCCAACTCCCGAACCACGTGACTTTTGGTCGGAGTTGGGTCGGAGTTGGACGCTGATATCGCGACGTGTAAACCCGCCATGAGAGTTGCCAGGGGTTGATACCTTTTATTGGCTAACTTAAAAGATGCTAATAAATCGCAAACTTTTAAGACAACTCAGGTATCTTATTGAGGCTGGTATAAGACAAAATCTAGAAGTAGTGGTCACACATGCTCACCACCACTCCATTTCATACAGAGGACCTTGAGTTCCTCCATTCTTGAAATCTGTGTTGGCCCTAGTGATAAGATCATACATTTATCACCTGCATGGATCTCTTAACAGAGCTTTGTCTATGGGATTGCAAACTGCATAGTGCCCAATGTAGGATTTTTTAAAATACACCCCATCACTTTGGTATCTCATTTCTTCAATTTAATTGTAATCAAAGAGTGCTATATAGGCAATATTTTCAATAATCCTGACTATGGTCCAACTCTTCTAACCTGCAAGGCAAAATTACAGAGGAAGAGCCTCCATATGTGTAATTTATCAGCAAACATTCAGAAAAAGAGTTGTCACAGCATCTTACATGTTGTTAAGTGTGCATCTGTGTCACAAGAGGTCCCTTGTCGGCCATTAGCAAACTGTTTCCAGCAGTAAGATAGTAAAAGTAGTTATTTTACTTTTCCCAAAGGATGGTGTTGAACAACACTAACATCACATGTGCCCCTGACAGGGTTTAACCTTTTCATAGCAAGAGCAAAATACACCAGAAAGGACCCAGTCACTCGGAAGCAGCTGTAAAGATTGAGCAAGCAAAATGTGGAAACAATTAGGTGGTAAAATGTTAAATAGGAACTGATAAAAGAAGTCATATTCGTGTGGAAATACTAGGACCAAGTAAATATCTACAATACATATCTGGCTTCTGCTAACAGGAAACAAAAATATATACGGTAGATGTAGTGATGGTTCTCGAGGGTACGGTGTAAAGGCTGAAGGCACGCTATTGCCAATGGTCAACAAGGCTGACATCTAGTGGAGGACATTGGCTCAGTCAAGAACAGTCCTAAGCTTCAATTGACACGGTTTTTACAGATTAGTTCTGTGTGGGAAACTTTCCCTTTTTGTCTAGTGCTCGCTTTCTGAAGATGATTTCATATTTTATACCATATGTTATTTAAAAATATACTTGGGACATTGAACAAAGGGTACATTTACAGTATTTAGTTATTATCACGAATGAGCATTTTTTTGAACACTTGTTTCCTGACAATTGTCCAGTATCAACAAGCTGCGAGTCCCCTAACGAAGTAGCAAAACTCATTATTTGGGTGAAATTATTTTTAGGCTTGATTAAAAGTTATCGTATTTGCAGCACTAGTCCTGTGTATAATTCACTTTTTCAGTGTCATATAAATTATTCCAGGTGATTAATGCTTACATGAGGTCATAGACCAGTACCCTAACGGAGAAGTTCTATTTTAAGCCATTGATTTTTATGCTTTTAAAAATTAATCTGGACGAGTTGCTGGAAAAACACATTTTACCTGGATTAAACATCAGATTGTCCATGTCTGATTGTGTGCACTGCCTGATTGGGATGGGATCTGCTTGCTCGGAGGAACATACAGTGTTGGCCAAAAGTATTGACACCCCTGCAATTCTGTCAGATAATACTCAGTTTCTTCCTGAAAATGATTGCAATCACAAATTCTTTGGTATTATTATCTTCATTTAATTTGTCTTCGATGAAAAAACACAAAAGAGATTAAAGCAAAAAGCAAAAGATTGATCATTTCACACAAAACTCCAAAAATGGGCCAGACAAAAGTATTGGCACCCTCAGCCTAATACTTGGTTGCACAACCTTTAGCCAAAATAATTGCGATCAACCATCAATGAGTTTCTTACAATGCTCTGCTGGAATTTTAGACCATTCTTCTTCTTTGACAAACTGCTCCAGGTCCCTGATATTTGAAGGGTGCCTTCTCCAAACTGCCATTTTTAGATCTCTCCACAGGTGTTCTATGGGATTCAGGTCTGGACTCATTGCTCTCCACCTTAGAAGTCTCCAGTGCTTTCTCTCAAACCATTTTCTAGTGCTTTTTGAAGTGTGTTTTGGGTCATTGTCCTGCTGGAAGACCCATGACCTCTGAGGGAGACCCAGCTTTCTCACACTGGGCCCTACATTATGCTACAAAATGTGTTGGTAGTCTTCAGAATTCATTATGCCATGCACACGGTCAAGCAGTCCAGTGCCAGAGGCAGCAAAGCAACCCCAAAACATCAGGGAACCTCCGCCATGTTTGACTGTAGGGACCGTGTTCTTTTCTTTGAATGCCTCTTTTTTTCTCCTGTAAACTCTGTTGATACCTTTGCCCAAAAAGAGAGAACATTCTTCCAAAATGTTTTAGGCTTTCTCAGGTAAGTTTTGGCAAACTCCAGCATGGCTTTTTTATGTCTCGGGGTAAGAAGTGGGGTCTTCCTGGGTCTCCTACCATACAGTCCCTTTTCATTCAGACGCCGACGGATAGTATGGGTTGACACTGTTACACCCTCGGACTGCAGGGCAGCTTGAACTTGTTTGGATGTTAGTGAAGGTTCTTTATCCACCATCCGCACAATCTTGCATTGAAATCTCTTGTCAATTTTTCTTTTCGTCCACATCTAGGGAGATTAGCCACAGTGCCATGGGCTTTAAACTTCTTGATGACACTGCGCACGGTAGACACAGGAACATTCAGGTCTTTGGAGATGGACTTGTAACCTTGAGGTTGCTCATGCTTCCTCACAATTTGGTTTCTCAAGATCTCAGACAGTTCTTTGGTCTTCTTTCTTTTCTCCATGCTCAATGTGGTACACGCAAGGACAGAGGTTGAGTTAACTTTAATCCATGTCAACTGGCAGCAAGTGTGATTTAGTTATTGCCAACACCTGTTAGGTGCCACAGGTAAGTTACAGGTGCTGTTAATTACACAAATTAGAGAAGCATCACATGATTTTTCCAACAGTGCCAATACTTTTGTCCACCCCCTTTTTTATGTTTGGTGTGGAACTATATCCAATTTGGCTTTAGGACAATTCTTTTTGTGTTTTTTTTCATTGAAGTCAAATTAAATGAAGATAATAATACCAAAGAATTTTTGATTGCAATCATTTTCAGGAAGAAACTGAGTATTATCTGACAGAATTGCAGGGGTGTCATATGAACGGGAGGAGAGGGCACAAAGGGGTGAGCGAAAAACCTTTTTCCTTTTTCTTTTTCCTGATGGAGAAAAGTATGCAATATTGGGTAATATACAATACAATCCATGGCAACACTACCAATTTTGATGGGACAATCCCACAAACTAACCACAAAAATTGTCAGAATTATTCAAACTTCACCCAGACAAGTGTTTCTAGGTGTTATAGTGGAGTTCTGGGTAGTCCCTTGAGCGGGTCTTAAATGTTGGAAAGAATGACATAACATCACATTCCATTGAGCCCCAAAATCATAAGTAATGTGGTGCACCTTGCTAATGTAGGCAACATCAAATTCAACAGGAAGGTTCTTCTAACTTAAGTCTATGGAGATAACGCTGCATAATTTTAGCACTAAAGACTAATTGCCTCACTATGCAGCGCAAGCAGTTCAGGTCATATGTTAACAAATCCAAAGTAATGATCCATGGAATACTTGGTTCACATTTCACATTCTAGATCATGTTCCAATTGGTTGAAGGCAAATTCCAATTATATAACATATACAGTGTACATTAAACACACAAAATGCCAACTAAAAATATCACTGACCTAATGATTGAGACATTCTTTGAACAGTAGGAAACTTCTTCTAGGTAAAGGCCACTGGCAGAGCAAGTCCCAGAAAGCATCAAACCACCATTATTGAATCCAGACATAGTTAATTGAAATGGCATGTTTCCCAATAGCTGCATTCAAGTGCTACCTATGTCTGCAGACTGGAAGCGCCTCATGAATAATGTCTGCCCTGAAAAACAGGAAGCTACATGTAATTTTACATAATAAGGGCAGACAGTTCAATAGACATCTAGGTGACTCTTCTAATGAAACATGGCAAGGCTCACAGTATCCCATTATAACAAGGTTTCATAACAATATGCTAAGTAAATGGAAGAGGTTAAAAATACAATTTCATATGCTAGGCCCTGTACACATTAGCATTAACTGTGGGAGTTTTCAGTAGTGTATAGTCTACAGTGCTAGTTTTTTGTCACAATTTACCCCTAAGAGGAACTGTTAAAGTTTAATTGGGTAAGCTGCATGGTTGGAGACAATGCTTCAGCAGTGTAGGTGTGGATAGATGACACATGGATCGGTAAGAAAAAGATCTGCAGGATGCGCAGACAGAACAGCAAACTAAAAAGAGAGCATGTAGGACCAGATGAAGCTGAGCCAGAGAACCAGGCATTCTGAAAGACACAGGAACACGAACTATATAGGAAACAGGTATCTTCCAATGCGGTCAACAACAGGAATGTAGAAATGTATATGCAGTCTTGTATAATCCTTCGGGACAATGGTTATTAGCAGCAATAACATTCAAACTGCAACTTTCACTCTTCAGTCCATCCTTAATGCAGCAGCCAGGGTCACCTTTCTGGCTAACCGTTACTCAGATGTCTCCGCACTATGCCAGTCATTGCACTGGCTGCCTGTACATAATAGGATCCAATTCAAATTGCTTATTCTCACCCACAAAGCTCTTCACAGTGCAGCACCTCCCTACATCTCAACCTTCATCTCTGTCT